>OZ023264.1:7494223-8094223 GCA_964006375.1 Tillus elongatus | reverse complement strand
TATGAGGGTCAGCCTGGCTCTGGGGTACATTCCGAGGGCATGGAGACTGGCCACGGTTTTATTCATTTCTAAACCTGGGCGTCCAACAGACCAGGCAAAGTCCCTGAGGCCAATAAGTCTCATGTCCTTCTTGCTAAAAACAGTGGAAAAACTGCTCGACCGCTGCACCAATTGGTGCAGAAACTGGAGAATACGCTGGAGAACAGGGATGTGGCGCTGAGGGCCTTCCTAGACATAGAGGGGGCCTTTAGCAACGCCTGATTCGGATCAGTTCTGGCAGCTGTCAGGGAGCATGGAATAGAGGACACCTGCTGCAGGTGGATCGGTTCCATGCTCAGGGACAGGGCGGTGTTCACCTCACACGCGTCAGGGACTCTGCTGGCGGGGTGTCCGCAGGGGAGTGTTCTGTCTCCCTTGCTCTGGTGCCTAGCCGTGGACGGCCTGCTGGGGAGGCTGTCGGGAGGGGGGTATGAGGTACAGGGCTATGCGGACACGACATTGTCATCATAGTCTGATGAAAGGTTACACAGACGCCGGCCATACCACGGGACGCGCTCGTCTGGTTCACGGACGGATCCGGCGGTGAGAGTGGGACGGGGGCAGGTGTTTATTCGGAAGGACCGAGGGTAAGTCATAGTGTTTCCCTCGGAGCCCATGATACGGTCTTTCAGGCCTAAACGTACGCCGTCAGCGGGAGAACAAGAAGAGGGGCTACACCAACATGCGGATCCTCATAGCCACAGACAACCAGGCAGCCCTTAAGGTCATAAGTAGCCCACGGGTAAATTCCTGGCTAGTAAGTGAGTGCCGAGACGAGACGAGCGACCTGGCTGGGCAGAATGAGGTCACCCTCATCTTGGTGCCGGGTCACTCGGGGGTCAAAGGCAATGAAGAAGCTGACAGTCTCGCGAAGAGAGAGTCAGCAGAACCATTTATGGGATCAGAACTGGCCCTGGGCGTGACAAAGAGCACTGCCAGGGGAGCCATTAAGTCCTGGGTCAGAAAAGTAATTGAGGTGAGATAACACCAGAGATTTTGTTAATAATATTTTTGCTTGTGGATCTAAGAGGTATTTCAATGATTGAATTTGCTTCAGGGTACTGCGTATGCTTTTCTAATAATTGTTGACACATGCTCTGTGAGTTTGAGCCTACTGTCAAAGGTAACTCCTAAATTTTGCACTTTATTGCCTAGTATTTTGGTCTGACCATTAATACATATCCCGTCTGCATTACTAGCAACCCTAATACTTTCACTGAACTCAATACCAGTGGTTTTTGTTGCGTTCAGCAGTAATGAAAAAATTGAAACTGACCCCGGATATGGGTTCTAGGGCTCCTAGTTTGCGCCCATTTGAAGAAATTTTTTCAAAATTCAAAAGTCGGGATCTCTTCATTGGTGAATTTTTTTTACAGAAAATTCACTAAAAAGGTACGTATAAATTTACAAAAAATGAAAGGTACCCAATTATCACATTCTAGTGTATTACACGTAAATCAGCAGAATGTACATGTGGCTGGCACGGTCGATTTTTGTTAGGAGAGTTGTTTTTTGGTATGAAATTAATATTTTCATGCAAGTTAGGTAAATGGTATCTGCAGTCAATAAATGGTAGAAATATGGAAAATGGTATCCTTAAAATTCTATAGGTATCGCAGGTGAAAATATGGTATAAATACCATAAAAATAGTATATCTGGCAACACTGACTAAGTAGAGCCCGTGTTGCTGACATATCTCTTTACATGTGAGTTACATGGCCGTTACATTGTACATCTCCGTGACAAGTAACGTTGAAGAAAAATTAATAGTTATATCACTGATAGATAACTGTGTTTGCTGGGTACTAGCCTAATATTTACCAGTCTGCATTTCAGCCGCTTTTAATCAATAGATCTGGGGTAGAGATAAACCAGACTGATTTTTGTTGGCTGTTTTAACAAATGATGCATCTTCAAATATAGTTACAAAATAATATAGGTGGGTTTACATGAATAGTTGTTTTAGGTTTTAAAAATTAAAAAAAAACTGTTTAAAAATTATAATATATTAAAATACTCATTAATAAATGCTTGCTTCAAAAGGTTTGGATAGAATTTCTCCAACTTCTTCCTGGTACCATTTCCCTACACCTACAGCACAAGCAGATTGAGGTTTTCTTCCACAGTACTTTAGCTGAAATGTAAAAAAATAATCTTTTAAAAATGAACAAAAAAATGTTCAGGACTTGCGTTATGGTAGCGAAATTTCATTAAATGCTTCAAATTTGTATAACTCAATTTTCTATAAACCTAGAAAGTTGAGTTTTGGTGGAGTAAGGTATTTACGAGTGCGACATACCAACCAAATTTCATCAAAATAACTTGGTTACTATTTTGAGATACAATTTTTTACGAGGGCAACATACCAACCAAATTTCATCAAAATAACATTAGTTTTTTGAGATACACATTTTTTTCGGAAATATATTTTTTTTTAGCAAAACTGGTCCGATAAGACTGACTAACGAACTCATCCAAGCTATTAATGAATTAAAGATTCTTGCCGAGTTTCATCAAAATCGGTTAATAACTTTTTGAGTTATCGTTTGGATATATACAGTGTGGAACAACCAAATGGAATAAATTCGATAACGGATAAATGAGGACGTGTTGGGAAAAACGCTTGGACACGTCGATTTGTATTTTTAACTGGCATCTTTTTCAAGAAAAAAAAATTATATAGGGTGCGTCATGTGACAGTGGCCAATACCAACTTTCTTATTTTAAATACAAGCCCCTGTATATTATTAATTTTTTGGATTCTTCAGAAAATTCTAGACATAATTCATGTACAATGTCCTATACCTATCTTCAACTGTTTCGGAAATATTAAGTATTTTCAGATTTATTACAAAAATTAACATTAAAAATAGAAAATTATTTTATTTCACAAATTCTAATAAGAAATACTGATTATTTCTTAATAATTTAAAAAAACAAAAAAAAATTAATGTCAATGTAGTAAATGTTCAAAATGCTCGCCACGAACATCTTGGCAACATGCTAATCTGGTATAGAAATGTCTTCTAACATTACTCAACATCTCAGGCGTGACTGATCTAATCGCAAGCGTGATTCGTCTTTTTAAGTCATCTAAGTTGAGGGGCTTAGTTTTGTATACAATACTTTTGACATATCCCCACAAAAAGTAGTCTAATAGCGACAGATCAGGAGATCGTGCTGGCCATTCTATCGATCCGCGCCTCCCTATCCACCGATTTGGAAAAATTTGGTTCAGGTACTGCCGGACATTGATTTGGTAATGGGGCGGTGCTCCATCTTGCTGAAACCATATTTTATTGGCAGGAACTTGTGGGTTTGCTGGATCTGGATATAAGTTTGTCAAAGTTGGCACGACATTATTTTGGAGCAGTTCTAAATATTTATCCCCATTCAAGTTGCCATCAATGAAAAAGGGACCTACGATATGATTTCCAACAATTCCTGCCCAAACATTAACTTTTTCAGGATATTGCGTATGTTCCTCTCTCATCCAATGAGGATTCTCATTAGACCAATAGCGGCAATTTTGACGATTAACATGACCGTGAAGTGTAAATGTGCTCTCATCAGAAAACAAAACATCTTCTAATTGGATCACATTGTTATCTAACATTGCCATCATTTGTTCACAAAAATACGGTCTCCTATCGAAATCGTCCTCCATGAGCTCCTGAGTTGGTATCATTTTATAGGGATGCATTTTACTTTCCTTTAATGTTCGAAAAATTGCTGTGTGGCTAACGTTGAATAGTTGGGCTGCTTGTCGACCAGAAGTATGTGGGTTTTCTTGAAACTCAAGCGTAATATCCAATTTCGTATCATCACTTACTGCATTGGCAGCTACTTTTTTTATCTGTCTCACATGACCAAGCTCGCGTAACTGCTTTTCTATTTTGCTAATTGTTCCTTGGGATACAGGCGGCAAATTTGGAAATTTTTCGTGAAATAAGCGAGACACTTCCATCTGTGTCCGTGTGTTATCTCCATAACCAATCATTTGTAGAATGGTTATTTTGTGCATTTCTGTTAAATGAACCATTTTTCTGATATTATTACGTACAGTTAACGAAATTCAAACGACAATAGCACTGACACTAATCACTACTGTCATGCAGGCAGACAACAAGTTGCTAAGGCTACGAGTTTTATACGAACAGAAAGAAAACTGTTTTTGTTTTTGTTTCATTTCATATCAGTAAAAAGAAACGCAGGAATGGTTTTTGTTTACTTTCTCATTATCAAGAGCTGAATGGGAAATAAGTATTGAATGCAATGTAGCGAATTTCTGAAATAAAATAATTTTCTATTTTTAATGTTAATTTTTGTAATAAATCTGAAAATACTTAATATTTCCGAAACAGTTGAAGATAGGTATAGAACATTGTACATGAATTATGTCTAGAATTTTCTGAAGAATCCAAAAAATTAATAATATACAGGGGCTTGTATTTAAAATAAGAAAGTTGGTATTGGCTACTGTCACATGACGCACCCTATATAATTTTTTTTTCTTGAAAAAGATGCGCAGTTAAAAATACAAATCGACGTGTCCAAGCGTTTTTCCCAACACGCCCTCATTTATCCGTTATCGAATTTATTCCATTTGGCTGTTCCACACTGTATATATATATATATATATATATATATATATATATATATATATATATATATATATATATATATATATATATATATATAAACATTTAAAAATTTAAACGGACCTTGGTTTCGGGTTCTAGAGGCCCAAATTCACTCTCATTTGAAAAATTTTTTGCAGTCTCACCATCGATACCTCTCTATTAACGAATTTTTAGAAATGAAATTCGCTTAATTTTTTTAATAAAAATTCGCTAATAAGAACAAAACAGGAATGTCACTACCTAAAAAAAAGCAACAGCACATGGTGTTACCAGGCGGTCACCCATCCAGGCACTGACCATGCCTGAGGTTGCTTAACTTCGGAGATCGCACCACAATCGGTTTTTTCAACGTAGTGTAGCCGTTCGCTTTAAATGTTTATTTATACAAGGCTTATATATTCATTACTAATTGTTAAGTTTAGATTTTGAATAAAAAAAATCAATTATTTTCAAATTTTGCAATATTTACACAATTTTTAACAGTCCTGATTGCATACGTACTAGTCCTGTGTGAAAGAATTTAACATAACTTATTTTAAAGGTTAGGGTAAAAACAAGAAGGTTATAGCCGAGACAGAAGCGGATTTTAAAGAGTTTGACAAATCGTATTTTTTGGAAGGGGAAAATGGTAGAAACGTTGGGAAAAGTGTATAGACCTAAAAGGGAATTACGCTGAAAATTTAAAAAATCTCGGGACGCAGCAAGTGCGTTATGGTAGTGAATTTTCATAAAACTATTTATTAATAGCAATAATGTGTGTTTTTTTAAGAAAGCAGGCATCAAATTTGGTTACCAGTATAATCTATATAGTAAAAACAATGTGCCATGTTTCATCAAAATAACTTTATTGTTTGAAAATGTTAAAAAATTTCCGAAAGTAAACTTAAAGTGTCCCCGTAAAAACTCGTTTTTTGGTCAACCTTATAGGTTAATAGCAAATTGAGCTATTCAAATATTAAGCATTTGATCAAAATTTGCTACCATAATGCACTTACTGCGTCCAGAATTTTTGTTTTTACAAACATGCATTATATTTCGATGGAAAATGCAAAAATGCAATAACATAAGGCGTGTTTGATTAAAAAAAAAAGAAAATTTGTAGCACGACTTATGGGCTACCCTGTGATTGTAGAAATAATTTTTTAAGATGTAGTTTAAGACACCCTATAATTAATATATACAATTTTTTTTCATATCTGGTATAATAACAGATATATTGAGCTTTATTGATTTTTTTTACGAAAATTCTACAAAAATTATATACTATTAACGATAAACTCTATAGCTAAGACTACTGCCAAGCGTCAGAGAATAGGTCTATTTGAAATGAATTTTCTGGAAACATTTTATTAAAATGAAGGACAATGACGGTTGAAACTAAGACTTCAGGGTTTGTAAAACATTCTTCTTGAGACATTTTATTTCCATAGCCCGTATTAGATTCAAGTTCTTTTCCTAAATGTTGCCCATTTTGACGTTTAAATCGCAACTTTGACGTTTTGTGAAAAACCCCAATTTATTTTTGTTTAAATGCCTATAACTTTTTTGTCTTTTGACCTACAGAGTTAAATTTTGGTAGGTAACTTGCCTATAATGATATAAACCCGCGTATAAAATTTGGTTGCCCTTACTTTGTTAATTTTGGAGATATAAATTTTTTTCGAAAGAAAATACAAAATTTTCCAGGAAAACCTCGTCAGATTCTCCTGGATAACGAACATATCCAAGCCACTTGCAAAAGGAAGGTACTCACCAATTTTGACGTTTAAAATCGCGATTTTGACGTTTTGAGGAGAACCCAAATTTATTTTTCTTTGAATGCCTGTAACTTTTTTGTCATTTAACCTACGGAGCTAAATTTTGCTAGGTAACTTGCCTCTAATAATGTAAACCTGCGTATGAAATTTGGTTGCCCTTACTTTGTTAATTTTGGAGATATAAATTTTTTTCGAAAGAAAACACAAAATTTTCCGGGAAAACCTCGGCGGATTTTCCTGGCTAACGAAATTATCCAAGCGACTTGCGAAAGGAAGGTATGTGCCAAATTTTATCAAAATCCGTCCATTATTTTGTAAGTTATAGGTGTGACACACACACACACATATATATATATATATATATATATATATATATATATATATATATATATATATATATATATATATATATATATATATATATATATATAAACATATAAAGTCTGAAACAGACCTCGGATTTGCGTTCCGGGGGTCCTAAATAGCGCTCATTTGAAGAAATTTTTCCAAACTTCGAAAGTCGAGATCTCCTCATTAGTGAATTTTTTTTAAGAAAATTCACTAAAATGGGTTCACCTAGAAAAAAGTTCTGAGGTAACACACTTAAAAAAACATACAGGCGAATTGAGAACCTCGTCCTTGTTTGAAGTCGGTTAAAAAAAAGCAAATAAAAAGTATTTGGGCTTGTCCGGGATTTGAACCTGGGAGCTCCCGCACTCTAAGCGGAAATGATACCTCTAGACCAACGAGTCAGTTGTTGGAGCTTTGTTTTAATGTCGTATTCCAGCGGGCGTTGTAATTATTTTAGTCATAATTAATGTTTAATCATTTATTTATATAAAAAAACTCGTTTTTTGGTCAACCTTATAGGTTAATAGCAAATTGAGCTATTCAAATATTAAGCATTTGATCAAAATTCGCTACCATAACGCACTTACTGCGTCCAGAATTTTTGTTCTTACAAACATGCATTATATTTCGATGGAAATTGCAAAAATGCAATAACATAATAACAGATATATTGAGCTGTATTGATCTTTTTTACGAAAATTCTACAAAAATTATATACTATTAACGATAAACTATATAGCTAAGGCTACTGCCAAGCATCAAAGAAAGGGTCTATTTGAAATGAATTTTCTGGAAACATTTTATTAAAATGAAGGACAATGACGGTTGACACTAAGACTTCAGGGTTTGTAAAACATTCTTCTTGAGACATTTTATTTCCATAGCCCGTATTAGATTCAAGTTCTTTTCCTAAATGTTGCCAATTTTGACGTTTAAATCGCAACTTTGACGTTTTGTGAAAAACCTCAATTTATTTTTGTTTAAATGCCTATAACTTTTTTGTTCTTTGACCTACAGAGCTAAATTTTGGTATGTAACTTGCCTATAATGATATAAACCCGCGTATAAAATTTGGTTGCCCTTACTTTGTTAATTTTGGAGATATAAATTTTTTTCGAAAGAAAACACAAAATTTTCCGGGAAAACCTCGTCGGATTTTCCTGGCTAACGAACTTATCTAAGCCACTTGCAAAAGGAAGGTATTCACCAATTTTGACGTTTAAAATCGCGATTTTGACGTTTTGAGGAGAACCCAAATTTATTTTTCTTTGAATGTCTTTAACTTTTTTGTACTTTAACCTACGGAGCTAAATTTTGGTAGGTAACTTGCCTCTAGTTATATAAACCCGCGTATGAAATTTGGTTGCCCTTACTTTGTTAATTTTGGAGATATAAAATTTTTTTCTATTTTTTTCAAAAGAAAACACAAAATTTTCCGGGAAAACCTCGGCGGATTTTCCTGGCTAACGAACTTATCCAAGCCACTTGCGAAAGGAAGGTATGTGCCAAATTTTATCAAAATCGGTCCATTATTTTTTAAGTTATAGGTGTGACACATAAATATATATATATATATATATATATATATATATATATATATATATATATATATATATATATATATAAAGTCTGAAACTGACCTCGGATTTGGGTTCCGGGGGTCCTAAATAGCGCTCATTTGAAGAAATTTTTTCAAAATTCGAAAGTCGGGATCTCCTCATTAGTGAATTTTTTTTAAGAAAATTCACTAAAAAGTCCACTTACATCTTCATACGTAACACGGGTATTTATGTTGACGCTGGTATTTGCGATTTTACAACAAAGAAGTTAAAAGGGTAACATTTAATATGGATCACCATATTTATATAATATCAAAATCACTTACTGTGGCGGTGGTTCCGACCGCAGTGTTTCCGTCAACACTACTTTATGTTTTTGCATTTGACAGCTAAACGTTGCGTTACGTTATGCGGACAGTCAGCTGTCAAGAAATACCACATATAAGATACACCAGGCGATCTCTCTCTCTCTCCTCGCTACCAATCGCTGCAGTGAACTGCTATGTACTCGTGTACTATTGTAATTGTTATTAAAGTGTATTATAGTTAAATGTATCGTATAGTTTATTCAGTTAGTGAAGTAATAAAGTTATATTAAATGTTTACGTATGGATTTAATATCAACAAGTGCAATTAACATCCATACTTACTTTGATAAAAAGAAGATTTTCAATACGTGGCTTCATAAAAAACCAGGCTCCCATATTCTGTGGTTCCTCCTGGCACCAAATAAATTCTAAAAAAAATTAAATTTAGTTAGTATAAATGAGATAAATGCAAATTTCGACTCATAAAATATCTTGCCTAACACACAACAAATAGCAGAAAGAAATGAGTACCTAAGTGAAATTATATATATCCACTTTTGTATTAAGGTTTTCTATTTTATTTTTACATTTTATAGAAAATTTCTATTTCTTCAGTACATTAAAAGAAGAAATGTGTATATATGTCATTATTAGGGAATTTTCTTTAAAAAGTCACTAATGAGGAGATGAAGCGACTTTTGAATTTTGCAAAAATATCTTCAAATTAATATATATATATATATATATATATATATATATATATATATATATATATATATATATATATATATATATATATATATATATATATATATAATTACGGAGAGAGGATAAGTCCTATAGCGTCCATGTTTGCAACAGCTAGGTGCGCACAACCAGAACACAGCACAAATCAGAAAAATCACTAAACCTACAAACACAAATAAAACTTAGAGAATACTAATGTCAAATTAAGTCGTATTGTCTTTTAAAGATATTCACAGATGATGCGCTCACTACTGGAGAAAGCAGCCTGTTCCAACTGCCAAACACTCGATTCGGAAGAAAGTTCTGCCGACAACGAACACCGAACGCCTCCCTGGAAAGTTTGCATTCATGCCCACGGAGACGACTATCTGAATTCCGAGTAAACAGGGTGTCCAACGGTATTCCTGTAAGACCATGTAAGATACAATACGTAAAAATCAGGTCACCTCGTTCACGTCTCTCAGCACATTGTAATGCCTCAGATTTGTAACCTAACCTCGTAGTTAGGCCTGAGAATGCCATAAGGTAGTCGGCTTGCTGCTCGCTACACTCTCTCCAGTCGGTCGCGGTCTCACGATAGGTGTCTGGGTACCAGGCTGACTCGCAATACTCCATTAGAGGTCTAATGTTTGCAGTGTGTACAAGTTTAGCACACTGAGGATTAACATGGTGAAAATAATTACAGACCATGTACAGGATACGATTTGCTTTGGAACAGATACTGGACACATGCGCAGACCAGGTCAAGTCTTCAGTCACGATGACTCCCAGATCGGTCTGTTGTTTAACCGTTGCAAGTTGGGTTCCATTAATGTAGTATGGAATTTTGGGGTTGTTTCTGCTAAGGTGCAACACTGAACACTTGGAGGCGTTGAGGGGAAGCAACCATGACTTACACCAATCCTCCAGCTTGAACAGGTCTTCCCGAATATCACTGTGATAGGCGAGTGGGTCGTTGTATACCTTGATGTCGTCGGCAAAAGAAGCGCATTCAGATCTGATAATCAGTGGTAGATCGCTGGTGTATACCAGGAACAGCAGGGGGGCGGGGACTGAGCCTTGTGGAACACCACTCACCACAGGCCGGGGAGCGGAGTATGCACCATTCACGCGTACACGAAAAGTTCGGTTGCTCAGGAAAGCTCTAATCCACAAAAGTAGATCTCCACCAATTCCGCAAGGTGACAGCTTCGCACCTGAAAGGTATCCGGTCAAATTCTTGGGAGAAATCCAGGTAAACAACGTCGACAGGTCTCCTGCTATCTGCCAATCTTGTCCAATGGTCAACACAGGTCAGCAAGTTTGTGAGTGTCGAGCGGTCGGGCGTAAAACCGTGTTGGTTCTGCGGGATGATGTGGTTTTCAAGAAGAAACGCCTGTCTGTATGCTTTTACGAATGATGGATTCTATAATTTTAGCTACTAAAGGTGTCAGACTTATTTGACGATAATTGGAAGGATCATATCTGTCACCTTTCTTGAATATTTCAGTAACATCCGCAGCCAGCCAGGATTGGGGCAGGATATGAGACGAAAAAGAAGATTGTATAATTATGGCGAGAGGAGTGGCCAGCGCAGATGCACATCTCTTCAGCACTTGGGCAGTTAATCGGTCTGTGCCGGGTGAGCCATTTTCAGAGAGATTGGCTATTTCGGTCAGAATGTCACCTGGGGTAAAAGACATCGACCACTAGGTGATACGGGCAAACTGATACCTGGCAGAGGATCTGCCTGTTCCTCGATGTAATTTCTCGCGAAATACTCGGCCAACAATTCAGCCGACTTCGTATCGGCTGTAGTCATCGAGCCATCAGAGAGTCGCAGTGCAGGATGAATTACTCTCGCTGTTAGTGACTATCAAATATGCATGAAAAAATTCTTCTTGGACCCAAATCACCATAACACATCTTTTTAAAAACCTGACGACAGTCTCACTAACAAAGTAAGCCAGCGTCATTAGAGGATGAAAAATTCTGAGTACCTTCCTTTTGCAATTATTTCGTTAACCAAGAAGATCAGATAATTTCCCCTATTCTTTCGAAAAATTTGTATATCTCTGGAAATAACAAAGTTTTCACAATCAAATTCAGTACTCGGGTTTGCGTTATAACAGGTAAATTACGTACCAAAATTTAGATCTGTAGGTTTAGAGACAAATATAGACAAATATAGCCATTTAAAGAAAAAATAGGATATTCCTCTTAAAACGTCAAAGTCGCCATAATTGGCAATATTTAGGCAAGGAACGCGAAACAAATATGGGTTATGTAGAGAAAATGTAGCCAGAAAAGTGTTTTGCAAACCCCTAAGTTTCAGCTTCAACCGTAATTGTTATTTTTACTAAAAGATTTGCAGAAAATTCATTTCATATAGACCCTTTCTCTGATGCTTTGGCAGTAGTTTTAGCTATATGGTTTACCGTTTAATCGTCTATTTTTAGCGAATGTTTGTAGAAATAATTCGTTAATGAGGAGACGACCGCATGAATTTTGAAAAGATTTCTTAAAATGAGTGCGAACTAGGCTCATTAGAACGCATACCCGGGGTTACTTTCAGTTTTTATGTTTTCATATATATATATATATATATATATATATATATATATATATATATATATATATATATATATATATATATATATATATATATATATATAGAGAGAGAGAGAGAGAGAGAGTGACGCGTTTCTACAGTAAAGCTCAATATATCCGTTATTATACAAGATACGAGAAAAAATGTATATGTATATGTATAGGCTGTCTTGAGCTGCATCCTATAAAATTAGTTTTACCGTCATAGGTGGACCATACGTTTTTTTAAATATTTCAACAACACACCACGAGGGCTTACAGCCTAAATACTATCGTACAGTGGGTGTCGACAAGGAGGAAAGAGGCAACTTGTTAATTCTGGGCTTGAAGGTTTCGAGCTTCGGAGGAGAAGGAAAAATATGTGCCGGCAAGGAATTCTACAACTTGGAAGTCGTCGGTACAAAAGAGCGGGCATAACGAAATGTTCTATGGCTGGTGACCTGGACAGTAAAATAGTGCATTTGCTCTGCTTGGCGGTTTTCTTGACTGGGATTGTGTAGAAGCGTTTTGTGAGCTTTGATCTTTTCAAGTCTAGCTTTGTCACAGGATTTAGTGAACCAGGGCTTTTGAGTGGCTGAAGATGTTTTCTGTGTACGTGGAATAAATAACTCCATGCCAGCTTGGATAGTTTCGGTGACGTTTTGTGGGATATCAGAGGGGTCAGGATGAGAGAAGCAGACAGGCGCCCATGGAAATGACGAAAAGCAATCCCGGATTTCGTTCCAGTTCGAGGAGTTGTAGTGCCAAACGATACGTGGGTGTGATGACTGTCTGACCTCGGTTTGCATTGCGCAGTAGGCCGTGACCATGCCATGGTCTGAGCGACCAAGGAGGGAGGTGACTGATATCTTATAGCATTCAGGTTTTGTAGTAAGAAGGAGATCCAAGGGATTTGAGCTGTGTGTTGGGATGCGAGGAAAGTAAGTAGGTTGCTGAACCATATTGGCTAAAGAATTGCTGACTGCAAAGGCCTCCGCTGCTCTCCCTTGTAGATCGGTTTTTGAAGATCCTAGCCATTCATTATTATGGACATTGAAGGCACCAAGAATACTGACCTCGGAGGAAGGATGTTCAGAAATTAGATGGTAGTTTTTTTCAGAAGGGTAGTCGAAGAGCTGGACAAAGTTGTTGTCAGAAGGTGACCGATAAATGCAACAGATGAATTTAGTTGCAGCCGAGAGAGAGTTTCATCCAAAGTATATAGTCTTTTCTTCAAGCTTCTAAATTTGGGAGTCGTGCAGGGTAGATCGCTACGGACGTATGCGCACACACCTCCATGTAATCCAAAGGAAGTAAGGAGCTCTTACCCCGGAAAATTAAGGCGATTATTGGCTGTTTCGGCACTGATTTGGGTTTCGGTGAGGAAGTGGAGTTGATGCCTATTAACCTGGAGGAAATGGTGGACGGAGTTCAGGTTAGAATTTAGGCCACATATATTCGAGAGGGATATGTTAAATCTTGATGCCGGCGCCCCATGTACACCCCTCTCCCAGAGATCCGAATGGAGGGGTATTTTATCTCCGAAATCTTTTGTACATGGAGGAGCCATCATCATTTTGGTACCTCCTCGGGCGTGAAAAAATCCTTTACTATCACGTAAAGGAAAAGTCCACTATCACCTGCTTCACTCCAATTAGTCGCCTCGTACGACAGGCAGGAGTTACCTTGGGCCTATTCTTTTAGTTAGTCCCCGGACCCACAGGGGAAAAGTTGGTGATAGAAAATTTCTATTTTTTTTTTAAATCAAACACACCTTATATTATTAAATTTTTGCATTTTCCATCGAAATATAATTCATGTTTTTAGGAAATTAAACTCAGAACGCAGCAAGTGCGTTATGGTAGCGAGTTTTCATTATATGTTTCAAATTTCAATAGCTCAATTTGTTCTAACTTAACGTTCGTTGAGTACGAACAAGTTTTTTTGGGAACATTTTGAGTTTATTTTCGAAATTTTTTTTACGTTTTCAAACAGTAAAGTTATTTTGATGAAATATGGTACATTGTTTCTACCATATAGGTTATACTGGTAACCAAATTTCATGCTTCTTTCTGTAAAAGGAGACATATTTGCCATTAAAAACATTTTAATGAAAATTCACTACCATAACGCACTTGCTGCGTCCATACTTTTTTGTATGTACCTTTTGCATTTTTGTATCTTGACAATTCATCTTGTAGTTCTAAAACGGGGAATGGACAAAACGACTCTACCCTCACAATAGCAATATCACCACGCCTCATTGCTTTCCTCTTCTCTTCCAGTGAATAGTAGTGCTTTCCTGAAGTTATTAAAACTCTTTGTATCATAGCAGGTTCATGACTTTCGTCACCTGAAATAATACCAAAGTAAAATTTAGTAAAAAAAGATCAACTAGTGCTTTGGCAGCATCTTTAACAATAATTGGTTTCACGAACATAATTTTGAGTTAAACTAAACTACTCTTGGTGGGATTAAATTTTCTGCCACCGATCTACCATATGGAGTGCCAAGTATTGGTACCTGGGCGTCATTAGCATAAAATATGTACTTACCGATAACAGGAAGGAAACTAGTTCCTGGACCCATATCAGCAAATTTAGATGTACAATCTGCCAGTTTTAAAAGGATTTTTGGTGCTACTATTACTAAGGGTTTTCTGTAGTCTCGAACCATCTGAAAAAAGTTTATTTTGTTAATCATTTGCCAGGCAAAAACGTTACCTACAAACTATTCTTACATTTATATGATGAACTTTTAAAAGGCAACTGTGCAGTTAAGTAGTAGTTTTTGTTTTATTTATTATAGTGGGGAGGAAATTACACTTGATTTCTTCTCAATTAATTTTGTAAAAATTTTTACCTGTCTTCGTAACAAATGAAAATACTGAGCAGGTGTGCTCGGTTGGCAGACTTGGAAGTTAACATTGTCTCCATCGATAGCACTTTCCTTTGAGTCTGTGCATTGAAGAAAACGTTCTAATCTTGAAGAACTGTGATCTGGTCCGGCCCCATCAAATCCGTGAGGAAGTAAGATTACTAGACCACTGCTTAACACCCATTTTGCTGAAAAAATGAGTTTTCCATTAAAAAAGCTGATGTGTCCTATCCAATATGGATGAGAATATGGATTAAATCAGGAAGGTGTCATAATTCACTATGTGAAGACTGGAACCTGTGATGATCACTGATAGGTACACTTGGAGAATCACAAAATCACCGCCACGCATTTTTTAATGCTGGCATCATCAGAGGATGAAAATTCCAACCAAATTATTACTACACCTATGCTTATATAACTATCAGGTAGACCGACTAAAACGAAGGTAAATTGCAGTCGGAGGCATATCGTTTATCTATTGTGTCTATATTGAACGGACAAGGTTGAACGACTTGCCCTAATCCTTTGCTTGACAAATTTATGAGCCCCTTTCTAATTTTAAAGGATAATGAGCTTGAAAGCAAAGAGCCGCGCTTTTAAGGAGTTCACGTTCTTTATTGATATATACATTCACTATGTGAATCCCGGAAACCACGATGAAGACTGACAACTAAATCTGGGGACATATTACTAAACTACCGCACATCTTTTTATTAAAGCAAAAGAAGGTTTTGCCCACAACATTAAATTCAACTGAGGATGAAATTCCAAGTTACATTGATTTCTTAGATAAACGAAAGACGCAAGGGGTTTTTAAATCTATATCGCGGGCACAACGTAGTACCTTGTATAGTATAGACCGGACGAGGTTATTGAGAATACTTTATTAATTTGTCTGACTAATTGTGAGAGTTTCACTGGTCAACTGCAAAGTGAAAATAAAGGGGTTGAAATCAAAGGTGGCGCATGGTTTAATGAAGTGTTATTTTTAATCGATTTGAAAATATATACGCTCTCATAAGATTCAAGCAAAGTGTGATGAATAACATTTTTGACAAGTTTCAGATTTTCCTTGTCAATGTGGTGATTATTATCCCACACGTGTTGTGCTACGTAAGATTTATTCACCGTACCATATTAAAAACTACATATTAAAAACCACATTAAAAAAAAAGGCAATTTCCCTAGAGTTTGGTTTCGTTACGTAGACGATATTTTTGCAGTGTTTGACACAAATATATGCAAGGTTGATGAATTTACTGAAAAACTAAATAGTCAATTTGATTCGATAAAATTTACCCACGAAATTAAAATTAACAATAAACTTCCCTTTATAGATATACTAGTTATTAAAAATAATCACTCGCTTGAATTCGATATGTATAGAAAGGAAACCGCTACGTTTAGTTACATACCAAACGACTCACTTTAACAGTTCAAGGTAAAGAAAAGCTGATAAAAGACCGAGAGTATTTATTTGATGGTTGTCCGCGATTTATATCTTGCGATCGATTTCAAACGGATCTAAATCCGGTCGATAGTGAGGTCACCATCACATACCAAACCCTAACCTAATTGCACTTTATCTCTCACATTTATAATTTTATAAGATATAGAACACTATGTTTGGTTTCAAGATGAAAGATAATCAAATACTTACTCGGCTTTAATCATGTTCTGCCCAAAGTCCTGGATTTATGAGATCTTCGAGTCAAAATACTGTTACTACATTACTTAGTTAATTTTGTAGAGATCTAGATAATAGATATGAAGAATTTCCAGCTACAATACCACCAGAATTGAGGAAGGTAAAATGAGGAATTTGTTGTTTAATCAAACAGATATTAAAAATACAAGTACTTAAATTTATTGTAATAAATTAATGGTGGGAGTTGCTTGAATTAAGACTCCTGGTAAATCATATAAAGATTGCATATTACACAAGAAAGAAAATAAATATTGTTTGTGACAAGAAAGAAAGTAAATATTAAATGTGAAAGTAATTATTTTTCTATCAAATCTACTAATGGTCTTAATTTTAAAATGTTAGGTAAATTTTTAATTGGTTTATTTATTTTCTTAAAATAATTTGTGAGTGAAGCTCAGCTATTGCAAATTTTAAGTGACTGTTTACTATTGTAAAATGAAAGTTTACAGGTTAGCCTTTGTGTTCTAAAACATTTGGCGGTTAGAAAATTTCATGAGCAAAATACTAACTAATTTAAATAACAAAGTAATATTTCTGATTTACATCGTTAACAAAATATCAAGAGAAAATACAAAACACATTAATAGTACTCGACAATCTCACTGAGTATGGTTTTAATTTTGACTGAAACAAAGTTTATTGCTGCAAGTTAATGAACTACAGAATTGTTATATTTGTTTAGTCTCAAAGGTCACACACAGAAAACTGAAAATGACTTACATGCCGGGCCGTCGAATTTCCGGGCGTTCACCTGTTGATTGATTGCGGAGACTGCACAGGATGAGATCAGCATTCAGCGCTTACCATAGGCGCTTAGTTTCTCCCAAGAGAGAAGTCAGGAAGTGGTGGAAACGCTTTCGTGGGTGGCGACCACATAAATTGTACGTACTATGTACTACTAAGGAGCTCAAGTAGGCCTGGGACTGGAACTTGATACACTGAGTGTATACGAAAAAAACGGACATGAAAGGAAAATTGATTCGGAGATCGAGGTTGAAAGTTTGCTTCTGGAAACTGAATTAATTCACTCAAAATCACGTCAAAGAACCTTCACTGCATCGGGACACAAAGATTCACTGTTCAAATTACTTTTTTTAAAACGGATAATTAATTTTCGCTTAAACCGAAATGAAATTACTGGTAGCACTTGCGGATAACTATTTTAGCCGATATAAACTGCAGAAGATGAGGTTTCAGTTAATTTTGCCCGAAAGAAAACTCCACGCCTGACTTGAGATGTTAATTCAAAAGCGGTCGGGGTAGGACTCTCCGCGAAGCAGCATTGACGCGTCCCGATCTCAGCTAGTTTGCCGCGCTTTCTCTAACAGTCGTTCGAGCATGTTCTTTTGTCTCTTATTAATCACTCATCTAGCTCCATGTGTGTGAGGGAAGCAGAGAGAAAGATCTATTTTTCTGAGTGCAGCCCTACGCCAGGGGGTTCGTGGTCTTTAACCGTCCTCTATTACATCAGCATGACGTAGGCCTGTATTTTACCGGGAAGTTGTAAAATAGCAACGATCTTTTTCCTCAAGGCAAATATTATGCCCCTTGATATTTTAATTTCAACGTATATAAAAGAAATGCAGTACGGGCACTACGATGGTAAAATCATTTGCGAATTTTCAATCAATAATTTCGAAACCACAACTTGAATTGTCTTTCAGAGATAAAGTCACCTGCTATTATTTAGCTTCCTCAGAGGTTTTCCTCATGTCAGTAAATGAGTCACGGTGGTGAATTAAACACAA
Source organism: Tillus elongatus (assembly GCA_964006375.1). Classification (NCBI taxonomy): domain Eukaryota; kingdom Metazoa; phylum Arthropoda; class Insecta; order Coleoptera; family Cleridae; genus Tillus; species Tillus elongatus. The sequence goes on along the minus strand of OZ023264.1, from coordinate 8,075,914 downwards.
TCGTTACATCACATCATACGTTTGCACAAAAAACGGCTAGTTTAAATTTCTTGGTAAATAGATTGATAAGGTTCCCATTAAGTAAAATTAGATTTAATATCGAATTAAAAAACATAAAAACCATGGCGAGATATAACGGTTATTCGGGTAGTTTAGTAGTACAATTGGTTAACAAACACAGAACAAAGAAAATATTAGCTGAATGCATGATATTCAAGAAAGAAAAAATAGAGCATTTAACTTTTAATATACCTCAAGTAGCTAATGTCAATATTTTAGTGACATACAACCATCTTTATCTTATTATTTTGTCATATACATGTAAAATGATAATTTCTATTCTTGAAGTTCTTGCTGTTTATTTGATTTCTATTTGTGTACGATTCATGTTTATTTGAGATTTACCAACCATGTTTATTTAATTTTGTTTGCTATTCCACATTTAATTTATATGAATAAATTTAATACTTTGTTACATTAACATATCTGTTTAATTGAAAAGTAATTCCTAACCAATATTTTTCATATTTGACGGCGACTCAATAGATAATTCTGACTAACTTTTTCCGAGATATCTACAACTTAAAGTAACCAGGTTCTGATCAGGGGATCCAACTATTATGGGACCTCTGACAGAATAACTCAGAACTAGGTAAGTAGTAGGCTTTATTTCTTAACATCTTGTGAACCTAGCAGTGTTTCTCATCTTGCAAATGATAAAATCTGATAGATAGATGCATTAGGTTAGGGTTCAACAGCTAATAGTGACCTCACTATCAACCGGATTGACATCCACTTGAGGTCATTCTTTAGATAACAGCTTTTTCGCTTACTACATAATACTTTGCATCATACTGATGGTAAAAGTTTTTTTATTTGAAGGAGGTAACAAGTGGGATGTGAATGATCAGCTTTTCCAGAAAAACATTCTAAAATAATCAAAGATACGGGACGAAACCTTGGTGAAGGGGAAAGGGTCAATTCTTTTTTATGACGCCGTTGGTGTTTACTAGAGTAACCCAGGCATTCTGTAAATACTCAGATCTTCTGTCTGTAATAGATCGTATGTCAAAGTTTGCTTAGACTTATAGGTTTTATAAAACTATAATTTGTACTTACTTTCTCCTGTTGTGACAAAAACATCCAGAACTATCTGCGCTCCGTTCATAAAATCACCAAATTGGGCTTCCCATATGATTAAGTTCCTAGGGTTCTCCACACTCATCCCATACTCGTATCCAAGGACTGCCTCTTCAGAGAGGATACTATTGGCTAACTCCAAGAAGCCCTTCTGATCAGAAGACAGCTGGTTTAAAGGGATGTGAACCGTGTTGGTTTTCTGATCCACCAACATCATATGACGGTGCGAAAAAGTGCCACGACCAACGTCTTGTCCACTTATACGTACGTTGTATCCTGTAATACAAGGAAATATAATTATTTGGTCAGTTTTCTATACAAAAATGCGTACACAGAAGTTTCTTAATAAGCGTCCAATATTTTAGAGGGTGGTTTATCAAGTTATTCTAAGATTTTAGTTCTTATATAAATCTGTGGTGTGAATGAATGTATTGTAGTGATCCTTTTGGAATCTCTGTGGAGAAAGCCCGTGGACTTGTTGAAGACAATTTTCATAGGGGATGAAACTACGGTTATCTACTATGACCCTTTATGCAAAAGGGAGTCGATAGAATGGGGGCGTAAAGGAGAAGCACCGCCAGGAAATTTCAAGGTCTGTCAGTCGACAAAAAAGGGATTGCTGCGATTTTTTGGGATTGTAACGGTGTTCTTCTCATAGACTATAAAAAACGCAACACCCCAGTCAACGGGGCATGTTATGCACCACCCCTGTGTAAATGAAGACAAAATATTGGGGAGAAAACACATGGGAAACTGACCAGACGGGTGCGTTTGCTCCATGACAACTGCACACTGCTGGAATTGCACAAGCCGCAATTTGTGACGGCGATTGCGAACAAACTGATCACGCTCTGCATATGGCCCCCGGTAACTACTACCGATTTGAAAATTTGAAAAATAACCTTCCCGGACGCCATTTCATATTTTTTAGGCGTATCGAATTGTTGCTGAAACTATGTAATAAGTGCATTGATGTTAGAGTGGCAACTAGATTGAAAAAAAAAAAATTGTGGGTCTACGTTGTTTCTTTCATAGCCAGACCAGTAAATTTTGGCGCTTACGTCGTAAATACTACAAATATAAGTTTGGGTCAACTTTTAGGCAAAATAAGTTGTTTCAAATGACCAAATGACCAGATGACCAGTAGTAGCAGTGGTGGGGAGGCTAACGCAAAGCAAGTAGGCCACAATGGGTCCTATTTGTCAAACCCAGCAACCATGCTCTAGCCTTTCTCAGTTCTGTCGCCAAACCGCCTCGACCTCCAGATGAAGGCCGTGACGGTCTTCAATTGGACGGTACTTACCTGATTCCTCTGCAGAGTCCTCGAACCTGACAATTCTGCTCGAAGACTCCCAAAAGTCTCGCATTCACACAGGTAGTGGTAGGACGTTTCTTCATCCTCGCCGCATTTCTACGCCTATCAATGTGAGGTGTCTTCTAAGGGCGCAGTGGCCTGTTAGCACCTCAAGGATGCGGCGAAGCGTAGGTAGAATCCTACCGAGTAGCCAGACAGTTTTATCTCTGCCCTGCCCCTCCACGAAGTCCTTCGCCTGCCTACAGCCACCAACCGACCCCCCAGTGCCTCTCCTTGGCCTCCTCAGTCCACCTGCCTAAGGCGATAGATACCGTCTTCCTACTTATGCCTATCGCAGGTTCCGGGCCACAGAACGCCGCCGGGAACCAAGCCTTGTGAGATAATTCGCTACCTCATTTCCCTCTACACCACAGTGTCCTGGAACCCACACCAGTTGCACCTCCTTTGTCCTGGATAGTTCTTTGAGGGCGTCAGCGCACTCCTGAACCAATGTTGACCTCATTCTGGCCGCGCAGACTGCCCGGAGGACCGCCTGGCTGTCCGAGCAAATGTATACACACTTCTCGGGGCACATCCTGCCTATTGGCCACGGACAGGAAAGCGTACACCTCCGTTTTTAATGCCGTGGTATATGCGCCCAGAGCATAACTCTCTGCCACCCCCAGGCCCTCGATGTACGTTCCTGCCCCGGAGGATTGTTGATCCTCCAGCCGCGATCCGTTGGTAAAACAGACCGGGCTTGCGGGCTGGAATGCAACCTCATTTTCCCTCCACTGATCCCTGCTGGGGATCCTGAGGGTATATGGCGTAGTGAACCTAATATCGTCCTTGGCATTCTGCACCTTGATGGCGGAAATCAGAATTTCCTTTTCCACCTCCTTGGCGACTCTAGCATGCCCCATTACTGCTCCCTCTTCGCACCAGTTTCCAGAGGCTCGCATTCTAAGATGCGACACATAGCATCCATTCTCATACAGATGGAAAACGGTGGCAGCATCAGCAAGACCTCTAGCGCCGCTGATGGTGTCGTCCTCACAGCGCTTGTGATACCCAGGATTGCCAGCCTGTGGAGTTTGGCGAGCTTCCTGGTAGTGGTTTGGTTCACACCACACCACCAGACCAACGCCCCATAGAGGATCCTCGGCCTGACGATCGTAGTGTAAATCCAATGAAGGATCCGAGGATCAAGTCCCCAGGTCCTCCCTATCACTCGACGCAGCTGCCAGAGGGTCGCTACTCCCTTCCTCACTACACGTTCTATTTGCAACCCCCATGTTAGTTTGGAGTCCAGGACCACCCCCAGATATTTGACTTCCCGCACTAAAGGTAAAGGTTTTCCAAACATCACGGGTTAATAGGATCATCTCCGTCTTTGCTGGGTTTACGGAGAGTCCCAGCTCACCGCACCACCTTTCAATTATGCCACAGGCAGCTTGCATGCACTCACAGACGACGCCGAGGAATTTGCCGGTGACTAAGACCAGCCTATCATCAGCGTACGCCTGTGCCTAGAAGCCATTCTCCGAAAGCCGCTCCAAGAGGCCGTGCATGATCAGACACCATAGATGCGGCGAAAGGCAGCTGCTCTGAGGACAGCCGCCCGTCAACCCAACGTCCAGCGCCCGGCCTCTCAATGTCAGGGAAACTCCTGTCCTCCAGCATGCTCGTCACTCAGCTTATTAGGGACCTCGGCGATCCCCCTGTAGGGCGGCACAGACCGTATCCGTCCTTGTCCTATAAAAGGCCCCCTCCACATCGAAGAACACAGCTAAAGTGCTCTCCCTGTCGTGTAGTGCCCTTTCCACCTTTCGCGCCACAGCGTGGAGCGCCGTCTCCGTCGATTTACCCCGTTGGTACGCGTGCTGACTTTTGTGCAAGGGGTGATCCCTGAGGACCCCTCCCTTATGTTATCTACTATCTTTTACATTACATCTTTTACAATGCCTTAAGCAGGAAGGATGTAAGGCTGATTAGCCTGTACGCCTTGGCCAGCGTGTAGTCCTCCCTTCCCGGTTTGGGAATAAAGACGCTTTAAAGAGGCGTTTGGGAGTCTTCGAGCAGAATTGTTTGGATCGAGGACTCTGCAGAGGAATCAGGTAAGTACCGTCCAATTGAAGACCCCACGGCCTTCATTTCGAGGACGAGGCGGTTTGGCGACGGAACCGAGGAAGAGTAGAGCATGGTTGCCGGGTTGCTGGGGTTGGCAAGAAGGGCCCATTGTGACCTACTTGCTTGGCGTTAGCCTCCTCACCACTGCTACTACTACTACTGCGGGGCCCATAATCGTTAATCCAAGTTAAGAGAGCGAATCAGACGTAAAAAGTACAGGACGACAAATTTGTGCATCTTGCAGGCTAGCAACTATGCAGCGGCCTGGCATGCAGGAATTTGATCGAGTTTCTGTGGTAGCGAATTGAGTACACCCCTTAAGCAGCCAACAATGGGAACGAAGACTCGTACGTTATGTCTTGGGTAAAGATAAGATCTCTATGCTTGGTCTATTTTTGCTCCCCCCTTAATCCCTACGTTCATGTCACCTGGAGCGAAGAATCTTATGACAAACAGGAGTTTCTCTTGTTTATCGAAGAGGATAATATCAGGCAATTATTGGCCTGACAGTGGGGACCAAGAATTTCTAGTACATACGGTATCACTCGTTCCCCAAAATGGAGTCAATATCCACTGGTTGACAGGACAGCATTGGTGTTTGGTCTATCCCATACGGGTCTCGAATGGATAGACCAAACACGAAGGACAATGTTATGTTGATATACGTTAGTGGTAGACGCCATCTCGCTTGTACACTCAAGAGATGCAAAGATGCTTCGACGATTGATAACAAACTCTACAGCAGTTATTTGCAACGTTCACCTGCATTATGTGCTTATGGTAGACCAAGGTGTTGTTAATACCACCACATCGTGGCCTGCCCACCACGATGAACCCTCCAGTCTCCGGCTGACCTTAAAAAAGATCATATCAGCCTCGTCGACAAGCTGTGTTCCTCCATATTCCAGAAGAACATTCAGTGCCGTGTCAACATGCTGCCCCAACACATATTTTTGTAGCGCATATCTAATTGTATCTCTTAAGGTTAGAACGTCGAGCACAGTAACAAAAGGTCGATCACCTTGCTTTCTTTTCAACCTGTGGTCGAAAGTTAATCCGAGTTCATCTCTCATCTGCCTGCTGCCTTGAAGAGTCGCATTAGAGGATCCAACCTTTTGATGATGTTGAGGCTTATCTCCAGGAGCTCTTTTCTGAATAAACCCCTCAAGCCTAATATTTCTTTAAATTTTAGATGTATAATCAAGAAATCGACCTCAAATCCAAGCTTCTGTGTTTGTGGAGAAGCATTCAGGTATCCCTATCCAATTGACTCAACCCTTCTAAAGCCTATTTCATCAATGCAAGGGGGTAACGAATGATTGGAACGCTATGTATGTTGGTGGCCACCACCTTGCTTATTCCAGACTGCCCTTACTTTCAAATTTGCTGAATACTTGCCGCGCAGAGCCTATTTTGTTTCTGCAGCGTCCTGAATGCCTGTTTCCCAGAACATAGTTATTTTATGGTAGCTCCCTCAATTAGATGAGCGTCGTTTGGGTATCTTTTAGTCACTTTCTCTATACATGGACTATTCTCCACTTGTCCAATGAGAATTTACTACTAAAAATTAAAAGAAGTTAAAAAATAATTACCTTCATAGAGCAGTGAGCCAATAGCTATAGCTTCTGCAGTGGACCAGTCGATTTTTAATCCGTCACCGACTTTTGAAAGACGTGATTTTACATAACTTTTCATTAATGTGGGGTGTACATTCTGAAATTATTATTATTATTATAACAGGAGTTAATTATCATTAATTTTCGTTGTTTTTTTCTTAGCAATACATACAAAATCATGTGGGAACTTGACGGACTTACTTCCTATGTAAGTCATTAGATTCAAGTTAATACCAGTTTCCCATGTTGTTATCATATGTTGTGCTTGTCTGTAGTCTTTCCATTTCTTTTTAAAACTGGTATCCTAGAACAACAATAATAAATAACAACAATTAAAAAATAAGGATTATTGATTAGGTACTATTTTTATTTAACATATAAACGTCACTAGGAAGGTGCCAAACACGTTAACGACGAATAGAGAAGATACACGAAGGAAATGTGATGTACACAAACTAAAACTGGAAATGTGTAAGGAAGAAACCAATAGGATGAATCTCGACGGCAGATTATTTTTGTGGAGAATATATAAAGCAGCCTAAAGACAGCCGCGGAAAATTACTGTACTACATCAGAAATACAAAGTTTATACAGTAACGTGACATGTGGAAGATGGTACTGCCAGTTCTAATTGTGGTGAGAATACATTTAGCCTTACATACTTTGTCCCTATATTGGGGAAGAAATGGGCCAGGGCTGACAATTTACTAAATTGTTAGTTGGTTGTACACATTCTTTATTTTTAGCGAATTAAAAAAAATTCGCTAATGAGGAGATCCGTGTTTATATATATATATATATATATATATATATATATATATATATATATATATATATATATATATATATATATATATATATATATATATATATATATATATATATCCAACCGATAACTCAAAAAATAATGGACCGATCTTGATCAAATTTAGTGAGTACCTTCCTTTTGCAAGTGGCTTGGATAAGTTCGTTGGCCAGGAAAATCAGACCAGGTCTTCGCGGGAAATTTTGTATTTTCTTTATAAAAAAAATTATATCTCCGGAAGTAACAAAGTAAAAGCAACCAAATTTGGCAAATTTGCATTATAAAGAGTGAACCCTTAACCAAAATTTATGTCTCTAGCATTAAAGACAAAGAAGTTATGGGCAGTTAAAGGAACAAATTTTGGAGTCTTCCTCAAAACGTGTGTGTGTGTTGTATCCTGATGGCCTCGGAAACCAGGTCCATTAGCCACAAACTGTTGTATTAGACAACCTCAAAACGTCAAACTCGCAATTTGAAACGTCAAAATTGGCAATGTTTAAGCAAAGAACGTGAAACAAATACCGACTGTGAAAAGAAAATGTTGCAAGAAAAGTGTTCCGCAAACCCTTAAGTTTCAGATTTAACCGTCATTGCCCTTCATTTTAGTAAAATATTTACAGAAAATTCATTTCAAATAGACCCTTTCTCTGATGCTTTGGCTGTCAGTTTAGTTAAGTTGATACTTTCGCTGTAGGTTTAGTGAAGTTTATGGTTTAACGATCTATAATTTTTAGCTAATTTTCGTAGAACAAATTCGTTAATGCATTTTTGCATTTTTTTTTATCGAAATATGATGAGCTTGTAAGAAAAAAATCTGGACGCAGTAAGTGCGTTTTGGTAGCGAATTTTCATTAAAACCTTAAAATTTCAATAACTCAATTTGCTACTAACGTAAGCTTTGTTGGTTAGGAAACCAACATTTAAGTTTGTTTTCGGAAAATTTTTATACATTTTCAAACAATAAGTAATTTTGATAAAATATAGTACATTGTTTCTACTACATAGGCTATACCGGTAATCAGATTGATACCTGCTCGCATTTGTTATTTAAAACATTTTTACGGAAATCCACTTCCATAACACACTTGCTGCATCCAGACTTTTGAAAAATTATTATATATTTTCAAACAATAAAGTTATTTCAATGAAATATGGTACATTGTTTCTACTATATAGGCAACCAAGTTTGATGCCTGCTTTCACCAAAGAAATATATTTGCTATTAAAAATATTTTAAAGAAAATTCACCATAACGCACTTGCTGCGTCCAGACTTTTTTTACATTCTGTGTTATTTGGAGCTGCCGTGACAACATACTACTTGGTTTTGCATCGAGATGGCGACACGTGTAAAAAGGGTGCCTTATATCTCACTTAGTTTTGCGAGGCTGGCTACCATAGCTGTTTTACTTTATAGGTGTATTTTTGGCTGCAATTAGTATGCCGTACTGACGAGCTCTAATTAGAGCGAAACCGGTCTACGGTTCTAACTGTGGTGAGAATATATCTATCCTTGCATTCTTTACAACACGTCAACCTTTTTTAACTAATAATCGACTGCGCCACTCCATTACAAAAACCCATAGTTGATTCTGGGCTCCACTGGAGATCTGTGTCCTGTTTAAGTTGATTTGGGTCAAGAATCTGGCTAAGATATTTTATCTCCTACAAGGATCCCCGCGGTATGCGTACGACGCCATTTATATGTTGGTCCCACTTCAGACACTTAACCCAGTCATATTGCAGCTCGGAAATGTCGATGACGAACTCGACCTTTCAACGAAAAAGGTACTGTGGCCAGTTTTCACAGACCATTTTAAAAACACCCTTGGCAATATTCCGGTTATCCGCAGCATCCCCGAACTCGAGGGTGCAGTGGATAATCTACAGTCCAAAATTCAATGTTCTATCGAACATGCATCAAGGACGTACCCCGCCCCAAGCAATCTGCCACCACTTCCGTCCACTATCAGAGAAATGATACTCGAAAAGAACCGCGTGCGTAGACTGGCTCAACGCACCGGAAACCCCACCGACAAACGAGACGCAAAAAGACTAATCAAACAAGTACGATCCGCCCTATAAAAACCCCACAACAACCGTTGGCAGGAACGCCTGCAAACCCTGTCTGCCCAAGACAATTCAATCTGGCAAATGGCAAAAGCCCTTCGCTCCCAAAAACTTCCGATATCCCCACTTCATGAGCGTAAAGGTGTGCTAGTGCATTCGCAGATAATCTGGAGTTGCAATTCAGCCCGAATTGTAACAACGTTGATCTGTCTTACGTAGCAAGAACGCACAGATATGCTTCGCGCCACCCAAGACACAATTATAGAGCCCGCAACTTTCTAAAAAGTTTCCCAAATAATCAAATCATTAAAAAAAAATAGGAACGCTCCGGGATACGATGGAATCTCCAACGTAGCCTTAAAAAACCTCCTCCGCAAAGCCGTGGTATTCCTAGTTGCAATTATGAATGCCATGCTGCGATTTCAAAATTTTCCTTCCATATGGAAACTTGCCGATATTATCAACATCCTGAAACCCAGCAAAGATTCGCTATTCCCTCAGAACTACAGGCCCATTAGCTACTACCAGTCATCGGCAAAATCGCCGAAAAACTGATTCAGAAAAGGCTTCATTCACCTCTGAAAATCATATCCTTCCAGACGAGCAATTCGGTTTCAGACACTAGCACTCCACCACAGACCAAGTCCTTGGTGTGGTGGAAAACATCACCGAAGGATTTAATAAAAACAAGTCACCTGGTGCAATATTTCTTGACATTGCTCAAGCCTTCGATAGGGTTTGGCATGCGGGCCTCCTAAAAAAACTCATATCATTTAATTATCATCTCCCTCTGATTCTGATAATCAGGTCATACCTGCAACAGAGGAAGTTCCAGGTCAAACATCTGGGAGCCAGATCTAGATCGGAGTCAGCAACGGCTTGTCTCCCGCAGCGTTCTGCTATATCCCCTCTGCTGTACAATATATTTGTCGCAGACATTCCGACAGCCCCCTAAACGTGACATACGCACTGTACGCAGACGACACTACCATCATCAGCAGCTCCACTCAGCCGAGGATAATAACCGAACGACTTCAGACCGCCGTAGTCGAGCTGCAAGGCTGGTATAGGAAATCCTGTCTAGCCATAAACCCCGATAAGTTTTCAGCAGTCCTATTTTCCAAGAGGAGACACACACCTCACGAACACGTATCATTAGACAACCGTCTAATTCCCTGGCAAGATTCCGCAGAATACCTCGGGATTTTCCTCGACAAACACATTCCAGATCGCGCCCCCATGTCCAACATGCCCGACGAAAAGGCTCGATGTTTATCTCGAAGGTGTTCCAATTTCTAAATAGAAATTCCAAATTGTCCATGAACAATACATTGCTCATGTACAAAGTCATCATCCGGCCAGCCTTGACCTATGCATCCTCTGCATGTGCCACCGCGGCCGCAACATACATCAAGACCCTTCAAATCATCCAGAACAAAATTCTGAGAATGGTTACCGGAGCGTCATGGTTTGTTCGAAACAGTCAGATTCACTCTGATCTGGAAACGCCTTCGATACTTGAGTTTATAACTCAACTATCCACAACTCAGTTGGCAAAAGCCGCGTCTCACCCAAATGCTCTTCTCCGTAGTGCCACCGCCTACGATGAGCAACTTCTACATAATCATAAGCGTCAAAAGCTTACCCGCTAACGCCCTTGTGGCAAAAACAGAATGGAAACATTCAAATCCAAACGTCATTGTGTAAAATCTTTCCGACGGAGGTATGGACTAAGGTCCGGTACCCCTTGGGAGGGAGTTTTAGTGAGTACGAGTCTCACAATACCACGATATCCCACGCACTACGGTGTCGTGAATGAGGTCTGCATGAGTCATTTCTCCCTCCTGTATCCAAAAAAAAAGGACACTGATCAATAACCACATCCAAATATGTGCTGTGATCAACCTTTCGGAGAACGTACGGTAAGTTGCTCTCCGAAACCGTCAAGGAGTCAAAACAAGAGGTTTCTATTTGATAGCATGAAAAACTCTGGACACAGCAAGTGCGTTATGGTAGTGAATTTTCATAAAACTATTTTTTAATAGCAATAATGTGTGTTTTTTTAAGAAAGCAGGCATCACATTTGGTTACCAGTATAATCTATATAGTAAAAACAATGTGCCATGTTTCATCAAAATAACTTTATTGTGTGAAAATGTACAAAAATTTCCGAAAGTAAACTTAAAGTGTTCCGAAAAAACTTGTTTCTTGGTTAACCTTAGAGGTTAATAGCAAATTGAGCTATTCAAATATTTAGCATTTGATCAAAATTCGTTACCATAACGCACTTACTGCGTCCAGATTTTTTTTTTCTTACAAACATGCATTATATTTCGATGGAAAATGCAAAAATGCAATAACATAAGGCGTGTTTGATTTAAAAAAAAGAAAATTTGTATCACCAACGACTTATGGGCCATCCTGTGATTGTAGAAATATTTTTTTATTATATACTATTAACGATAAACTCTATAGCTAAGACTACTGCCAAGCGTCAGAGAAAGGGTCTATTTGAAATGAATTTTCTGGAAACATTTTATTAAAATGAAGGACAATGACGGTTGAAACCAAGACATCAGGGTTTGTAAAACATTCTTCTTGATACATTTTATTTCCATAGCCCGTATTAGATTCAAGTTCTTTTCGTAAATGTTGCCAATTTTGACGTTTAAATCGCAACTTTGACGTTTTGTGAAAAATCCCAATATATTTTTGTTTAAATGCCTATAACTTTTTTGTCTTTTGACCAACAGAGCTAAATTTTGGTAGGTAGCTTGCCTATAATGATTTAAACCCGCGTATAAAATTTGGTTGCCCTTACTTTGTTAATTTTGGAGATATATTTTTTTTCGAAAGAAAACTCAAAATTTTCCGTGAAAACCTCGGCGGATTTTCCTGGCTAACGAACCTATCCAAGCCACTTGCTAAGGGAAGGTACTCACCAATTTTGACGTGTAAAATCGGGATTTTGACGTTTTGAGGAGAACCCAAATTTATTTTTCTTTAAATGCCTGTAACTTTTTTGTCCTTTAACCTACGGAGCTTAATTTTGGTACGTAACTTGCCTATAATGATATAAACCCGAGTATGAAATTTGGTTGCCCTTACTTTGTTAATTTTGAAAATATAAAAAAAATTCGATTTTTTTTGAAAGAAAACACAAAATTTTCCGGGAAAACCTCGGCGAATTTTCCTGGCTAACGAACTTATCCAAGCCACTTGCGAAAGGAAGGTACTCACCAAGTTTTATCAAAATCGGTCCATTATTTTTTAAGTTATAGGTGTGACACATAAATATATATATATATATATATATATATATATATATATATATATATATATATATATATATATATATATATATATATATATATATATATATATATATATATATATATATATATATATATATATATATATATATATATATATATATATATATATATATATATATATATATATATATATATATATAAACATATAAAGTCTGAAACTGACCTCGGATTTGGGTTCCGGGGGTCCTAAATAGCGCTCATTTGAAGAAATTTTTTCAAAATTCAAAAGTCGGGATCTCCTCATTAGTGAATTTTTTTTAAGAAAATTCACTAAAAGGGAACAAAAACGGTTTCATCAAAATTAACCGTAAGTTTTTTGTGACGAAGACAATACATTTTTTCTTATCTTCCCCAGTCATGACTTTTACCAAGCTCCGGGATTCAGCTCTATAATGTCCCTTACTTTATATCTCTAATATGCATATATATATATATATATATATATATATATATATATATATATATATATATATATATATATATATATACTAAAAATAAAATTGGTCCCAGGACCGTCCTCTGTGGGACTGAATATTTAACAAATTGTTTTTTTGTCTGCACATCCCCAATCTTAACTATTTGGGTCCTCTCGCTAAGGTAATAATTCATTAAGTGGTAAGTTCTTCCTCAGGGGCTACACCAATAAGCGGATCCTCATAGCCACAGACAGCCAGGCAGCCCTTAAGGCACCAAGTAGCCCACGGGTAAATTCCTGGCTGGTGAGTGAGTGCCGAGACGAGACGAGCGACCTGGCTGGGCATAATGAGGTGACCCTCATCTGGGTGCCGGGTCGCTAGGGGGTCAAAGGCAATGAAGAAGCTAACAGTCTCGCGAAGATACCGGAGATAGAGCGATATAAAACTTCACCCTACCAATCGCTGTGCAGACTAGTTCAAGGCACAGTGATTTTGGAATGGGTGGAGTAAGACTAAGGGTATACACAATCAACCAAAGGTAGCAGTGCTATCGAGGCGGCAAGGCCGCGGACGAGCCCTGAGGAAAAAAGTTCTTTCTCTAATCCCTATATTATGTAACGACCTTATTAATTCACCATCGCAAAAAGTGTCGAAAGCTATAGTTAAATCCAGGAACACTGACAGACGAACTTCTCCCATATCTAGGGTGTGATAAATTTAAGCTGTAAACAAATACACAATTTTATATAAATATATAATATAAATTTCGATTATATGGAATTTATAATTATAAACAAAACTTCAGGAGCGATTAGAATAGGAATAACAAACTCTATTGATTAAGCATTGCTAATGGTCAATAATAAAATAGAAAAGCACTTACTTCGATCTCATACTGATCAGCTGCCTTGAGGCTTTCATTGAGCCATTGAGCATGTGATTTGATAGTATCTTGATATTGTGCCTCAGTGAAGATACCCTCCTTTATCAAACTTTCTGCATATTGGTCTGGTACTGTTCTGCAATCAAAATACGAAGAAAAAAAAACATACATATATAATAGAGGGTTTCCTCTGTTTTTTTTTTCAATGCAGTCTTATGCTGTATTATTTTTGTTTGTTTCAGCAACACACCACGAGGGCTTACAGCCTAAATACTATCGTACCGTGGGTGTCGACAAGGAGGAAAGAGGCAACTTGTTAATTCTGGACTTGAAGGTTTGGTGGTTCGGAGGAGAAGGAAAACATGCGCTGGCAAGGAATTCCACAACTTGGAAATCCTCGGGACAAAAGAGCGGGCATAACAAGATGTTCTATGTCTGGTGATCTGGACAGTAAAAGGGTGCATTCGCTCTGTTCCCTGGTAGATCTGTTGGGGGCAGCAGGTGGAGTAACTATGGAAAAAAGCTCCTCTCAGCAGTGCCCGTGCAGATACCTATAAAAGAGAGAGATGTCACCAACGCCACGTCGGTGGGCAAGGGATGGCAGCTTTTGGGTGAGGGTGGGGTCACCGATGAGACGTATAGCTCTCTTCTGAATGGTGTCCAGGATAGCAAGTGTAGAAGTGGCAGCGGCAACCCAGATGTGGGAGCAGTATTCGAGGTTTGGCCTTATTTGTGAAGTATATAAGGTATAGAGGTTAGCTCGTAAAAAGTATTTGCGAGCCCGGAAGAATAAACCTAATTTCTTAGCAGCTGCTTCTGCAATTGATGTGACATGTTGGTGCCAATTGAGATTTCGATCCACAGAAATGCCAACAAGTGAAAAGGACTCATTACTTTGAATAACTTGGTTGTTCATTGTGATAGGTCTAGGGCTGGTGTATCTCTTATGAGAAAGAAAGCAAGACTGAGTTTTGGTGGGGTTGAATTGTACAAGATGTCCCCAGTCTAATATTTTTTGGAGATCCACGGAGACAGAACAAACCATGAGTCTGCCAGGCTCATCTAATTGGGCTAAAGAGACAGGCTTAGAATATTGTATATTTGAGTGGAGGGTGCTGTCTTCCGCGTAACTGTTAACTGGGTTGGATGTTCTAGAGAGGAGGTCATTGATGTTGAGAAGAAACAAAGTAGGGGCTAAAGCTGAACCTTGAGGGACTCCTGCATTAATTGGATATAGTTTAGAGGAATGGCCATCCACGACAACAGAAATGCTCCGGTTGGAGAGGAAATTTGCTGTCCAGGTATAGAGTTTTGGTGGTAGGCCATAGGCCGGAAGTTTTTTAAGCAGCGCTGCGTGCTAGACCTGATCGAATGCTTTTGATATGTCTAGAGCGACAATCTGGGATTCACCGTGTAGTTCCATAGACTTGTTCCAAGGATGTGTGACAAAGGAAATGAGGTCGGCAGTTGATCTACGCTGACGGAATCCATACTGCCTGTCGTGGATTAGACTGTGTTTTTCAAGAGATTTTAGTAATTCCGTGTTTATATACTTTTCCATCACTTTAGGGACGACTGAAAGGAGAGAAATAGGCCTGTAGTTGCTAGGAGGCGCTTTGAATCCCTTCTTGGGGACAGGTTGTACTCGAGCGTTTTGCAGTTACTAGAGAATATGCCTCTATTGTAAGATGTCTGAAACAGACGAGTCAGGACAGGAGCAAGTTCTGGTGTGCATTTTTTTAGAACAATTGCTGGGATCTCGTCAAGGCCAGAGGCTTTCCTGGTATTAAGAGAAGAGAGCATCTTTCGTACCTTTTTAGTTTTGAAAATGATATTCGTCATTGTATGCGCGACATTGGGGACTGTTGGTGGTTGAACATTTGGAGGTGGGTTGAGAGAAGAATTGCCGGCGAACAACGAGGCAAAAAGTTCAGCCTTGCCCAAGGCGGTAGAAACAATTTCATCCCCTGATACAAGCGGTGGGAACGTGCTCTTGCAGAAATTATTCTCAATAGATTGGGCAAGAGTCCAGAAGGGTTTGCTGCCGCTGGATCTTAAGAGGACTTTGTTTTTGATGTGGTTATTAAACGAGTTTTTGCCTCACAAAGAATGCAGACATAGCGGTTTCTTGCGTCGTTAAATGCTTGACGGTTTTCTTGACTGGGATTATGTAGAAGCGTTTTGTGAGCTTTGACCTTTTCAAGTCTGGCCTTGTCACAAAATTTAGAGAACCAGAGCTCGTGAGTGGCTGAAGAGGTTTTCTGTGTACGTGGAATAAATAATTCCATGTCAGCTTGGATAATTTTGGTGACGTTTTGTGAGATATCAGAAGGGCCAGGATGAGAGAAGCAGACATGGAAATGAGGAAAAGTAATCTCGCATTTCGTCCCAGTTCGCGGAGTTGTAGTGCCAAACGATACGTGGGTGTGATGACTGTGTGACCTCCGGTTGCATTGCGCAGGAAGCAGTGAAGTTGCCATGGTCTAAGCGACCCAGGGGGGCGTTGACTGATATCTTATAGCATTCAGTATTTGTAGTAAGAAGGAGATCCAAGGGATTATGAAAAATACAGGTTTGGTCCTAAAACAATGTGCAATGTAAGAGATATAGGAATAACAACCGTTTATGTTACAGGAAAAATGTTTTTTAGAAAAGCCTTAAAGATGTGGAGCAATCCCATTGGAAAAATGGAGCA
Organism: Tillus elongatus; assembly: GCA_964006375.1. Taxonomy (NCBI): domain Eukaryota; kingdom Metazoa; phylum Arthropoda; class Insecta; order Coleoptera; family Cleridae; genus Tillus; species Tillus elongatus. The sequence continues at coordinate 8,059,531 of OZ023264.1, read as the reverse complement.
AACAATTACGACTCTGTGTTATACCTACGAAGGTATATCAACGCCAGCGGTTCTCTGGACGTTTTTTTATAAAGATGGGCCTGCTGGACCCTTTTTACAAATGCTCGAAGTCAGGATGGATTATAGAGGACATTTTCATCGAGTCGCTTCCACAATTAAAAAAAATCGTTTGCTACACGAAAGCTAATCCAGTTCATCTCGTTATGGATCATCTTACCAAGCATACATATTCCGCAAAGAAAATGGCAGTAGTAGTAGTAGTATATCTATCCCCGCATATATCACACAAGTTTCAGCCTCCAGATGTAACATCTCTGTCTCATTGAAATCCCTATAATCATGAATGCACAACGTATTTAAAAACAAACACGTTGTAAATAATCTTGCCGAAAATATAGCAATGTTGTTTACAATGTCTTGTAATTATAAACTAATAAAGGATTTCAATGCACGAGTATCATTTATCTATTAGATAAAGTGTGGAACTTTGAGACCAAAACTCGGATGACCGATCTCCATCTGATGGACATATTAAAACAACGTTAATGTAGGTAAAATAGGTAAAGTTTATGCCATTGGGATTACCTCATATGCAGGAATTTCTAAACTGCTTTGTGTCATACATTCAGAAATCTATTTTTGTTTTAATTTTTATTTTCACACCACACCACGAGGGCTCACAGCCTAAATACTATCGTACCGTGGGTGTCGACAAGGAGGAAAGAGGCAACTTGTTACTTCTGGACTTGAAGGTTTGGAGTTTCGGAGGAGAAGGAAAAACATGTGCCGGCAAGGAATTCCACAACTTGAAAGTCGCCGGGACAAAAGAGCGGGCATAACAAGATGTTCTATGTCTGATGACCTGCACAGTGAAAGGGTGCATTCGCTCTGTTCCCCTGGTAGATCTGTTGGGGGCAGCAGGTGGAGGAACTATGGAAGAAAGCTCCTCTGAGCAGTGCCCGTGCAGATATCTATAAAAGAGATAGAGGTCACCAACTGCACGTCGGTGGGTAAGGGACGGCAGTCTTTGGCTGGGGGTAGGGTCACCGATGAGACGTATAGCTCTCTTCTGAATGGAGTCTAGCATAGCGAGTGTAGAAGCGGCAGCCCAGATGTGGGAGCAGTATTGGAGGTTTGACCTTATTTGTGAAGTATATAACTTATAGAGATTAGCTGGTGAAAAGTATTTGAGAGCCCGGAAGAGGAAACCTAAATTCTTAGCAGCCGCTTCTGAAATTGATGTGACATGTTGGTGCCAATTGAGATTTCGATCCACATAAATGTCAACAAGTGAAAAGGACTCATTACTTTGAATAACTTGGTTGTTCATTGTGATGGGTCTAGGGCTGGTGTATCTCTTATTTCTACTTCCTAAGTCTAATATTTTTTGGAGATCCACAGAGACAGAACCCTCCATGAGTCTGCGATCCTCATCTAATTGGGCTAAAGAGACAGGCTTAGAATATTGTATATTTGAGTGGAGGGTGCTGTCATTCGCGTAACTGTGAACTGGGTTGGATGTGCTAGAGAGGAGGTCATTGATGTGGAGAAGAAACAAAGTAGGGGGTAAAGCTGAACCTTGAGGGACTCCTGCATTAATTTGATACAGTTTAGAGAAATGGCCATCCACAACAACAAAAATGATCCGGTTGCAGAGGAAATTTGCTGTCCAGGTACAGACCCATAAGTCGTTGGTGATAAGTACTTTTTTTCGAAAACCCTTATATTATGGCTTCTTTGAATTTTTTATCGAAATATGATGCATGTTTGTAGGGAAAAAGCGAGACGCAGTAAGTGCGTTTTGGTAGCGAAGTTTCATTAAATGCTCCAAATTTCAATAACTCAATTTGCTTATCAACCCAAACTTCGTTGACTAGGAAACCAATTTTCTCGGAAACATTTTAAGTTTATTTTCAGGAAATTTTTGTACATTTTCAAACAATACGTTATTTTGATAAAATATGGTACATTCTTTCTACTATATAGGTTATACCGGTTACCAGATTGATGCCTGCTTGCATTAGAAAGACATAATATTTGCCATTAAAAACAATTTTATGAAAATTCACTTGCATACCTCACTAGCTGCGTCCATACTTTTTGTGAAAGTCTATTGATAGATACTTTAAAATTTACTTACCTCCGAGATCTGATTATTCCATATAGAGCTGGATTTGTGAAGGTAGGATCATCCAACTCATTATGTCCCCATTGTCGATAACAGTTCATATCAATAAATATATCTTTCCTAAATTTTCTTTGGTATTCGAAGGCTAATCTAGTAGCTTTTAATACTGCCTAAAATTTAAATACGATTATAAACTTTTGAAACGTTTTCACACACTGTTTAATGGTCATCTCAGTGGAGAAGTTTTAGAAAGATTAAATAAATTTGTGATTGAAATTTTCACTTATAATTATATTATTTATATACTGAAAGTCACCAACAATTTAAAAAAATATATCATGATCGCCTTTCACAAATATTGAAGCAATACCGAAATCATTCCTACTCCACCAATAATTTTTGCACTATATGAGTTATCTACTAATGTTATATTAGTGTTATTATTATTATTATTGTTATTATCATTTTAATAAAAATTCACTAGTAGAGAGGTATCGATGGTGAGACTTTGCAAAAAAAATTTCAAATGAGCGCGAACTAGGACCCCTAGAACACATATCCGGGGTCAGTTTCAATTTATATATATATATATATATATATATATATATATATATATATATATATATATATATATATATATATATATATATATATATATATATATATATATATATATATATATATATATATATATATATATATATATATATATATGCATCCGTCTGATAACTCAAAAAATAATTAACCGATTTCAATGAAACTGGGCAAGTGCCTTTCTTTTATTAATCGCTTGGACGAGTTTGTTAGCCAGGAAAATCGGACAAATTTTTGCGTTTTCTTAAAAAAAAAATTCTCCAAAAATAACAAAGCTGCTTTCATGAAATTTACTATATATGTTGCCTTGGGAGAGACCTTACTACGTACGAAAATTCTACTTTCAAAGTTTATAGAAAATTGAGTTATTCAAAGTTTAACATTTCTTTCGAAAAAAAATTTTTTCTCCGAAAATTACACAGTTATTTTAATGAAATTTGGTGGATATATTGCTTTAGGAAAGACCTTACTACACACCAAAACTAAATTTTCTAAGTTTATAGAAAATTGAGTTTCGAATGAAATTCGAAACATTTAATAAAAATTCACTACCATAACGCACTTGCTGCGTCCCGAGTTTTTTTATATATTTGACGTACCACTTATGCAATTTATGCATCAACAGTGGCCAATAAATGTTATTATTATTATAATACACTCTTTCTTGTTATACCTTTTTTAGCGAATTTTCTTTAAGAAAAATTTGCTATTAGAGAGGTCACGAGGAAAAATTTTGAAAAACGCGAATTTGGGTCACTAGAACCCAAAACCAATGTCGGTTAAAAATTTTATATGCATATATATATATATATATATATATATATATATATATATATATATATATATATATATATATATATATATATATATATATATAGGGTGGCGCATTGCAAACGAAACAGACCGATTTGCGTCCAGAGAAATTTTATTTTTAAGAAACGCTGAAACACGTCAATTTTAATATTGAGGGGGACATGTCTTGACATAAAACTCAACTTTGTCACATCAACCCCTTAAGGGTGGTGATAACAACCCTTATATTTTAAATAGGGAACATGGGTCAAGTGTTACATCATTTGAAAGCTCTTTCTTTTCTGAATTCAGCACACTTAATTTTTTTTTGGAGTTTTATCAACTTGTGCTGATAGTCAATGTTTTGTTGGTTTGTAACCAAACAAGTGACTATCAGAACATTTCTTATCAGAATGAGAGAAATGCGGTTTATTATTTCAGTTTATTATTTCAGTTTATCGGTCGGTTTGATACTTGATAGTACTACCGAAAATTAATTTCACAATGGTGTATTCTGTAGAAGAAAGAGTTGAAATAATTACTCTTTTTTTAAAAACGATGACTGTGCCAACCGTACCGCAAATTTGTTTAATGAACGACATCCAAACAGACATGTTAACAGAACATACATTTTGGAATTAGTTGCAAAGTTTCGACAAGTGGTTCAGTAGCCAACAAAAAACGGGATCCTGAACGTGAATTTCCAGTTAGAAATGAGACTACTGAGATTGAAGTTTTAGGACAAATTCCTGCAGATCCAACTTTGAGCACGAGAAAATTGGCCACTGTTTCAAATATCAAAAGAAGAACTATTCAGCGAATATTGAAGCATCATAAATTTCACCCGTCTTGTACAAAAACTGAATGAAGATGATTTTGATCGGCGGCTGGAGTTTTGTGAAGTTATGACTGCACGAATAGCTGATAACGGGAACTTTCTGTTCAATATCTGTTTTTCAGACGAGTGTACGTTTGTATTAAACTCTACAGTCAAGCGTCATAATTGTCGTTATTGGGCAGATAATAATCCAAGAAAATTTTACGAAGTCCACACTCAAACTCCACAGAAATTGAATATCTGGACTGGCATTTTTGGAGACCGTTTAATCGGACCAATTTTTCTTGATGGCAGTTTGAGTGGCGAAATGTATTTGGAGTTACTAGAAGATATCGTTTACCCTCGACTACTTGACATTGTTGAAAATGATTATCGCTATCAAGAAAATCAATTAGTGTTTCAACAAGATGGAGCTCCTCCGCATTTTTCACAACGTGTTAGGGAGTTTTTTCCAGGACAATGGATTGGGCATAGAGGTGCTATCGAGTGGCCCTCTAGATCACCGGATTTAACCCCTTTAGACTTCTTTCTATGAGGCCATTTAAAGAGTAGAATTTACGCAACAGAACCGGAGTCTCTGGAAGAATTACGACGACGCATTGTTGAAGAATGCCGTCTAATAACTCCACAAATGCTCCAGAATGTCAGACCTCGTTTTGAACAAAATTTGTACTTTTGTATGGAAGCTGGTGGTCAACAATTTGAACACTTGCTTAACTGAATAAACATTTTTGTACGTTTGGTTTTGTTTTTTAGTTTTTTTATGAAAAATTGACTAATTAGTGCATTTCTTATCACAATGAATGAAATGCGTTATTTCAACTTCAACTGTGAATAATTTTTAAACGAGTTCATAAAACTTCCAAAAAAATTAGTGTGCTGAATTCAGAAAAGAAAGAGCTTTCAAATGATGTAACACCCGACCCATGTTCCTTATTTAAAATATAAGGGTTGTTGTCACCACCCTTAAGGGGTTGATGTGACAGAGTTAAGTTTTATGTCAAAACATGTAGCCCTCAATATTAAAATTGACGTGTTTCAGCGTTTCTTAAAAAAAATTATCTGGATGCAAATTGGTATGTTTCGTTTTCAATGTGCCAGCCTGTAAAGTGCCTCACTATCGGATAGTTGCCTATAATATCGGATAGATCTGTTTTTAAGAAATCTTTAATCTGATAAATAAGAAACCTGTCTACAGTTTAGCATGGAGCTAAACCCAAGCCACGGAATAACATAGAGGGCTCTAAAGTCACTTATCCTGGACTGTAACATTTCAAGTTTTTACACGTGCTAATCGGTAACGTAATTTTTACACATTCAGGCAAGTTATTCAATTTGACTCTGTAGCTTAAGTTAGTGTGTAGCATGCCTACTTTAATTAAGTGCATGTGGACAATGGATTATTATACCTTTTCTTTGTTCCATAAATTTAACCTTAAACATGAGACAATTTGCCTAATATCGGATGGTCGCACTGTCTTCATATCAGATATCCGATATTAGGACAAAATATCTCATATTTGACTTTATATAGAAGACTACTATCTTTATGTAGCTAAGGCCTTATTAACAACCAGATTTTGATTTTCTCGTCAAAAAAAGAAAGATTTATGCTTTAATCCGTGTTCCACCCTTGCTAATTTTATTTTTATCTTACACTTTTTCTTACTTTCAGATATAAAATGTCGAAACCCAAACAAATGCGAAAGAAGTGGAATAGCAAATCCATGCCTGCAGCTGTGACTGCAGTTAGAAATACAGAGATGAGATGCCTGCTAGCTTCGAAAACTTTAAAAATTCCTAAGAGCACGTTGGAAGACTACGTGAAAAATAAAATTAAGTCACCTGAAGAACTTATACAAACAAATCTAGGACGTCCACCCGTATTGACTAAATAAATTAAAACCGATTTGGTTGATCATTGTGTAGAAATGGATAAGAGATTTTACGGTCTGCGAGCTTCTGACGTTCGAAGACTAGCCTTTCAATTAGCCATCCGCAATAATTTAAAACATAGGTTTTCAAATAATCAGAAAAAGCAGGTTACAAATGGATACGTTCATTGTTAAAGGGACACCCTGAACTAACGTTTAGGAGACCACAGGGTTTGTCAACTGCCCGAATTAAGGGATTCACAGAAGAAAACGTAAATAGTTTTTTTGAAATTTTGGAACTCGCGCTGGAGAAGGCAAAATTCAATCCCTGTCGAATCTACAACGTAGATGAGACAGGCATAACGTCTGTACAATCTAAGCAAACCAAGATAATCACGTTAAAAGGTAAAAAGCAGGTAGGGGCCGTTACCTCCGCAAAAAGGGGAGCATTAGTGACTGTGGTTACCTGTATGAATGCGGCTGGTGGTTATGTGCCTCCAATGGTCATATTTCCTCGAAAAACATGACGGCAGAATTACTCAACGGTGTTCCACCAGGAACAGTTGCTGGCTGCCATGTGTCTGTCTGGATTCAGAGCCACATGTTCACGAATTGGTTACAACATTTTATTAGCCACGTTATACCAAGTGAAGCTGATCGAGTTCTATTAATCTTGGATGGCCACTACTATCATACTCGGAACGTTGACACGATAAACTTGGCGCGACAAAACCATGTGGTTATTCTAAGTCTCCAGCCGCATTCGACACACAAGATACAGCCGCTGGACCTTGCATTCATGGGGCCTCTCAAAACCTATTACTCACAAGAGATTGAAAATTGGCTAAGAAATAACCCTGGAAGAGTGGTCACCAGTTATCAACTTTGCAAGTTGCTTGGAACAGCGTATGTAAGATGTGCTACGGCTGAAATCGCTATCAATAGTTTTCGAAAGAGCGGTATTTGTCCGTTTAATAAGCACATTTTTCGAGACCACGACTTCGCCATTCACCATCACGCGGAAGGTGACCGAATTCTAGCTCCAAATCCACTCGATGCTGAACAACAAAGGCAAGTGACTCCTCCAAGGTATGCGACTCCTCCAAGAAATATTGACACGACTAAATGTGTGAAAGATTAATCTTGTAATAGAATTTCTAATCCCAAAGATCCAAAAGTGCGGTCTCAAGACATTAGCCCTTTAACGAGCACTTCGTTTTACAAGCCTGGCGTTGAAGAAAGAAAGTCAAGAAAAGGATCTGCTGCCTTTATTACAGGTACCCCATATAAAGATGCCTTAGAAAGTAGTTTGTCAGAACAGAATAGAAATAAAAGTGTCTAAAGGGAATTCCGAAATTGAAAATAAACAAATGTGTGCCTTCTAAAAAAACGAATAAAAAGAAAGGAAAATTTATTGCTAAGAAAAAAAGAACAATCAAGGTTAGCAAGAGCAAAAGTATTAAGAACCAGGAATCTAATAGCTTATCTGAAGAAGGTGAAGAACTCGTTTTAGATGATGATTCTGACATGGATTGTGACATTGGGGAAGAGGAAGCAGAATGTATGTTTTGTTCTGAACTCTTCTCTGAAGATAGGACGGGTGGACAATGGATTCAGTGCTCAAAATGTTTCAAGTGGGCTCATAGCGACTGTGCCAATATAGACAAAAAAGACCTATATATTTGTGATTTCTGCCTCGATGGCTAATTTCGCATTGTTATCCTACTATCCGGTATTAGGAACATTTGTTTTTTGTCAACGAAAATTGATCATTTTTCGTAGAATTTGGATTTTACATCTTAACAGCTAACAATGATTTATTTTGGTTTAATCTATGGTTCTGTATACCATGTCCTTTGTTTTGCTCTAAAAACGCCATGGATTTATTGACAGATTAAAATTATTATTAGGGTTGATAAAAAAGTATCCGATATTAGGACACTTTACTGTATATGTATGTATGTATCCGCGGGATAACTCGAGAAATACTCTGCTGATTTGAACGAAACTTGGCACATATTTTCATTGTATTAAGACCGCGGAGGAGGTCGTATATCAGCTATAACAAACATTTTCCCCCCAAAAATACACAAAAAAAATTTTGAAACCGCTATATTTTGTAAGTATCAAAGTAAGTAGAATGAGACTTTACATGTGGCTAGAAATTTTGACAATAAGCCCATGTTGTGAATTTTAAGTAATTTGCAACACAATATTTAGAATTTTTTCCAAATTAAAAATAAAATCTGAAAGACATGCATTTTAACGACTTGGTGGTTAAAGTCCACATGCCTGACAGACAGGGTAGTTAACTGCCACGCGTAGATTGATTCATACAACAGGTATAAACCATACATCAACAGTAAGCAAACTAAATGAATACCAGGCATAAAACATACTACGCGAACCAACAATCGTTAAATGTCGGCCACAAATATCGCAAATGACAGACGACATGAAATTTAAAATTTGCCAAGTGATTGTTATTTAACTGGGGGGTTCAATAAATATTTAAAATAGAATATATTTGGAGCTTGATAAACAGTCCCAAATACAGATTTAGCACAGCATAGCTATATTATGCTGTGGTTTCAGACTGAAAGTGCAGCATAATATAGTATAAACGTAAACAAAATCAAATCAAGTCTCTATAGTAGTTTCTTTTATCTGTAAATTTAAACATAAGACGTATATTAAACAGTCGTTGAATGTGTTTGAATGGCAATTCTACTAATTCTGTAATTAATTGTTACATATACTTTTAATATAATATCCCGGTAATGAAGACGGTGTCAAGTATCATGTAAACAAAACGTTAGTTAACGTATCCTTAGGTGGCTCAGTGGTAGTGTTCTTGTTTTCTGCGCGAAAAATTGCTTGATCGATTTCAGCTCCATGAATGTATGGTTTATTTTGACACTTGGATAAATAATAGTGCACATATTTCATACGAGTTTAAACAAGATCTCATTTTTGTTTAAAACGCCTGAATAACTTTCTCACCTTGAATCTGAAATTCTGATTTTCAGCAGACATTTTGTTATTGTTGATATTGAAAAAACCGGTTTGGTTAGGTTAACTAAAACGAAATCATTCTGGCAATTATTAAGGAAAAATAACTGTTACGTTTATAATTTGACAGATACTTTACTTTTCTAACTATGAATGAAGTTTCCTTCTCGATATCTTTTGCAACTTTAATGAAATTTGTAACACAAGTTTCTTTTAAAGAGACTTACACTATCTACAAATAGAGCAAAATTTAATTTTTTGACTTCACAGAAAATTGAGTTTTGGATATTTTTCGCAAAAGGAGCTACACAAGATTTTTTGATAATAGAGAGATCGATAGTAATACTTTCGAAAGAATTCTTCAAATGTGCGCTTACTAGGACCTCTAAAATCGATCTTCAAGTTATGTGTAAGTTGAAAGTATTAATTTTATTAATATGCCGTATAATAATAGATACAATTCTTATGACAATTTAGTACTATAACGCACTTGCTGCGTACCGAACTTTTTCTACTTACTTCTGGGTAATCTCCATTAACGTGAATTACTGGGGCAGCAATAATTTTGGCAATATCGGTACAGTATCTTGATGAGCGACCTCTGTCAGCAGGAGTGGTAAAACCCAACTGGTTGTTAACTACTAAATGTATGGTACCTCCTATTTCAAAATGCGGTGCCTTTGACAAAGATAGACACTCTTGGTTTACCCCTTGGGCTATTATTGCTGCATCTCCATGAACCTAAAAAATGCACTGAATAGCTCATTCACACAAAAACATGTTCTATTTCTACACTTTATCTTGGTATTTTTTCTAAAAGTATACCGAATATAAGAGAGTATCTACATTTATGAAAAGAGCTGGCGTGACCGATAGGACGACATCGCTTCTAGACTGCGATTATTAAGAACTAACTTCGCTGAACTGACTTGGGTTAAGACGAGACCTGGCCAAACCGGTTCTAGACTGACTTGACATGATGACCTAAACTGACATAACTTGACCTGGTCTAACCTGTTATATGGTTTAAAGCTACAAAAGTTTATCCTCACCTGGATATTATTGTTTAGTTTGTTTGTCTTTGCCTTTTTTTCAATATTCTTTATTTACGAACTCAAAACGGTACATTTGTACTGGTAACAAGTTCTACAATTAATAACATAAAATTACATATGATTTTTAGGTTAACTTAACTTAAATTATATCAATGTCAAGTAGGTACTTTAGAAACTATATAACTGGGAACTCATTTGTCCATTTAATAAGTGTCTTTTTAGGTTCATTGTGAATCTTTGCATCTGATGTATGTTTCTCAGTTCTTCTGAAATAGTCTTCAATGATCTTATGCTCCTCTAATCACACTGTTGAGTTTTATATTTGTTCTTGATGCTACTACATGTGTGTATGACCGTTGTCTTGTTGAACAAGTATGGACTTACTACTCCTTGCCACTTTAATGTTCGTTTTTATTTTATTATTCCATATTTTATACATTAGTTTACCCTTTTCCAGATTTATAAGGTTGTGAATTTGCAAGAAGTTCAATGTTTCATACAAACATTTTGTTGAGTAATACCAGTTTAGACCATATAATAGTTTTAGTACTCGATTTTGTGTTCTCTGCAATTGTTGTAATTTCACCTTTGGCGCTGAAGCCCACACAGGCTCATGGAGGGTTCTGTCTCCGTGGATCTACTTAGGGCCTCGAGGGCTGCCTGGCTGTCTGTCGCTATGAGGATCCGCTTGTTGGTGTAGCCCCTCCTCTCGTTCTCCCGCACACAGTGCAGGATGGCGTACATTTCGGCCTGAAAGGCCGTTGCATGGGCCCCGAGGGAAATACTATGACTTACCCTCGCTCCTTCCGAATAAACACCTGCCCCCGTCCCACGCTCCCCGCCGGATCCGTCCGTGAACCAGATGAGCGCGTCCCGTGGTAAGCCCGCCATGCCTCGCGGTCGGGGATTTCCACTGTAGTTGTTTTCCCTGCAGATTCGCGGGCTCGCGGAGTCTGACCTCATTTTGCAGTGGCCCCTGAAGCTGGGGTTGATCTTCAGTCTACCATTGCAGGCTAGTCTGTATAGTCCTAGCCTGGCCTCCCCCATAATAACTAAGTGTAGGCAACGCAGATCCAGCAACACCTCCATGGCGGCTGTTGGGGTTGAAGACATGGCCCCTGTGATGCCTAGGCAATAAGCCACCCTTTGGATCTTGCCTAGTTTTTGTTTGGCACTGGATTGCGTCACCTTAGGCCACCAGACCAGTCTCGCGTATGTTATCGATGGTCTGACCAGCCTTGTGTACAGCCAGTGGGCCATACTAGGTCTTAGTCCCCACGTTTTTGCATATAGCCGCCTAGTGACGGCTAAGATCATGACTGCCTTACGCAGTATTTTTTAAACGTGACCATTCCAGGTTAGCCTAGAGTCCAATACGACCCCAAGATATTTTACCTCCCTGGCCATTGGAATGTTCCTACCGTATAGAGTGAGAGTTCTGTGGCTCTCCCACTTCCTCCTCCTCGTAAACGGTATGACGGTTGCTTTCTCGGGGCTCAACCCGAGCCCTTGATCAATCGTCCACCTTTCCACCACTTTCAGTGCTGTCTGTATGCGCTCCCACACTGACTGTGTAACCTTTCCTCGGACTATGATGACAATGTCGTCCGCATAGCCCTGTACCTCATACACCGCTTCCGAGAGTCTCCCCAGCAGGCCGTCCACGACTAGGCACCAGAGCAAGGGAGACAAGACGCTCCCCTGTGGACACCCCGCCGCGACCCCCGCCAGCAGAGTCCCTCCCGCGAGTGAGATGAACACCGCCCTGTCCCTGAGCATGGAACCGATCCACCTACAGCAGGTCTTCTCTATTCCATGCTCACGGACAGCTGCCAGAACCGATTCGAATGAGGTGTTGCTGTTCTGTTGCTCCCTGTTCTCCAGCGTATTCTCCAGTTTCAGCACCAATTGGTGCAGTGCTGTTTCTGTTGAGACTCCTGCTCTGTATGCATATTGTCCGCAGTGTAGCGGATATGCTTCCAGTACACCGCCCCTAATGTGCCGGTCGAGCAGTTTTTCCACTGTTTTTAGCGCTTACCTGTAAGTACTAAAAATACTGGCCTAACTGGACGAATCTGTCGTGAGCTACCACCTGACCTGGCCTAACTAGTTCTAGGCTGACATGACACGATGACTTAACATAACTTGACCTGGCCTTTTATGTGGTCTAGAGATTCAAACTTAAATTCTTACTTGTATATTGAGGACTTTGTCACTCCACCTTGAATCTTTTCCATAATCACCATCTTTACAATCAAGTTGCTTAGCCCTGGTTTTTCCCATGGATACAGGATTTACTGCTTCTAGATGAGACGGGTTATATAAAACAGTTACATGAACTGATTTGTCTCCATAGGAAAGATCAGTAGATGATACTGAAATAAATACAAAAAACGTGTTATGTATTGTACAGCTGTTTTTTCCTGGTTGTTTTGTTTTTGGATGTGTTACCTTTTAAAAACCGTTTTTCTTGCATAATACTTACTGCAATGACTCAAAACATCTCCTGTTGCTTGATATTTCTTATGAAAATCTGGATTGCCTTTCAGTTTGTTAAACATTCTTGTAGCGGGAAAATTCAGCATGCCTGTTAAAAGGTTCATTCTCCCTCTATGAGGCATTGCTAATACTAATTCTTCCAAGCTATCTGAAATAATGTGATTGATAATTAGATGTCTGCAAGAAAATAGTGAGTGTAATGCCATCTATTAATGAATTGTAAAACACACACAACCACTTCCAACAGGGCGATCAGTAACAGTATGTCAGCGTATTTTAGATCGTTTCAATTGTGCTACACTAATTATTATGTCACATTTGATGTTAGGTTAAAGCAACTCCGTTCATTAAGAGATGGTGCTACTTCTTTATTTCAACGCTTTACGACAATGCTGTCTGCTTAAAGCCGATCTGCTAACGAACCTGGTTATATCATGTCCGTTAAGTTTCAAAGAAATGATACTAGAAAGACCCGTGTGTGTAGACCAGTTCAACGTACCGAAAACCCCACCACAAACGAAACGCAAACAGACTCATTAAACAAGTACGATCCTCCAAGAACTCCACAACAACTGTTGAGAGGAACGCCTGCAAACCTTATCCGCTCAAAATAATTCAATCCGGCAAATAGCAAAAGCTCTTCGTTCCTAAAAACTTCCGATCTCACCACTTCGTGGCCGGCATCGTTTACACGGATGCAAATAAAGCAAGTGCGTTCGGGGATCATCTGGAGTTGCGATTCAGCCATAATTACAACAACGTTGATCTGTCGCACCTCGCTAGAACGCATCGTTATGCCAGGAGTTTTCTTCGCGTCACCCCAGACACTAACATCGAGGCCGCTACTTACGAATAAGTTTTCCAGATCCATCAAAATAGGAAAGCTCCTGAATACGATGGAATCGCTAGCTCCTCCTACCTCGTAAAGAAATAGTGTTCATAGTCACAATTTTGAATGCCATGCTTTCAACATTTTTCATCCAGGTTAAAACTTGCCGATATCATTAATTTTCCAAAGACGATCAAAGACTCGCTGTTCACCCAAAACTATAGGCCAATTAGTCTACTCCCCGTCACCGGCACAATCGGAGAGAGATTAATTCAGAAAAGGCTAGTCGCATACACCTCTGTGGAACCATATCCTCTAGGCGAGCAAATCGGATTCATACACAAGCACTCCACCACAGACCAGGTCTTCGGTGTGGTAAAAAGCATTACCGAAGGATTTAACAAGAATAGGTCAACTGGTGAAATATTTCTTGAGATTACTCAAGCCTTCGACAGGGTTTGGCATGCCAGCCTCCTCAGAAAACTCCTATCATTTAATTACCCGCTCCCTCTGATACTCCTTATCAGGTAATATCTGAAACATAGACATTTGTCTATGAGAATTAAGTTTAGGCACTTTGTTACTTCTATGGTAGTGTGTTGGTAAGATCGAACACTCTGGAATGATATTTGTAGAAGGGATCAAAAGTGACAGGTGTAGAATAGTGTAGAAAGTCTAGAATCCCTATGGACAGTATAAATAGTCGAGCGGTGCGCAGAATAAGTTAGTTGAGAGAATTAGTGTGGTGTAAAATAAGTGATCATAGAGTATTAAGCGAGTCAGCATTAAGTGTTGGTGTTTAAGAAGCGATCATAGAAGGCGAATAGTGAAATATAGTTCTATGGACATTTAATAATAGAGAGAAATATTATAGTTGATACTGGTGTTGGAAAATAGTTGCTTATAATAAATTAGTAGTTTGGAAAGCTGTGTTTTGTTAGTCAGCAAATCTAGAACCCCATAGAATGTAACATTATATAACCAGGCGCGTTAGTAGAGCGGCCTTAAGGGTGCGATATTGTAAACAAGAAACTACCCTCCGACAGAGATAAAAAATATTATCTTGACATAGAATGCCAAAGATGCCGAACTACGGATTTCCTTGAGAAGTGACAGCATTTTTTTTTGTCGATACACAGACCACTACAATGTAGAAAAGCGATAATTATTATCACTTTTTTACATTTCAAGTATATGCTTCTTCTATAATTAGAGAGATGCATCAATTGCAAATTTTATTATAAGATTTCTAGTTATCCAAATATAGCATACTCTCGATTATACGATTTAATGGGGGGGTCGCCACCACGGTTAATTAAAAAACACGAATAATAGAAACAATTTAATTTATATATATATATATATATATATATATATATATATATATATATATATATATATATATATATATATATAACACCCTTGAGTGTATAGTGCACCAGATCTGATACAGCATCAAAATCTGGTTTTTACTGTCATCTGTCGAATTAATTAAATTAATTAAAAGTTATTGCAGATCTGCAACACTTTGCACATGTTTTATCATTCACACTCTCAATACATACATAACAACAGTAAGTATAAGTCACTTTTATAGTTTTCAGGTTTTGTTTCGAAAACTATGTAATTTTTCTGGCTTTATTTACATGTCATGTCATATCATTTATGATACACTTATCTTAATACCAGGAATGTCTCTGGCCTTGACGAGATCCCAGCAATTGTTCTCAAAAAATGTGCACCAGAACTTGCCCCTGTCCTGACTCGTCTGTTTCAGACATCTTACAATAGAGGCATATTCCCTAGTAACTGGAAAACTGCTCGAGTACACCCCGTCCCCAAGAAAGGATCCAAACCGCTTCCTAACAACTACATGCCTATTTCTCTCCTTTCAGTCGTCTCTAAAGTGATGGAAAAGTATATAAACACCGAATTACTAAAATTTCTTGAAAAACACAGTCTAATCCACGACAGGCAGTATGGATTCTGTCAGCGCAGATCAACTGCCGACCTCCTTTCCTTTGTCACCCGTTCTTGGAACAAGTCTATGGAACTACACGGTGAACCCCAGATTGTCGCTCTAGACATATCCAAAGCATTCAACCAGGTCTGGCACGTAGCGCTGCTTAATAAACTACCGGCCTATGGCCTACCACCAAAACTCTATACCTGGACAGCAAATTTCCTCTCCAACCGGAGCATTTCTGTTGTCGTGGATGGCCATTCCTCTAAACTGTATTCAATTAATGCAGGAGTTCCTCAAGATTTAGCTTTAGCCCCTACTTTGTTTCTTCTCCACATCAATGACCTCCTCTCTAGCACATCCAACCCAGTTCACAGGTACGCGGACGACAGCACCCTCCACTCAAATATACAATATTATAGGCCTGTCTCTTTAGCCCACTTAGATGAGGATCGCAGACTCATGGAGGGTTCTGTCTCTGTGGATCTCCAAAAAATATTAGACTGGGGAAGTAGAAATCTTGTACAATTTAACCCCACCAAATCTCAATCTGGCTTTCTTTCTCATAAGAGATACACCAGCCCTAGATCCATCGTAATGAACAACCAAGTTATTCAAACTAGTGAGTCATTTTCTCTTGTTGGCATTTCTGTGGATCAAAATCTCAATTGGCACCAACATGTCACATCAATTGCAGAAGCGGCTGCTAAGAAATTAGGTTTTCTCTTCCGGGCTCGCAAATACTTTTCACTAGCTAATCTCTCTACCTTATATACTTTACAAATAAGGCCAAACCTTGAATACTGCTCCCACATCTGGTGTGCCGCTGCCGCTTCCACGCTCGCTATCCTGGACTCCATTCAGAAGAGAGCTATACGTCTCATCGGTGACCCTACCCGCACCCAAAGTCTGCAATCCCTTGCCCACCGACGTACCGTTGGTGACCTCTCTCTCTCTCTTTTATATATATATATATATATATATATATATATATATATATATATATATATATATATATATATATATATATATATATATATATATATATATATATATATATATATCTGCCCTGGCTTTGCTCAGAGGAGCTTGTTTCCATAGTTCCTCCACCTGCTGCCCCCAACAGATCTACCAGGGGAACAGAGAGAAAGCACCCTTTTACTGTCCAGGTCACCAGACATAGAACATCTTGTTATGCCCGCTCTTTTCCAAGTTGTGCAATTCCTTGCAGTCACATGTTTTTCCTTCTCCTCCGAACGTTCAAACCTTCAAGTGCAGAATTAACAGGTTGCCTCTTTCCTCCTTGTCGACACCCACGGTACGATAGTATTTAAGCTGTAAGCCCTAAAGCTGAACCTTGAGGGACTCCTGCATTAATTGGATACAGTTTAGAGGAATGGCCATCCACGACAATAGAAATGCTCCGATTTGAGAGTAAATTAGTGGTAGGCGATAGGCCGAACGTTTATTAAGCAGCGCTGCGTACCAGATCTGGTCGAATGCTTTGTATAGTTCCATATACTTGTTCCAAGAATGGGATTGTGTAGAAGCGTTTTGTGAGCTTTGACCTTTTCAAGTCTGGCCTTGTCACATGATTTAGAGAACCAGGGCTTTTGAGTGACTGAAGAGGTTTTCTGTGTACGTGGAATAAATAATTCCATGCAAGCTTGGATGATTTCGGTGACATTTTGTGAGATATCAAGAGGGGTCAGGATGAGAGAGGCAGAGAGACGCCCATGAAAATGAGAAAAAGTAATCCGGTAATTCGTCCCAGTTCGAGGAGTTGTAGTGCGAAACATTACGTGGGTGTGATAACTGTGTAACCTTGGGTTCCATTGCGCAGGACGCAGCGACCATGCCGTGGTCTGAGCGACCAAGGGGGGCGGTGACTGATATCTTATAGCATTCAGATTTTGTAGTAAGAAGGAGGTCCAAGGGATTTGAGCTGTGTGTTGGGATGCGAGGAAAGTAAGTAGGTTGCTGAACAATATTGGCTAAAGAATTGCTGACTGTGAAGGCCTCCGCTGTTCTCCCTTGTGAATCAGTTTTTGAAAATCCTAGCCGTTCCTTATTATGGACGTTGAAGTCACCGAGAATAGTGACCTCGGAGGGAGGATATTCAGAAATCAGATGGTCGGTTTTTTCAGATAGGTAGTCTAAGAGCTGGACAAAATTGTTGTAAGAAGTTGACCAGTATATGCGGCAGATGAATTTAGTTGCACCCTGAGAGATAGAGAGAGAGTTTCATCCAAATTATGTCTTTTCTACCAGCTTCCAAATTGGGGAGTCTGGTGCAGGGTAGATTACTACAGACGTATGCGCACACACCTCCATGCAATCTAAAGAAAGTAAGGAGCTCATACCCCGGGAAATTAAGGTGACTAGTGGCTGTTTTGGCTCTGTTTTGAGTTTCGGTGAGGAAGAGGAGTTGGGGCCTATTAGCCTGGAGGAAATGGTGGACGGATTTCAGGTTAGAATTTAGGCTAAATATATTCGAGAAGGATATGTTAAATCCTGATGTCGGCGCCCCCTGCACATCCCTCCCCCGGAGATCCGAATGAAGGCGTATTTTATCTCCGGAATCTTATGTACAAGGAGGAGCCATCATCATTTTTGTTTATAAAGGAAACCGACTCATACACCAAAACCAGAAATGTCCGTTGGGACATTTGATGTAAGGGGTGGTATCTCCTCGGCCGTGAAAAGAATCCTTTACTATCACGTAAAGGAAAACTCCACTACCACCTACCATAAAGACCAAAATCTACAGGTTGCAAGTAATCATACCTTGGGCAGAGAGCTTAAAGAGTTCACTAAAAAATCCCATCATACTCTCTGCACCTTCGCCTCCATATCTTTTGAGACCGGTAAATTTATTGGCTAAAAAGTGATCGAAAGCTTGAGACTTGAGTAAATCTGTACATAGTTTCAGTCTTGTTTCTTTATCTAATAGAATGTTAGGTAAGTCTTCGAATTTTTCATTAAACCATTCAATCTCTTCTTCATTCTAAAAAAGAAAGTTATATGTTCAAAATATGTCTTATTTAAATGGGGCAGTTTGAATTTAAAGCACATGGTTAATACTGATTGGTTCTGTTTAAAAACCGTTCCAACATAAACTAATTTTCGATGTTTCAAAACAAGGGAAAGTACTGTTCTAGTTTTTTCTTCATAGCTGTGAATTAATAGAAATGTTTTTGTTGTAAATAAGCAAGTTACCTCCAAATGTTGATATTCGATGGCAATGTTCTTTGTGTAAACTTTTTCTAAAAAATCCAGCGCCTCTTTCACTAAGCCAGTTTTAGTGTTGGAGTTAATAATCCCTTCAAAATTGACAGTATCATTTTCGTTGAGGCAATACTGTTTAGGATCTAGTTCCGGATATACACTGTAACAAAATAAACAATTTATGGGCACACAGACACAATCTAACATTTTTGATATTGAACACCAATGTACGAATATATATATATATATATATATATATATATATATATATATATATATATATATATATATATATATATATATATATATATATCTAGTAGGCCTGAAAACTTTCCAGGAAGCAAAATTAAGTCTAGTTGCAATTATCTTTTATAAATAAGTTGAAACAGAAAGCAGAATTACCCCAAAAAAACACAAGATGACACCAGAAAGTTATGCCATAGCTCAATTCTGTGGTTATGCGCTAGCATGCTATATCCTGATCGAGTAAACCCACAAGTTTCAGCGAATGTGATATGGTTCCAGCAGCATAGAGCACCAGCATATCGCCAAATCAATGATCGGCAGTACCTCGACTTAATATTTCCAAATATGTGTATAGGGGGGCGAGGATCGGTAAAATGGCCAGCACACTAACCCGATCTTATGCTATTAGACCTCTTCTTATGAAGATATGTGAAAATAATGGTATACAAAACTAAACCACGCGATTTAATTGACTTGGGAAGAATAATAACAATTGCGATTACGCCTCAGATGTTGATTAACATTAGAAGACATTTTTATTTACGATTAGGATGCTGTTGAGATGTTCAAGGCGTCTATTTTGAACATCTCCTACAATGACATTAATGTTTTTTTTAATTTTTTCTCATTACCAAGAATGAAATGCGATTAGTTATTAATTACTTATTAATTACTTCCACATCGTCACAACGTGTAAAACTATCGCATCGGCGAAAAAAAAGTATTATCATTTTTCGCTTAAACGTCGTAAAAAGTATCAAAAGAGATAGAAAACATGATTTGGGAACGAATTTTTGTGTGTCTGTGTCGGTCTGTAGGTCTGTCGGTCTGTATGTCTGTTTGTAGCCACGATGTCTTTAGAACGAATTGAGATATCGTCTTAGAAAGGATTGTTTTTGGGTAAAATCGCCTTAGGGGTAGGAGATAGTGTTGATTTGGTGAAAATTGTCATGTTTTTGTCAAAACTCGACAAATAAAGCGTCTTAGGGTTTATTTATTTGAAAACTTTTAATTTCATCAAACATCTGGTATTCTGTGCTGAAATTATATTAGGGGTTGAATGTAAAACTCGAATAATATAAGTTTTTTTTTAATAATTCAACAACACACCACGAGCGCTTACAGCCTAAATACTATCGTACCGTGGGTGTCGACAAGAAGGAGAAAGGCAACTTGTTAATTCTGGACTTGAAGGTTTGGAGGTTCGGAGGAGAAGGAAAAACATGTGCCGGCAAGGAATTCCACAACTTGGAAGTCCTCGGGACAAAAGAGTGGGCATAACAAGATTTTCTATGTCTGGTGACCTGGACAGTAAAAGGGTGCATTCGCTCTGTTCCCCTGGTAGATATGTTGGGGGCAGCAGGTGAAGGAACTATGGAAGAAAGCTCCTCTGAGCAGTGCCCGTGCAGATATCTATAAAAGAGAGAGAGGTCACAAACGGCACGTCGGTGGCCAAGGTATGGCAGCCTTTGGGTGAGGGTAGGGTCACCGATGAGACGTATAGTTCTCTTCTGAATGGAATCCCGGATAGCAAGTGTAGAAGCGGCAGCGGTACCCCAGATGTGGGAGCATTATTCGAGGTTTGGCTTTATTTGTGAAGTATATAAGGTATAGAGATTAGCTGATGAAAAGTATTTGCGAGCCCGGAAGAGGAAACCTAATTTCTTAGCAGCCGCTTCTGCAATTGATGTGACATGTTGGTGCCAATTGAGATTTCGATCCACAGAAATGCCAACAATTGAAAAAGACTCATTACTTTGAATAACTTGGTTGTTCACTGTGATGGGTCTAGGGCTGGTGTATCTATCTTATGGGAAAGAAAGCAAGACTGAGATTTGGTGGGTTGAATTGTACAAGATTTCTACTTCCCCAGTCTAATATTGGAGCTCAGGACGACTTTGTGGTTATTAAACGAATTTTTTGCCTCAGAAGGAATGCGGACATAGCGGTTTCTTACGTCGTTACATGCTTGACGGTTTTCTTGACTGGGATTGTGTAGAAGCGTTTTGTGAGCTTTGACCTTTTCAAGTCTGGCCTTGTCACAGGATTCAGAGAACCAGGGCTTTTGAGTGGCTGAAGAGGTTTTCTGTGTACGTGGAATAAATAATTACATGCCAGCTTGGATAATTTTGGTGACGTTTTATGAGATATCAGAGGGGTCAGGATGAGAGAAGCAGACAGACGATCATGGGAATGACGCAAAGTAATCCCGCATTTCGTCCAATTCGCGGAGTTGTAGTGCCAAACGATAAGTGGGTGTGATGACTCTGTGACTTCGGGTTGAATTGCGCAGAAAGCAGTAACTATGCCGTGGTCTGAGCGACCAAGGGTGGCGGTGACTGATATCTTATAGCATTGAGGTTTTGTAGTAAGCAGGAGATCCAAGAGATTTGAACTGTGTGTTGGGATGCGAGGAAAGTAAGTAGGTTGCTGAACATTATTAGCTAAAGAATTGCTGACTGCAAAGGCCTCCACTGCTCTCCCTTGTGGATCGGTTTTTGAAGATCCTAGCCATTCCTTATTATGGACATTGAAGTCACCAAGAATAGTGACCTCGGAGGAAGGATGTTCAGAAATCAGATGGTCGGTTTTTTCAGAAAGGTAGTCGAAGAGGGGGACAAAATTGTTGTCAGAAGGTGACCGGTAAATGCAACAGATGAATTTAGTTGCACCCCTTAGAGAGAGTTTTATCCATAGTATGCCTTTTCAGCTTCTAAATTGGGGAGTCTGGTGCACGGTAGATTGCTACGGACGTATGCGCACACGCCTCCATGCAATCCAAAGGAAGTAAGGAGCTCATACCCCGGGAAATTAAGGTGACTAGTGGCTGTTTTGGCACTGTTGTGGGTTTCCGTGAGGAAGAGGAACTGGGGCCTATTAGCC
The DNA here is from genome assembly GCA_964006375.1 of Tillus elongatus. Classification (NCBI taxonomy): domain Eukaryota; kingdom Metazoa; phylum Arthropoda; class Insecta; order Coleoptera; family Cleridae; genus Tillus; species Tillus elongatus. Next base: position 8,037,590 of record OZ023264.1, on the reverse strand, counting down.
TGGAGGAAATGGTGGAAGGAGTTCAGGTTAGAATTTAGGCCACATATATTCGAGAAGGATATGTTAAATCTTGATGCTGGCGCCCCCTGTACACCCCTCTCCGGAGATCCGAATGGAGAAGTATTTTACCTCCAGAATCTTTTGCACAAGAAGGAGACATCATCACTTTTGCTTATAAGGGAAACCGACACATACACCAGAACCTCCTCGGGCGTTAAAAAATCCTTTACTATCACGTAAAGGAAAAGTCCACTACCACCTGCTTGACTCCGATTAGTCGCCTCGTACGACAGGCAGGAGTTACCATGGGCCTATTCTTTTACTTAGTCCCCGGACCCACAGGTCACAGCTGGTTATTATGAAGCATGTCCCGAAGATACTGAAGAGCTATATCGATAGGGATGCTGGGGAACAATGCCTTGACAAGAGGTCAGTCCTTCATTTGGTTCATATTAAGTTAAAACCAAATGAAGGGTGACGAACATGGTGTTACATCATCCGGTGTTACGTCATCTGGTACCAAGACATTTGATATTGCATCATACAGTGTTGCATCATCCGATATTTCATCATCTGGTATTGCATCATCCGGTATTGCATCATCGGGATTACATCATTTTTAGTGTATAGTTTAGGTAAATAAATAGGATAATTTTGTCCATACAGTTAGTTTAGCGACACTGATGAAGACAACTTCGTTGTCGAAATACGTATATAGCGCATAACTCTCTATTATTTTTGTGGTTTTTAGGGTGATTCTGCTTTTTGTTTCGATATAGGTATGAATTATATATGTTATAATATGTATTTAACTCTTGATGAGCTGCCCATTGCGGCCACCTTTCTATAACGGCCAATGATTCTGATTTTGTAGGTGGCCGTTATTGACGGGTTTTACTAATAAATGTTATTGCCTAGTTATTTTGACCACTTAAATATTTGGTTTCCGCCTTGCATATGTTTTATTCTTACAACTTATTTAGTTTGTTAAATGTCATTTATAACATAGGTCATCTAAATATGCTTTGGGTCGCTTGGAATTGAACTTGAGAATACAGACACTTTTTAAAGATATCGCTTACTGATCTGTGACACATACGAGTATCTTTATTATATTTTCCCCTAGCAATAAATAAGTTGGACAAAAAATCTGCCATTACGATAATTACCTTACATCTTTCGTAAAAGTAACTGAGTTGATGTCAGCCTTCTTATGGCCATGCTGTCTATAAGCTGTTACAAGCCTGTAGAAATTACTTTCCTTACATCTTGCTGCAGAAATCCTTTCGGGAACTAAAAATATACAAAATTAAACAGGATAGCCTCATATCTTTGTGAAAGTAAAATGTTATTTTAATTTAAATTAGAAAATTTTATCTGATACTACGCAGTAAAAAAAAAGTCGTAACGGATTATACAATACGTGTTTTTCGAACTAGTGTTGTTTCTTTTGTATGGAGAAACATGTAGACAATTATCGATGTACGAGGCAATGACAATTCTAATTTATTCAGGGAAACGCATACTTAATACCCCCAAAGATTAAATACTTGGGCCGGGATATTAGAAAATCATCTTATAGAAGAGTAGATTGTACCTACGAAAACCAAAATTTTAGAAAATGCTACCAACCTTTCAGACAACGAATTAACTTTCCAACAAGATGGCGTACCTCCACATTTGATGGTCGCGTGTCACAAGATTTGAATAAATCTTCCAGGAAAGTATATTACTGGAAAATGCCTAGTTGAGTGGCTCGCTAGATCACCTGATCTAAGACCATTTGTTACTTCGCTTTTTCAGATTCATTATTCCTGGTTTAAGTAGCGACATTGTTTTTTATTATTCCCAAATATGTAATCATTATGACTTTTATTATGACATCGAAACACAGGGATAAAACTCAAATGTCTAATTATTAGCTCTTACAAATAAATGGCTAACCAGTCGCATAAAAATAAAGATATTTATAAAATTAAAGTAATATTGAAAAATTATGTAACACGTAAAAATATGTATATAAACATATGGATTCTAAGAAATTGTTCGCAGACATTTCAATCGACTTGGAGACATTGAGATATTTACTCTTTTTAATAAATGATTCCAAGTGGCTCCATCTATTTCAGTACTTGTTTAAGAATTAAATGCCTCTCTTATTCTAGATTGCATATTTTCTTTTGTAGTCGGACCCATCATATACAGATTGTCCTTAATGCAATTTGAGACAAAATAATCTAGAGGTGTAAGATCAGGTGACTCTCCTGGCTACTTGGAGGGTTCATTACTTGCTATCAACCTATCTTCAAACATATTATCTGAAGCGTTTCCAACGCATCGCGTGCTGTGTTTGGTGCCCTATCCAACTGGTACCATCCAGCAGCCCCCGTGTGCTGGAAGACTTTGCAACACAACCTTCACAACAGCCTCTAAAATCGTACAATATCTACTGCCATCAAGACTATCGTCGTAAAATATAATGCCAAAATTATACATCCTTTGATGGCGAAAAACAAGTTAAAACTCCAGAAATATTGAAAGTGCCTGTGTTGCATGACATCTTTATCAGTCCATATTATTTTGATAGTGATTCGAAAGGAGAATTCTCTTGTGTTCATAACAAGAACCATCGGCAGAATTCAACACAATGCTTGAAGCCTACATTCAATAGGTATTACGTGAGAATCGCCTTATAGGCTTTCAATTTATACTTTTTAGGATTTTAAGAATGGTAGATTTTGGTGACCCTATTTTTATTCAGCATGCCGCACATCATTTTCAGGGTGTGCTGCAGAGTATCCCAAAACAGTTGTAGTTAACTGATGCTATTGAATTTTGCCTTCGAGAGTTTTGCGATGAGGAGATCTGAGAAACAATGAAGCATCGCGTTTCCGGGATATTGACAGAAACATGTTTTTTTCTAATGGAACATCCCGTATATCTTATCAGCATTCGATAGGTAATCTAATTCTGAACAAATTACTTTCAATGCCCAAAGGGCCTAATGTCGAAAATAAAGAAGATATCGTCAAATCTATGAATTCAAAGTAGGTAGCCATGAATTCGAAACAAAACGTTTAGATTGTTTGACAGAGCAACAACAGATTGTCAAAAGTGATGTGTATTTGTTGAGTATAGCAATCGTGTTAAAATGCTATTCACGCATTTAGAAAAATGTGATATGCTTGAATGCTACATAATATGTAGTAAAGATAGTTAAAGAGCTTTAGAACGTTATGCGAATTTATTTCCTGGACGAGATCTGCCAGACAGACGTTACTTTCTGCAACTGTACAGAAAATTTCGATCCAGTGAACATACCTTTGGCAAGAAGACAAACACCTAAAAGATTTATTGTGGACAAACAGACTGAAATTGATGTATTAGCATATTTTGAGGCCCACAAAGAAAATTCGGTAAGAGATTTATTCAATGAAAGGGGTTTATGTTTAGGTATTATACATAACATTCTAAAGAAACACAAATATGTACCATAAAAATACCAATTGACACATACACTTTATGCTGGCGATAGCGACAGACATTTTCAATTTTGTCAATGGTTTGTAAACAAAGTTAGATATGACCCAAATTTAATGGGATTAATTCTGTGGAGTGATGAAGCAAGCTTCTCAAATGCGGGCGTGTTCAATAGAAGAAATAACCACTACCGGAGCCGAGAAAATCTCATGTTGAGCAAGGCTCACCACCCACAAAGGAGGTTCAGCATCAATGTTTGGTGTAGTCTTATGGGTTCCAGAGTAATTGGCCCAATTTTCTATCAGAGCAACCTGACAGCCTAGCGATATATGGAATTAATCATGCCCGTACTGGAAGATCTTCTATATGACATGGACTTGACCACCAGGGGAAGAATGTACATGAATCAAGATGGGGCACCCGCTCATAATTCCCGAATTGCAACTGAGATGCTATAAAATATGTTTCCAAGTAGGTGGATTGGTACCAGTGGCCACCGCGCTCACCGGACCTTACACCTCTAGACGTTTTCATCTGGGGCTATATCAAGAATATTGTGTACAAAAGCAGATACGAAACTGTTTAAATTCCTTCAGAATGCCATAACTACCGCTCTACATAGAATTGATGGAAGAATCATTTTAAAAGCTACTAGGAGCATTCACAGACGTTACCAAAGATGCATTGAAGTGCAAGGAGAAGTCTTCGAAAAATTACTCTAAGCTCCGTAAGCCTTCCTGTAATTTTAATTTATAGTTATTATTGTTCTCATTCCAATGTTATCTTCATTTCAATATTTATTTAAGATGATTCAATACTAATAATATTTTGCTCTATGAAGCAGTAAACGTTTTGTTTCGAATTCATGGCTACCTAATTTGAATTCATAAATTTGACGTATCTCCTTTATTTTCGACTTTAGGCCCTTTGGCCATTGAAAGTAAATTGTTCAGAATTAGATTATCTATCGAATGCTGATAAGATATACGGGGGTGTTCCATTAGAAAAAAAACATGATTCTGTCAATATTTTGTTTTGTTTTTTTGTTTAGCTCATCGTAATCAGCGCAAAGAAGAACACAAGTCTGCTAATTGAACCGATCACGTAGCTCCAATAATAACTAAGTTAGCAATAGTGGCGACTTAACTTTGAACAGCATATATATATATATATATATATATATATATATATATATATATATATATATATATATATATATATATATATATATATATATATATATATATATATATATATAAACACTTAGCCGCAAAAATAACGCACAACCAAAAATTATGCTCAATTTCAAAGTTGATTTTCTCGCGAACCGATAAATCGATTTAGTTAAATTTTTTTTTGAACTGTAGATTTTTTCTTTGGTAATTGCACTGTGTAGAACTTTTTGTTCAGGTTTCAGGTTAAGGCGTATACAGGGTGCAAAAATGAGAATAGTTTTTTTACGTTAAATTTGAGACACCCTGTAGGGACCATTAGCCACAACAACGGATGCATAATGAAATCATACTGTATCCGCATGTTTTCTGAACATTTTGTTTTTTAAGTTTCTCTGATATCTGCAATATCAAATAAAATACACAGTTTTATACCAGAACATGTTTTTCTTCATTAATCACAGTTTTACTGGATACTTATTCGGTTTAATATACACATTAGTCTATGATAAACAAACAATGTCAGCAAGTGTCAGTTTCCCAGGCTTCAGGGGCCACTGCAAAATTCAGGAGATCGTGAAGGAGCCCATGCTTGAAATGAGGTCAGACTTCGCGAGCCCGCGAATGTGCAGGGAAAATAACTTTACAGTGGAAATCCCTGATCGCGAGGCATGGCGGGAGGAGACGCCGGGCATGCCACGGGACGCGCTCGTCTGGTTCACGGACGGATCTGGCATGGAGCGTGGGACGGGGGCAGGTGTTTACTCGGAAGGACCGAGGGTAAGTCATAGTATTTCCCTCGGAGCCCATGCAACGGTGTTTCAGGCCGAGATGTACGCCATCCTGCACTGTGTGCGGGAGAACAAGAGGAGGGGCTACACCAACAAGCGGATCCTCATAGCCACAGACAGCCAGGCAGCCCTTAAGGCACTAAGTAGCCCACGGGTAAATTCCTGGCTGGTGAGTGAGTGCCGAGACGAGACGAGCGACCTGGCTGGGCAGAATGAGGTGACCCTCATCTGGGTGCCGGGTCACTCGGGGGTTAAAGGCAATGAAGAAGCTGACAGTCTCGCGAAGAGAGGGTCAGCAGAACCATTTATGGGACCAGAACCGGCTCTGGGCGTGTCAAAGAGCACTGCCAGGGGAGCCATTAAGTCCTGGGTCAGAAACCAACACAAGGTGTACTGGGCGGACTGTCCAGGGCTCAGACATGGGAAGTCAATAGTTGACGGACCCAGTTCAAAGAGAGCTGTGGAGCTGCTAAACCTTAGCAGAGGACAGCTTAGAAACACAACAGGTCTCTTGACGGGACACATGGCCGTCAAGAAACACCTGCATAAAATGGGGCGGTTCGAAGGGGACCTCGCATGCAGACTCTGCGGCGAGGGGGAGGAATCAGCCCAGCACATCTTGTGTAAGTGTATAGCTCTGGACCGGAAAAGACAACTGATCTACGGTCACTCTAGACCGGAGACAGAGTAATATAAAACTTCACCCTACCAATCGCTGTGCAGACTAGTTCAAGGCACAGTGATCTTGGAATGGGTGGAGTAAGACTAAGGGTAGGCACAATCAACCAAGGGTTGCGGTGCTATCGGGGCGGCAAGGCCGCGGACGAGCCCTGAGGGAACAAAAAAAAAGTGTCAGTTTGACAATTTCTTTATTTATTTATGTACCTATCGTCTTAAACTGTATAATTGAGTTCATAATTTGTAATCTATTGTTTTTTCGTGAAAATGGAACGTGTTAGAAGGAATATGACTCGTGGTGAATGTGTTCAAGCAGTGACGTTACATAATGAAGGAGTAAGCTACAACGCTATTGGTTTGTGATTAGGATTTGCACATGCAACAATTTGTCGTGTTGTCCAACGCTTCAGGGAAACTAATGACTATGACATACGTCCACGACAAGGAAAACTATCGTTGTTCAAGATCGCTATATTACACTGCGTGATTGAAGAGAACGTTTCACCACGTCAAGAAAACTTTTGACACAACTCAGTACAGTTCATAATATTCAACCAAGCATTGATACTGTGACGAGGCGTCTTTCTGAACACAATTTACCTACATGTCAGAGTTCCAGCGCCAAGCACTGGATTAAATGCAGACCACCGCAGAGCTAGACTGCAATTCGCCAGGCAGCATGTAAACTGGACTATTGAGGACTGGGAACACGTTCTATTTACAGACGAATCTAGGTTTTGTCTAAATAGCTCCGATAGACGTCTAAGAGTTATCCAGGTATACCAGAGCGAATGTACCCTTTTACTGTCCAGGTCACCAGACATAGAACATCTTGTTATGCCCGCTCTTTTGTCCCGAGGACTTCCAAGTTGTGGAATTCCTTTCCGGCACATGATTCTCCTTCTCCCCCGAACCTCCAAACCTTCAAGTCCAGAATTAACAAGTTGCCTCTTTCATCCTTGTTGACATCCATGGTACGATAGTATTTAGGATGTAAGCCCTCGTGGTGTGTTTTTGAAATAAAAATAATAATAAAAAAAACAGATAAAACTTAAAGTAACCCCGGATATGGGTCCTAGGAATTGTAAAACACATTTTTTGCAACATTTTCTCTACATAGATCATATTAGCTTCAGGTTATTTGCCTAAAAGTTGGCAATTTTGACGTGTCAATTCGCGACTTTGACGTTTTAAGAGGATAAGTTATCAAATCTTCAAAGTAATTTTACTAACATTTCTTGACCTTTTTGCGCCAAAAAAACTGTGCCTTTGTAACATACAAAGGATTTTGTTATCCACACAAAATGTTTTACTTTTGTGCGTTTATCTGGTCATCAGTGGCACCCATTTTTTTAAACACCTATAACTTTTTCCTTTCACCCCATACGTCTAAATTTTGGCATATAGTTTACTTTGTGTGACATAAACCAGTGTACCAAATTTGCCTGCCCTTACTTTGTTATTTCTGGAAGTATGAAAATGTTCAGAAAGGAAACACAAAATTTTCTAGGAAAAACGGCTGATTTTCCTGGCCAAAGAACTTATGCAAGCCATTTCAAGAAGAAAGAACCCACCAAATTTGATCTAAATCGGCCTCTTATTTTTGAGTTATCGGTGTGATACATATGATGGGGTTCTAGGGGGCCTAGTTCGCGCTCATTTAAAGAAATTAAAAAAAAATCAAATGCGAGATCTCATTCGTGAATTTTTTTAAAGAAAATTCACTAATCCGGCTAACGGTCGAAGTTCACGATATACTGCGTTTAGTCATATTTCGTAGTTTAGTAGTTGACTACTTTACCTTGAATTAAATAAGCGCTCGAAACTTCATTGAATACTGATAAAAAGACATTCAGTTCTTACGTTTCTAAATAATTTTGTAATAACCATGTATACTTACCAAAGTATTTGCTTTTGATTTTGTATTTATAACCAAACACATTATCACTATGATAATATCTATGAAATTTTCCAATCGTCGACTTAACAACACCACACTTGAATAAATTGTGTCCTTTCATACTAGCTAGTCTACTCACTTCATACATATTTAAGTTATTTAGATTAAATTACATTTAACACTCTTAATTACTGGTTCATTACTGATGAAACACCAGGAGATCTCTCATCTAGTCTATTCTATTGTGCAGCATAATAAACACTAACTCAAATACCAATATTTGAAAATTTTAGATAAACCCAAAGCCTTGACCCTCAGATGAGTACGAAATAGTACGTCATACAGATTTCTACAACTAGTTTATTTCATTTTATAAAAGCTTCAGTAATTCTTAACAATTTGAACGATTGACCGACACATAGGGGTAATTATTCAAAACTGATTTTGTTGGTCAATAAATAGATTTACAATGCATTTAATTGCTGTTGATACTGATCAATTTAATCCTATTTGAATGACTAATCATTTCTCTTAATTTGAGTGTGATTGAAGTTAGTTTACAATTTTTGACTTGACAACACCTTTGCTGATATTGTCCAAGAAAGGTATATGAAGTTAGGGTGACTTTTCAGATTATCTTAATAGGTCAGTTTTAGGTATACCGACATGATATGCATGTTGTACCTCACCGTAGTCTTCTTTATTATTACGCTGTGTTGATACTATTTACTTCTACATGGTAAATACCTGTGAAAGTATGGTATCGTGACAGAAATTTGAAAGAAAAAATTCACTTAAACGTAGTAAAAATTTCAAAACATATAAAAAACATGATTTGGGAACGAAATTTTTTTTCGCCACCGGTCGATATGTCTGTCTGTTAGTAGCCTCGATAACTTTGGAATGAATGAGTAGAGGTCACTCCAGCAATCATCCTCATAATTCTTTTCTGCACTGTTTGAATATCACTATCCCAACACAAAATACCATAGCTTAGCTTAGATTAAATAAAGGCATGGTAGAATGACAGTAGAGTGGACATACTCACAAAGTAACTGAGTGTATGTACAAGAAAACAAGAGGGTGATAAACGGGCAGGTAGCTTTGTAATATGCGTTGTCCACGAACAGTTAGTGTCAAAATAAACACCCAAAAATGTTGTAGATTTTTGCTGCTGTAGAGATTTTCCATGGATCATCACCAAAATGCTACAGTCGCTATCATTATTGACGCTGTTAATAACCATTATCGTTGATATATACTGGCGCAAGATCACCAAGTCTGCATAGTGTCCACCGAGTTGTGGACACCAGCCAGCAATACATTACACTTCTCGCTACGTATAATAGCAAAAGTATTGTCAGTAAAAAGAACCAACCAACGACCTCCAACACCTAGAGCCAAATAGTTAACAAAGAGGAGAAATAGTAGGGGTCCCAAGATGCTACCCCGCGGCACTCCATAATTCACTGCCAGAGTTTGAGAACAAAATTTAGTACCATCTATAGTGTAAAGAAGATTTTGGAACGTAATCCACAGGTGTAAAATGCTATAAGCGAGGGTAAACTGGAAGCAGGGAAAATTATATGTTGTGTAGAAACAAATCGAGTCTTTCTTGAAGATGAGGGCTGTTGCCCTGTAGTTGATGACAGAAACAGTTCTGAAAGGCACACATATATATTTATGACAATAGATGGAGGAGAAACCTCGGAAGGTAAAGTTAAGTCAAAAGGTAGTCTGCAGAAGACACTGCGAAAGGTAAAGGAAAACATGAGGGGAAAAATAATGTGCACTACTGCAAATGGCGTACAAGACCTGAATGTAAGAAAGATACTACAAAATGTAACGAGCCGGGAAAGTCTAGAAATACAATTATGTAGAAACAAGAAAGCAAGTAAGAAAACGATTAGAGGGGAAGGTAATATGAAAACTGCCAGAAATAAGAGAAACAGAAAAAACGAAGCAATAATTATGAAACCACCAGCCGGAAACTCCTATACTAACATCATTAGGAACCTTAAAAGGGATGTAAACACCGAGGGAATAACAGTCGACAAAATAAACAAAATAGGCAGTAATAACGTACAGTTTACCCAATTTCTGTCAGGTCATGAGCGTTTTACGTGTTACCTGAGTAAAATTAAAATAATCGACAAAGAGGATTTGACGTATTGTGGTGATAGAGATACGCCAGAACACACTGTCTTTGAGTGCGCAAGATGGTCGCAAATAAGAGAACAATTGTATAAAGAGATTTAACAGCATATATTGTGGTGAGGCATATGCTGGAAAGTGAAAGGGAGTGGAATACTGTGGAGAGAAGAATCGTAGAAATAATGAAATCAAGGGAGGATGCAGACCGGATGTAGAAGTTTTGAAAGCAACAAGAGTTAGGGACGTGGTGAAGCAATGCCAGCGAGTGGTTTTCACCACGTCTCTAGGTATCAAGGGGGTGTTTGGTGGGTAGTCCCCACTTGGAGGTAAGGGGAGTCACCACAGTGCCGGCTGGTGTCAGATCGGGGACGCGTCAGCCACCAGCTTGGGTAAAAAGCATTCACCTCAGCTATGAGAAAAAAGTACCATCGATGGTATAAGTAGCTGACTGGGTACAATTTGTCAAATATGACTCAATCCACTGAAATGATCTACCCCTTATGCCATATCGTTAGGGTTTTTCTAAGAGCAATGAGGATTGACGACGTCTAATGCCTTTGTCAGATCATATGAAACTGTAGTTTTTTCAAATTTACAGTCAATGCCATCAAGGACAAACGAATATAGGGCAACAAGTGCGTGGAACGCCAGTGACATTATCGTCTACCTCATAGAGCCACCACAGCCATCAAAGAAGAAGGAGTTTATAGACAACTTCAAAGGGCAAAGAAAAATAGCAGAAGTGGCCAATATCACCAGTGAGGAAGGACAACACGAACAACCTCATAAATAGGCCAATGGCGTTTCTACGAAAATTCTCTAATGAGGAAAACTCAACTTTTTAATTTTTAAAAAATTCTTCAACCGAACATGAAGTAGGCACGCTAGAACCCATCGTTATAGATTGTGTTGCTAAGTCAAATTCACGCACCTCTCGAATATGTTATGAGAGTAGAAAACAGTATTCACTATCTACAGTTTACTTATCAGCGATAAGAGATATTTTGGTGTTTGTTGTTGACACAATTAAGTGGAATGTTTGTATTAGTTTACTGCAAACATAAAATATAAATTCCCTAGTTTAGATTAACCATATTATTAAAGAGATAAACATATAGATTTAAAGAAGGTACCTATATGCTTATCTTTACTAACTACTGTCATGATTCTGGTGCAAAAGAACTTGTATTATTCATACTGTTATGTTTACTCGTTGTTAATCACCGTCATAATCACAATCTATATGCGATGTCCCCTTTTCTGTTTCAATCAGAACTATCTCTATCTCTCACTTTAACGGTTCATTTTATTTGTTTATTTATTTTTCATTTATTTATTGGTAATTCAATTTTACAACTCTTGTTAAAAAGCTTGGCTTGTGCTTCATGAAAGCCAAACCTTATGTACTTCTAAGACATCATGAACCTGATTTTGTCGGTACAGGAAGGGTTTTACTTGTTTTTAGTGATTTTCTTCACAAAATTCACTAATGGAAACATCGCAACTTTTGAATTTTTAATAAATTTCTTCAAAAGAGCGCGAACTAGGCCTCCTAAAACCCATATCCAGGGTCAGTTTCAACTTTTATATGTTTATATATGTTTATGTATGTTTATGTGTGTATGTGCGTGCGCGTGTGTGTGTATGGGTGGGTGCGTGCGCGTGTGCGTATATGGGTGCGTGCGTGTGCGTGCGTGTGTGTGTGTGTGTGTGCGGATCACATCGATAACTCAAAAAATAATGAGTCGATTTTGATCAAATTTGGTACGTACCTTCCTTTTGAAAGTGGCTCGGATAAGTTCGTTATCCGGGAAAATCTGCCCAGGTTTTCACGGAAAATTTTGTTTTTTCTTTCGGAAAAAGTTTATATCTCGGGAAATAACAAAGTAAGGGCAACCAAATTTAGTACGCGTGTTTGTATTATAAAGAGTAAACCACGTACCAAAGTTAAGGTCTGCAAGTGAAATGTAAAAAAATTATAGGCATTTAAAAAAATGGGGTTTTCCTCAAAATGTTAAACTCGCGATTTGAAACGTCAAAATTGGCAACATTTAGGCAAGGAACCTGAAACAAATACGGCTTATGTAAAGAAACTGTCGCAAGAAAAGTGTTCTGCATGCTTTAAGTTTGAGCTTCAACCCTCATTGTACTAAAATATTTCCAGAAAATTCATCTCAAATAGACCCTTTCTCTGATGCTTTGGCAGTAGTTTTATTAAGTTTTAATTAAGTTTAACGGTCGATAACCTTTGGCTAATTTTCGTAGAAAAAAATCGTTAATGAGGAGACCGCGACTTTTGAATCTTAAAAAGATTTCTTCAAATGAGCGCAAGCTAGTGCCCCTAGAGTCCATATCCGGACTTACATTCAGTTTTTATCTGTTTAAATATATACAGGGTGATGCATTTCTACGGTAAACAGTCGACGTGTTTCGGGTTTCTTTTTGTATTTTTTTATTCCGATATTTTCCAGATGGAAAGTTTTAATTGGCACATCCTGTATAGCCAGTAGTAATAGTTCGGACGCAGTTCATGCGTTATGGTAGCTTATTTTCACTAACTTTTTTTTTCACATCATCATAAATTAATCTTTACCTAGAGAACTCAATTTTGATATGTAGCAAAGCTTTTATAAAGCTAATATGTGTACTAAAATCCACTAAACCAACATCATTATTAAGATGATCAAGATACAACTTTTTTTAATTAGAAATTTTTTGATTTTGAAATATGTTTATGAACATTCGCTATAATAACGGACTTGCTGCGTCTTGGCTTTTTAAATTAAAAATAAATAGCCTGGACGCGCGCAAATGGGTAATGATAGTGAATTTTCATAAAAATGTTTTTAATAGCAAATATGTTTCTTAAAGAAAGCAGGCATCAACTTTGCTTACTAGTATAACCTGTATAGGCCAAACATAATGTACCATATTTCATCAAAATAACTTTTTTGAAAATGAACAAAAAATTTCCGAAAATAAATTTAAAATATTTCCGAAAAACTGGTGTCCCGGCCAACGAACCTTATAGGCTAATAGAAAATTGAGCTATTCCAATTTGAAGCATTTAATAAAAATTCTCTACCCTAACGCACTTGCTCGGCTCAGAATTTCTTTTCTTACAAACATGCATTATATTTCGATAGAAAATGCAAAAATGCAATTATATAAGGCGTGTTCTTTTTTATTTTTTTATTTCAACAACACACCACGAGCGCTCACAGCCTAAATACTATCGTACCATAGGTGTCGACAAGGAGGAAAGAAGCAACTTGTTAATTCTAGTCTTGAAGGTTTGGACGTTCGGAGGGGGAGGAAAAACATGTGTCGCAAGGAATTCCACAACGTGGAAGTCATCGGGACAAAAGAGCGGACAGAACAAGATATTCTATGTCTGGTGACCTGGACAGTAAAAGGGTGCATTAGCTCTGTTCCCCTGGTATATCTGTTGGGGGGCAGCAGGTGGAGGAACTATGGAAGAAAGCTCCCCTGAGCAGTGCCCGTGCAGATATCTATAAAAGAGAGAGAGAGGTCACCAACGGCACGTCGGTGGGCAAGGGATGGCGACCTTTGGGTGAGTGTAGGGTCACCTATCAAACGTAAAGCTCTCTTCTAAATGGAGTCCAGGATAGCGAGTGTAGAAGCGGCAGCGGCACTACAGATGTGGGAGCAGTATTCGAGGTTTGGCCTTATTTGTGAAGTATATAAGGTGTAGAGATTAGCTGGTGAAAAGTATTTCCGAGCCCGGAGGAGAACACCTAATTTCTTAGCAGCCGCTTCTGCAATTGATGTGACATGTTGGTGCCAATTGAGATTTCGATCCACAGAAATGCCAACAAGTGAGAAGGACTCATTACTTTGAATAACTTGGTTGTTCATTGTGATGGGTCTAGGGCTGGTGTATCTCTTATGAGATAGAAAGCAAGACTAAGATTTGGTGGAGTTGAATTGTACAAGTTTTTACTTTCCCAGTCTAATATTCTTTGGAGATTCACAGAGACACAACCCTTCATGAGTCTGCGATCCTCATCTAATTGGGCTAAAGAGACAGGCTTGGAATATTGGATATTTTAGTGGAGGGTGCTGTCATCCCCGTAACTGTGAACTGGGTTGGATGAGCTAGTGAGCTAGAGAGGAGGTCATTGATGTGGAGAAAAAACAAAGTAGGGGCTAAATCTGAACATTGAGGGACTCCTGCATTAATTGGATACAGTTTAGAGGAATAGCCATCCACGACAACAGAAATGCTCCGGTTGGAGCGAAAATTTGCTGTCCAGGTACAGAGTTTTGGTGGTAGGCCAGAGGCCGGAAGTTTATTAAGCAGAGCTACGTGCCAGACCTGGTCGAATGCTTTGGATATGTCTAGAGCGACAATCTGGGATTCACCGTGTGTTTCCATAGACTTGTTCCAAAAATGTGTGACAAAGGAAAGGAGGTCGGCAGTTGGTCTGCGCTGACGGAATTCATACTACCTGTCGTTGATTAGACAGTGTTTTTCAAGAAATTTTAGTAATTCGGTGTCTATATACTTTTCCATCACTTTAGAGACGACTGAAAGGAGAGAGATAGGCCTGTAGTTGTTGGAAGAGCTTTGGATCCTTTCTTGGGGACGGATTGTGCTCGAGCAGTTTTCCAGTTACTAGGGAATATGCCTCTATTGTAAGATACCAGGCGAGTCACGACAGGAGCAAATTCTGGTGCGCATTTTTTGAGAACAATTGCTGGGATCTCGTCAAGGCCAGATGATTTCCTGGTATTGAGAGGAGAGAGCATCTTTCGTACCTTTTTAGTTTTGAAAATGATATCAGTTGTTTTATGCGAGACATTGGGGACTGTTGGTGGTTGAACATTTGGAGGTGGGTTGAGAGTAGAATTGCCGGCGAACAACGAGGAAAAAGGTTCAGCCTTGCCCAGGGTAGTAGAAGCAATTTCATCCCCTGAAACAAGAAGTGGGAACGTGCTCTTGCAGAAATTATTCCCAATAGATTTAGCAACACTCCAGAAGGGTTTGCTGCCATCGGAGCTTGAGATAACATTGTTTTTGATGTGGTTATTAAACGAGTTTTTGTGTCAGAAAGAGTGCGTAATAGCGGTTTCTTGCGTCGTTAAATGGTTGACGGTTTTCTTGACTCGGATTGTGTAGAAGCGTTTTGTGAGCTTTGACCTTTTCAAGTCTGGCTTTGTCACAGGATTTAGAGAACCAGGGCTTTTGAGTGGTTGAAGAGGTTTTCTGTGTATGTGGAATAAATTATTCCATGCCAGCTTAGATGATTTCGATGACGTTTTGTGAGATATCAGAGGGGTCAGGATGAGAGAAGCAGACAGACGCCCATGGAAATGAGGAAAAGTAATCCCGCTTTTCGTCCCAGTTCGCGGAGTTGTAGTGCCAAGCAATAGGTGGGTGTGATGACTGTGTTGCATTGCGCAGGAAGCAGTGACCATGCCGTGGTCTGGGCGTCCAAGGGGGGCGGTGACTGATGTCTTATAGCATTAAGGTTTTGTAGTAAGAAGGAGATCCAAGGGATTTGAGCTGTGTGTTGGGATGCGAGGAAAGTAAGTAGGTTGCGGAACCATATTGGCTAAATAATTGCTGGCTGCGAAGGTCTCAGCTGCTCTCCCTTGTGGATCGGTTTTTGAAGATCCCAGCCATTCCTTATTATGGACATTGAACTCACCAAGAATAGTGACTTCGGTGGAAGGATATTCAGAAATCAGATGGTCGTTTTTTTCAGATAGGTAGTCGAAGAGCTGGACAAAGTTGTTGTCAGAAGGTGACTGGTAAATGCAACAGATCAATTTAGTTGCAGCCCTGAGAGAGAGAGAGAGAGAGAGAGAGAGAGAGAGAAAGTTTCATCCAAAGTATGTCTTTTCTTCCAGCTTCCAAATTGGGTAGTCTGGTGCAGAGTAGATTGCTATGGACGTATGCGCACACACCTCCTTGCAATCTAAAGGAAGTAAAGAGCTCATACCCCGGTAAATTAAGGTGACTAGTGGCTGCTTTGGCACTGATTTGGGTTTCGGTGAGGAAGAGTAATTGGTGGGGCCTATTAGCCTGGAGGAAATGGTGGACGGAGTTCAGGTTAGAATTAAGGCCACATGTATTCGAGAAGCATATGTTAAATCCTGATGCTGGCGCCCCCTGGAGGGGTACTTTATCTCCGGATTCTTTTGTGCAAGGAGGAGCCATCATCATTTTGGTTTATAAGGGAAACCGACTCATACACCAGAACCGGAAACTTTACTATCACGTAAAGGAAAAGTCCACTACCACCTACCATTCGATTCAGAAAAGAAGAAAATGTGTATCACCAAGGACTTATGTGCCACCCTGTGATTGTAGAAAACAAAATTTAAGATGAAGCTCAAGATACCCTATAATTAACGTATACAATTTTTTTCGTATCTTGTATAATAAATGACATATTGAGCTTTATTTATTTTTACGGAAATTCGCTAAAAATTATACATCTACCTTTAAACGATAAACTCTATAGCTAAAACTACTGCCAAAGCATCAGAGAAAGGGTCTATTTGAAATGAATTTTCTGGAAATGTTTTTGTAAAATGAAGGACAACGACGGTTGAAGCTGAGACTTCAGGGTTTGTAAAATATTTTTCTAGTGGCATTTTCCCTACATAACCCGTACCAGTTTCAGGTTATTTGCCTAAATGTTGCCAATTTTTACGTTTCAAATAGCGACTATGACGTTTTGAGGAAAAACCCAAATTGTTTTTCTTTACACGATTATAACTTTTGGTCTTTTAACTTACAGATCTAAATTTTGGTACGTAATTTACTTTTAATGATATAGACCTCCGTACCTAATTTGGTTGCCCTGACTTTGTTAATTCCAGAGATATAAAAATTTTCCGGGAAAAACTGCCTCGATTTTCCTGGCTAACGAATTTATCCAAGCGACTTACAAGATGAACGAACTCACCAAATTTGATCAAAATTAGCTCATTTTTTTAAAATTTACTGAAACGGTAGTAATAACAATGGAAACAAAAAATTACAATCATTATATATTTAAGAACTGATTAAAAAATTAAACTTTGTCCCATAAAAAAATAATTTATTTTTGCAACATCAAAGGTAATATTTAAAATTTACGTAATACATATTTCGTTAAAAATATTAAAACATATGTTTAAAAAATTATTTACAAATATTTTGCATCACTATAATAATTATAAACATATACAATACTAAATTATTGATTTACAACACATTATTATTATTTATTATTCTTATAATTACTTATATCACTTATTATCTTATCGCCCATTGGTATTCACATGTTTGTGGAATTTATAAATAACCTTTGCTGTTCAGCGGAAAAAATATTGCAGCCCATACAACAAAACATACTGATAAGGTAATAAACGTATATGTTTTCTGTTTGTCCCAACGAACCAACACATGTTGCGTTTTTCTTTGTGGTACTACAACTGCTGCAGGAAGAGGAGTCTACAACAAAAACATGAGAAAGTGGCGATTAGTTGCATAAGTTACAAAAAAATACAATTTTTAATATGATTAACAATAATATTTAACAATAACAAGAATATTTACTTGTCATGAAAAACTACATGGCGTGTGAGTTAAATAATATACAGAGTGGTCCAACAGTCCGTTCAAATTCAACATCTTTTTTTTAATTTCAACAACACACCACGAGGGCTTACAGCCTAAATAATATCGTACCGTGGGTGTTGACAAGGAGGAAAGAGGCAACTTGTTAATCCTGGACTTGAAGGTTTGGAGGTTCGGGGGAGAAGGAAACACATGCGCCGGCAAGGAATTCCACAACTTGGAAGTCCTCGGGACAAAAGAGCGGGCATAACAAGATGTTCTAAGTCTTGTGACCTGGGCAGTAAAAGGGTGCATTCGCTCTGTTCCCCTGGTAGATCTGTTGGGGGCAACAGGTGGATGAACTATGGAAGAAAGCTCCTCTGAGCAGTGCCCGTGCAGATATCTATAAAAGAGAGAGAGAGAGAGAGAGAGAGAGAGAGGGGTAGGTCACCAACAACACGTCGGTGGGCAAGGGATGGCAGCCTTTGGGTGAGGGTAGGGGCACCGATGAGACGTACAGCTCTCTTTTGAATGGAGTCCAGGATAGCGAGTGAAGAAGCGGCAGCGGCACCCCAGATGTGGGAGCAGTATTCGAGGTTTGGCCTTATTTGTGAAGTATATAAGGTAAAGAGATTAGCTGATGAAAAGTATTTGCAAGCTCGGAAGAGGAAACCTAATTTTTTAGCAGCCGCTTCTGCAATTGATGTGACATGTTGGTGCCAACTAAGATTTCGATCCACAGAAATGCCAACAAGAGAAAAGGACTCATTACTTTGGATAACTTGGTTGTTCACTGTGATGGGTCTAGGGCTGGTGTATCTCTTGTGAGAAAGAAAGCAAGATTTAGTTTTGGTGGGGTTGAATTGTACAAGATTTCTACTTCCCCAGTCTAATATTTTTTGGAGATCCACGGAGACAGAACCCTCCCTCCATGAGTCTGCGATCCTCATCTAATTGGGCTAAAGAGACAGGCTTAGAATATTGTATATTTGAGTGGAGGGTGCTGTAGTCTGTGTAACTGTGAACTGGGTTGGATGTGCTAGAGAGGAGGTCATTGATGTGGATAAGAAACAAAGTAGGGGCTAAAGCTGAACCTTGAGGAACTCCTGCATTATTTGGATACAGTTTAGAGGAATTGCCATCCACGACAACAGAAATGCTCCGGTAGGAGAGGAAATTTGCTGTGCAGGTACAGAGTTTTGGTGATAGGCCATAGGCCGGATGTTTATTAAGCAGCGCTGCGTGCCAGACCTGGTCGAATGCTTTGGATATTTCTAGAGCGAGAATCTGGGATTCACCGTGTGTAGTTCCATAGACTTGTTCCAAGAATGGGTGGCAAAGGAAAGGAGGTCGGCAGTTGATCTGCGCTGACGAAATCCATACTGCCTGTCAGGGATTAGACTGTGTTTTTCAAGAAATTTTAGTAATTCGGTGTTTATATACTTTTCCATCACTTTAGAGACGACTGAAAGGAGAGAAATAGGCCTGTAGTTGCTAGGAAGCGCTTTGGATCCTTTCTTGGGGACCGGTTGTACTCGAGCAGTTTTCCAGTTACTAGAGAATATGCCTCTATTGTAAGATGTCTGAAACAGACGAGTCAGGACAGCAGCAAATTATGTTCCTACTTTAAACTGTTCCTAAAATATAGAATTAAAAAAACTTCTGTTCTTTGAAGAGAGGAAAAACAAGTGTGAACCAGGTGAAAGAATAATCATTAGCAGAGATATGAATGGGTCGGTAGGTGTAATGAGGTGTAATGAGAAACAGGTAAAGTACTGGAACCGTAAAGAAACGCAAGAGTTAATGAGAAAAGGAGAATTGATACTGTTTGATTAATGTGTGTCTGGAAAAGGGCCTATTCATATTGAATACCTGGTTTAAATCTAAAATATCCACAAGTATGCATGGCACTGATGTAAAAAGTATAACAGAATATACATGGTGTATGACGAGAGACTGCGGACATTGGTAAAAGATACTTACAGTTATGTAAGGCGATCGATGCAGGTCAGACCATTTTCTTGTGGTGACTATATAAAACTAGGACAAAAATTGATGAAGAGACTGAGAAAATAAGAAAAACCAGTGAAAATCAAAGTTGAGGTCCTGTTAACGCCTGAGAAATGGACGCTGTACGCCTGTCCATTGAAAAAGAATGACTGAGTTGCGCGCAAGGATATTTTACTACTATAATATCCTTGGTTGTACGTATTATGAAACAAGGCATGCAGGCCTCCTAAACAAACTTCTATCATTTAATTATCCTCTTCCTATGATTCTACTAATCAGGTCATACCTGCAACAGAGGAAGTACCAGGTCAAACATCTGAGAGCCAGATTTAGAACGTACCCAGCCACGACTGGTCTCCCGCAGGGTTCTGCTATATCCCCTCTGCTGTACAATATATTTGTCGCAGACATTCCGACAGCGCCCCTAAACGTGACATACGCACTGTACGCAGACGACACTACCATCCTCAGCAGCTCCACTCAGCCGAGGATAATAACCGAACGACTTCAGACCGCCGTAGTCGAGCTGCAATTATGGTATAGGAAATCCCTTCTAGCCATAAACCCCGATAAATGTTTAGCTGTCCTATTTTCCAAAAGGAGACACACACCTCACGAACACGTTACATCAGACAACCGTCTAATTCCCTGGCAAGATTCCGCCAAATACCTCGGGGTTTTCCTCGACAAATACTTAACATGGCGCCCCCATGTCGATCACACCCGAAAAAAGCCTCGATGTTCATCTCGAAGCTGTTTCCACTTCTAAATAGAAATTCCAAATTGTCCATGAACAATAAGTGGCTCATGTACAAAGTCATCATCCGGCTAGCCTTGACCTATGCATCACCTGCATGGGCCACCGCGGCCGCAACACACATCAAGACCCTTCAAATCAGCCAGAACAAAATTCTGAGAATGGTTACCGAAGCGCCATGGTTTGTCCGAAACAGTCAGATTCACTCTGATCTGGAAACGCCTTCGATATTTGAGTTTATAACTCAACTACCCACAACTCAGTTCGCAAAAGCCGCTTCTCACCCAAATGCTCTTCTCCGTAGTGCCACCGACTACGACGAGCAACTTCCACGTAAGCATAAGCGTCCAAAGCTTGTACTTACCCGCTAACGCCCCCGCGGCAAAAACAGAATGAAAACATTCATGCCCAAAAAGTCATTGTGTGAAATCTTTCCGACGGAGGTATGGACTAAAGTCCGGTACTCTAGGGAGGGGGTTTCAGTGAGTACAGTCTCACAGTACCTCGACATCCCACGGCACCTACGGGGCCGTGAATGAGGTCTGCATGAGCATTTCCCCCTCCCGTATCAAAAAATAAATAAATTATGAAACAAATACATCTAAGACTGCAGTGCGTGGGCAACCCCGAAAGACCTGATAATTGAATGCATAAAAGGAGCACGTGGTGAAGTAAAAAAGTAGATTTTTATGAGGGATGCGTGGTGGAATGAAAAGAGTAAAAAGGGCAGCATGTAAAAGAATGGTAAGTGACAAGAATTTGAGAGAGAAAGACAAGCGCTCGGTTGACTAACCTCGTTATTTATTATTTGTATCTCGTATTTCACGTTAAATGTAACAAACCAAAAGACTTACCAGTACAGCGACTTGTGGTGTTAGTGCTTCAGTACTGCTGTTCATGGTACTCGTGGATACAGCCGGTTCTAACATTTGTTTAAAGGAGATGATCGATGCACTCATCTAACTATGTTAAACTTAATATATCTACGACGATGAATTGCCTGTACTCTGGCTCGCGTTATCTGCAAAGATAAGTGCTTTATTATAATAATTATCATTTACACTCAGGCAGACAGTACAGCCAATTATAAACTTTATTGCGTACTCATAAAACAATGAATTTTCAAAACATATCGGGGAATTGGAAAAACGCCAGCCTTTGTCAGGTCAAGTAGATAACTGTTAGTTGTGAACAGGCAATAATTTAGAATATTTTAGCAACTGCATTTACCTACTAATATAACAAGTGATTTCAAATAAATGTCATTAAAGTGTTCAATCATAATCATTCAAAACCTAAGCTGCAATTTTAAAATCTACCAATTAGTTTTAGTGAATTTTCATCAAGAAGAAAATGGCACTAGTTTCAGTTATAGAGTTTGTAATTTAATAGTCAATAATGTTTAGCGAATTTTCGTAGAAAAAATTCGTTATTGAGAAGACTGCGAATTAACAACACTTGTACTTATAGCTTGCTTTTTAGTAAATTTTTATTTAAAAAATTCACTAATAGAGAGGTATCGATGGTGAGACTTTGCAAAAATTCTTTCAAATGAGCGCGAATTAGAACCCCTTGAACCCATATCCGGGGTCAGTTTGAATTTTTATATGTTTATATATATATATATATATATATATATATATATATATATATATATATATATATATATATATATATATATATATATATATATATATATATATATATGTATCCGTCTGATAACTCAAAAAATAATTAACCGATTTAGATGAAACTCGGCAAGTGCCTTTCTTTTATTAATGGCTTGGATTAGTTCGTTGGCCAGGAAAATCGGACGGGGTTTTCCGGGAAAATTTTGAGTTTTCTTTTAAAAAAAAAATTTTTTCCGAAAATTTCGATAAAATTTGGTCTACATATTGCTTTGGGAAATACCTAACTATGTGCCACAATTCAGCTTTCTAGGGTTACAGAAAATTGAGCTATTCAAATTTGAAACATTTATGTTTAAATCATAAGTATGTGGTTGCTGTTGGTTAGTCAATGCTTTTCTTATTGACTCATGAAATTCATTTTCAAGTTTCAGAGAAATGTCAATAATACTGAATTCACTGATTGTTAATCATTGGAAGCATTTACGATTATATATAACCCTATTGTAATTTATTATCATTTATCACCTCTGTAGTATAATTATTTTTGCCTTAGAACTCGCAGCGTTTTTAGTCAATTGTTGTTATTAATAGTCAATAGTTTCTTTCCGAATACACACACCTTCCATTGACTTCTGCTTCTGCCGCTGTTACAGTCCTTTTATTTAGAGGTAGAGTTGTAGCCACTCATACAAACAGTGTTTTTTAACCACGTGGCTGGGCGACTGACCGAATTCATTCCCAGTTGCTGTTGATTTACTCATATTCTCTTAATATGTTTGAAGATGTGGTGTCTACTTCATTCCAAGTCACTATTAACCGACTATTTATGAAATCAAATAAGTAAATTAAATCGATTGTCATAAAATATGTAGTGTATTAAGACAAGGGAAAAAGAAATAAAACATATATAACTGTGCACATTTTGATTATATTTTAGGGTGCTTGAGAGAGGTATTGTCACAGCATAATATCTTATTAAAGTTCATTTGTAAATAGGTTTAATTTTTATATGTTTATATATATATATATATATATATATATATATATATATATATATATATATATATATATATATATATATATATATATATATATATATATATATATATATATATATATATATATGATAACTCAAAAAATAATTAACCGATTTCGATGAAACTTGGCAAGTGCCTGTCTTTTATTAATGGCTTGGATGAGTTCGTTATCCAGAAAAATCAGACGGGGTTTTCCGGAAAAATTTTGAGTTTTCTTTCGAAAAATTTTTTTTTCTCCGAAAGTAACAAAGCTGTTTCAATGAAATTTACTATATATGTTGCCTCAACCTTACTACGTACCAAAATTCAACTTCCTAAGTTTAGAGAAAATTGAGTTATTCAAATTTTAAATTTTCTTTCGAAAAAAATTTTTTTCTCCGAAAATTACAAAGTTATTTTAATGAAATTTTGTGGATATCTTGCCTTAGGAAAAACCTTACTACGTATTGAAATTAAACTCTCTAAGTTTATAGAAAATTGAGTTATTTAAATTTGAAGCATTTAATAAAAATTCACTACCATAACGCACTTGCTGCGTCCCGAGTTTTTTTTTAATTTATGAAACTATTTAAACTACTTGAGAACAAACTTAAATAGTTACTGCCTAAAATATAACTGAACTGATATTATACAAAACAATGGATTTATATTTATAACGGACAAATGTTCGTTGCAGGTTCTCACGAGAGCATGCTGATCTAGCTTCTCGCGAACTCGCACTGCTGACACTATCTGCAACGGTCGGTATAATTAGTGGAATCTGCTGATGGGAACTGCTGCATAGGAATGTAACGCGTTATCATCTACGTGACTTATCGCGGGAAGCTGTGTGATAACTCGCGACTTTTGACTTTTGAAAATATTTCTTCAAATGAGCGCGAACTAGACTCTCTAGTAGAAATAGCCGGGGTCAATTTCAGTTTTTACATGCTTACATGTATACAAGCTGGCGCATTTCTACGGTAAGCTCAATATATCCATTATTATACAAGATACGCTAAAATATTATATAAGTTAATTATGGGGTGTTTTGAGCTGTATCTTATAAAATGTTGACAATAACACAATGCCCCAAAAGCCGTTGGTAGTACAAGTTTTGTTTTAATGAAATGCCCCTTTTAGTGAATTTTCTTTAAAAAAAATTCACTAATGAGAAGATCCCATCTTGAATTTTGGAAAAAGTTTCTCAAATGACCGCGAACTAGCCCCCTAGAACCCATATCCAGGGTCAGTTTCAATTTTTTATGTATATATATATATATATATATATATATATATATATATATATATATATATATATATATATATATATATATATATATCACACCGATAACTCAAAAAATAATGACAGGTTTTGATGGAATTTGGCAGTTTTTTTTGGTAAGTGGCTTGGGCAGCCCCCGTGGGGAAAAAGTTTGATATGTAGAGTGGAAACACTTCGAAAAGAAATTGGACAACTGACGCAATACATTGGGGGAGTACGAAACACCATAATTGCGAGCCAGCAAAAAGGGTGTGCCAAAGGATGGGATGCAAAAAGCAGCTAATAATTGATTCGGTTATGTGCAATCAAGCTTACAATGGACGAAGAAATCTCTTTGCTGCCTACGTGGACTACAAAAATGCATTTGATTCAGTTCCACACGAATGGCTTATAAGTGTGCTGAAGATCTATAATATCGATGCATACATCCTGAGATTCCTTGAACACACAATGTCTACCTGGAGATCAAAGATTCAGCTACGGGTACAAACGGGTGATAACATCGTAACTAGCACGATACCAATCAGAAGAGTCATATTTCAAGGCGACTCGCTAAGCCCATTGTGGTTCTGCCTCGCATTGAATCCATTATCAAACCGCCTGAACTCCACCAGATATGGCTTCAATATAAAAAGCAATGGCAGGGAGTAAATGACGCTAAATTATTTGCTGTATATGGATGATCTTAAGCTGATGGCCGCCACAATAAACCACCTGGAACAACTCCTTAAAATCGTGGAAGGGTTTTCCAGAGATATTGACATGCAGTTTGGGATTGATAAATGTCGCACCTTATGTGTAGTCAGAGGGAAAATACAACCAGCTGTATATGAAATGCAGAACGGCCAGCACATTGCCTCTATGGATGTGGAGGAGTGTTATAAATATCTCGGAATACAGCAAGCGAGGAAAATAAACCACTCGGTATTGAAAAACGATCTGACAAATGAGTTTACGAAACGAGTAAAGCAGGTGGTGCGATCACATATTAACAGCAAGAACCTGACTAAAGCTCTGAATACATATGCATGTTCTGCACTTAGCTACTGATTTGGGATTGTGAACTGGAGTAAAACGAACATCGAAAATCTACAACGGAAGGTGCGAACAAAATCCATAAAGTAGCATCCCCGTTGTGCTATCGAGCGAGCAACCCTACCTAGACACCAAGGTGGAAGGGGAGTGTTGGATATTGGTAAACAGTTGGACCAGCAGATAGTGAACTTGCGTACATACTTCCATCAGCGGGCGCTTACTTCTGAACTACACCATGCCATATGCGAGGCAGATGATTCAACACTGCTATAATTAAAAGAAAGTGAAATACAAAGTCACCATCGGACTGATCAGGACAAGTTGAAATCTTGGATGCAGAAGCCTCTCCATGGGCGACATCTGAAGGAAACCTCCCAAACACATGTCGACAAACTGGCGTCGAACTACTGGTTGGTGTCCGGACAGATGTTTCCAAAGACAGAGGGGTTTTTGCTAGCCATACAAGATCAGGTCATCCCAACAAGAAACTACCTGAAGTATATAGTTGGAGATAATTCGGTCCAAGATGACAAATGTAGATTTGGGTGTCGGTCATCAGAGACTATCCAGCACATCATCGGAGGATGTCAAGCGTTTGCTGCAACAGAGTATAAAGAGAGGCACGACGCACAGTTCATGATTTTTAACCAGTCGTTGTTTGGTAGAAAATCGCAATGATACACTTTTATGCCTCCATTGGCCTGAATACACGCACGACATCTTTTTGATATGGAAAATGTAATGTCTTGATAATTTTTTGTACGACGATTATGTTTGTTGTATTTTAGTAAGTAGTAATCTGGTTTGCCAAAGTTGTCATTAAGTGTCACTTGACGTTTAGGTTAACAAGTTATTATTTGGAATAGGTGTAAGTGGTAAACTTTATAAAATTGCAAAATTTTCTACTCTTTTACTTCTTATAATGGAGTACACCTCAGAAGAGTATGCAGATATGATTTTTATCTACGGATATGCTGATGGAAATGCTCGAGCTGCTTGTCGGGAATATCAACGTAGGTTTCCCACTCGCCGTCAACCTACACCAAGGGTTTTTTCTCGATCGTTTTTAAGACCTCGGCAGTGCGGTATTGGACAACGTCTTGGCGCTAGAGCTAATGGTAGAAGACAACATCAACTTGAAGACGAAGAGAGAGTGGTGGATGCAGTGATGGATCAACCTTCTACAAGTACTCGGAGGATTGCCACGCAGATACAATATTCTCAAAGCTTTGTTTGGAGAACTTTACATCGAGAAGCCTTACATCCACATCATCGACAGAATATTCATTGCCTTCTACCTGGAGATAATGTGCATCGACGAGTCTTTTGTGAATGGATGTTGGAAATGAACAATCAAAATATCTTATTCCCTAATCTAATCTTCTGGTCTGACGAATCTACATTTACAAGAAATGATATTTATAATTCTCATAATGAGCATGTCTGTTCATTGGAAAATCCACATGCAACAAGGACTCGCACATTTCAACATAGATTTTCCATTAATTTATGGTGTGGTATTTTTAACGGCTCACTGTTCATGGAAGTTTAAACAACGTTTAAATGGATCTTCGTACTTAGCGCTCCTACAAAACCGTGTAGAAAACATTCTAGATGACATTCCACTAGCAACAAGAGGTATAATGTAGTACCAGCATGACGGTGCACCAGCGCATCATAGTCGAAACGTGGTTACATGGCTACATGAACATTAAAATGAAAGATGGATTGGCAGAACTGGACCAATACATTGGCCTGCAAGATCACCGGACCTAAACCCACTTGACTTCTATCTTTGGGGTGATTTTAAGCGACTGATCTACAGTGAACAAATAAATACACCAGGTCAGCTACAACAACTGATAAATAATGATTTTCCTCATATTCAAGCAACAATGAATCCTCAAGACATTAAATTTTCCATATTAATAAGATGTCGTGCGTGTATTCGGCCAATGGAGGCGTTTTTTAACATTTATTGTAATAAATAAATTACTATAAGCCTGATAAAAGTGTATCATTGCGATTTTCTACCAAACAACGACTGGTTAAAAATCATGAACTGTGCTCTAAAACACTTACCTGATTCATTGCTTATACTCGTAAAATAAGCGTCGTACAGAAAATTACCAAGAGAGTCATTTTGTTCAAGAATGAAATCAAGATTCAAAAAATAAAAAAATTAAAAAAATATCATTGGCGTACCCGTCTTTTTCTTGAGGGATAACCAATGACATGTGGGTACGCGCGCCACTGCTGGATTAGCCGATTCAATTGTTATGGTAGGATACGCGCCTTCCATAACAGCCTACACATGCAAAGTTTCAGCAAAATATATGTGCTACTGTTTAAAAAATTAGGAAATTTTATTTTTTGAAATTCAACTTCAACACCCTGTATCTTTTTAATGAAGCATTATAGGAAGAATTTTGATAGGACATACCCTCTCTAAAATTGTTCAAAGAACATGATGTTTCATTTTTGGTCACCACTTATGAATCACCCTATATATATATATATATATATATATATATATATATATATATATATATATATATATATATATATATATATATATATATATATATATATATATATATATATATATATATGTATGTATCACACCGATAACTCAAAAAATAATCGGCCGATTTTGATCAAATTTGGTGAGTACCTTTCTTTTGCCAGTATCTTGGATGAGTTCGTTAGCCAGGAAAATCTGCTCAGTTGAAATACATTAAACAATGATTTGTTTTAATTAGACAGACGGATTCCCCCGGTCAGTATCAGTTCTGAGCTGACCTTAAATGTATGGAATTTTCGACCACGAAATTATAATGCATGTTTTGTAAGAAAATAAATTCGGGACTTAGCAAGTGCGTTATGGTACCGAATTTTTATTGAACGCCTCAAATTTAAATAACTCAATTTGCTATTAACCTATAAGGTTCGTTAGCCAGGAAACTAGTTTTTTTCGGAAATATTTTAAGTTTACTTTTGACAAATTTGTGTAGATTGTCAAACAGTAAAGTTATTTTCATGAAATATGGCACATTGTGTCTACTATATAGGTTATACTGGTAACCAAATTTGATGCCTGCTTTCTTGGAAAAAACACATATTTGCTATTTAAAACATTTTAATGAAAATTCACTATCATAACGCACTTGCTGCGTCCAGACTTTCTTTACTTCCACTGATTGTATTTTTTTTCAGATTTAATTACAGGGTAGGTAAATAGTTTCAACTTTGTGTATTTTTTCAGCAAAATTTCGTATAAAAGGTTATTGTAAAAAAATCTTTGCGAATTCACGTGAAAAATGTTTACGAGCTTTCGTGAAAAAAATTTCTTTAGCAGATATTTTTTTTAGAAATTTTTGTAAGAACATTTTTATGTAATTTTTGTGCTAGATAGCTTAGCCGATTTTTGTAAAAAAATGTGGTATTTTCATGAAACACACTGTTTGCAAATTTTCATGACATTTTCTTTATTCTGTAAAAAAGTTTTCTGTGAATAATTATATCTTTGGTGGTGTAGTTTTGGTGTAAATTGCTTGGATAGCTTCGTTGATCAGGGAAGTCAGACCAGTTTTTTTTTTGAAAAATTTTAAATTTATGTTCGGGAAATGTATGTACTTTTTCAAACAAAAAGTTAGTTTGGTGAAATACGGCAAATTGTTTCTATTGTAAAGCTTATGGTATCTACTAAATTTGATGTCTTTCTTAAAAAAGTAACATTAAAAACAGTTCTATGAAAATTGGCTACTCTGACGCACTTGCCTTTCTCCCATACAGGACAAGATATTCTTTTTTCAGAATATTTGTTTCGGAATGTTCTTATAACATTTATGGAATTACAAACTTCAATCTTGAATATTCTGAGTACATTCATTCAATCACCTCCTAAGAAAATTCTTCATCAATATACTGAGAAAATTTGAATAGATTATTATACCGAATATTTGCTCAGAATGTGCTTGACATGTCCTTATAATATTATATAAAGGAAGATGGCAAGATGGCCGCTATACGTAAATAAAAAGTAATGTCAAAATGAATGGCATGTAGTCCACGTTGTATAAGGTTATATTCTAACATAATTAATTAAAAATAATAATGTGATGTGAACACGGAGAACTGTGCAATTGCAAACAACATACATCCAGAGTACAGAAGCAACTAAAACATGGTGTGAGGTTATTAAGAACTAAGACGCACCTAGTAAAGAAAACAAGTTTTAAAGCATCTCCGGTAGTTCACAATCATGAATGGGTTCGTCAATTTTGCTTGAGACTGGATCATCTTACTAATTGGGTACACTTACATTGTATAATATATAATTTAAAAATTATGTTATTTTCATTAGTACCTAAGTCATGCAATACAAACCACCACAGTTTGCTGTGGATGGACTGGAAAAGTGCAAGAATAACTGTCTGAGCCAAGATCTCAGGCTTTTTACTCCTGTGGAAGAAGTTAATGCCGTAAGAAGTATCACTATACAGTGCAGAAAATGTGGACCTGGACATATGGTGGGAAGATGAATGTACAATAAAACTTGCAATTTATCAGATACGGAATCACTTTGCCAAAGTATGCCTTTACAACCAGAATATCCATGCTGTTGGTGACAAACATTGGGAATTGTGATATTGAATTAGCTTTAGAAGTCAAAATCAAGTCTGCGGAAGCAGAGCAGTAAGCAACCATACAAGGGAAGGGTCAAAAGGTCTGATCAATGACAGTTGTAGTTTTGTGTAAGTGCAAGTTAGTGTGATTTTGTGGCATGTTCTGTCCAATTTAGTTGTATTCTATAAAGGTGTAAGTACTATTGTGTAATGCAATTCCTTTAATGCCACACTGAAAGCCCGTAGGATCAATAGTCTAGCCAAATTTCAAGTTACTTCAGTGGGGGTAGCCGTGATTATTTATCTCGGAAACTTTGTATTTGGCTATTACATTTTTTGGCAACTCCAAGAACTGTATCTTTATTTATTTGATTTTTATGTTATTGAAATTTTAATTGTTTTATTAATATTTTATTCAGACATTTCTTTGTATTCGTTATAAGTACATACCTAATTTGAATAAACGTGCAATACTCGAATTGTTGACTTATTACGTATCTGAACTTGAGTTTACAGGTGTGTGTAGCCACTGGAAGAATATGGTAACCTAAACAAGGGTGAGTGATTGAAGTTCGAATTCTAGCCTCTCGGGCTTGCTTATACGAAAATATATAAAAGGGTAGTTAAATGGTGGAAAATCGGTAAATTTTGAAGAGAAATCCAATACTTCGTATCTTAGCATTTTCTTCGCATTTTCTTCATTTATGTATCATTCAAAAAATGTATACAGGGTGTTTCGCATAAGAACCGACACAGAGCAGGGGCATGTAGGTAAACTTAAAATATGGTGATATAACGCAACTTACCCCTATATTAAGTTGCACTCCTGAGAAGTTATGTACCTTCAGTGGGGTTTCAAATTTCCAAAAAAGCAATATCTCTGTGATATTTTAACTTAGAAAAACCAAGTTTAGTACCGGTTTTGAGTGTACCAAGAGCATTAATCAATGGTAAGTAGAGTTCAATTGAGGCATTTGAAAGGGTTTATTAGGGATGATGCACCCTTAAAATGTAACAATTTTTTAACAGATTGGTGGATTTAAGAACATATTTCATTTTATGAGGAATTTTCTTCTAAAACTTTGTTACTCCTGTTATTTTCAAAACACTTTGTTCTTTTCAAGAAAAACACGAATAAGTAAAGAAACATATTTTATCAATCTTACTAAAAATCATCGAAAATTAAATATTTGCCAATAAACTTATGTATAGGTCAAATTTAACAATCAGGAGAAAAGTGTGAATAAGTATAATTTATTGGAAAACAGACAACTTAAACAACAGAAATTAAAAAAAATGTTATCGATAAGTTATAGAAATTTTTCAACATGATAATTTCACAGGCATCTATTGAATTTTTGATGATTTTAAGTAACATTAATAATATATGTCTTTAGTTATTCGGGTTTTTCTTGAAAACGACAAACATTTTTTGAAAAATAACATAAGTAAAAAAGTCTTATAATTAATGAAATAAAAATTTTTTAGATCCGCCAATAGGTTAAGAAATTCTGTCACATTTTATAGGTGCATCACCACTATTCAACCCTTTGAAATGCTTCGATTGAACTCTACTCACCAACGAATAATGCTCTTGGTACACCCAAAACGTGTACCAAATTTCGTGTTTTTAAATTGAAGTATTACTGAGATATTGATTTTTTTCGAAACTTAAAATCCCACTTTGAAGGCTTACAATTTCTTAGGGATGCACATTAATATATGAGTAAGTTGCTTTAAATCACCATATTTTAGGTTCCCCTACATGTCCCTGCTCTGTGTCATTTCATATGCGAAACACCCTGTATATCTTTTTTAAAAACACAGTGTTCCCATGAGTATATGTATGAACATTTTGAGATTCATTGAATGTTCGTGGAACATTTTAAGAAGATACTGGGAGCTCCTTACAATATTTTAAATAACATTTTAAGAACCTTATTAGTATGACAGAATCTGTCCAATTCTCATGTTCATAGAATGTTCTATGAATCTATTTTGTACCTTGTGAGAATGTTTGAATATTCTTTCCAAACATTCCTGGTATATTCTCAGAATGTGTCTGTGCTGTCTGGGCTAACTTTTCTAAATGTACTTACCTATATCTGTTAAATGCAAACTACAGATTTCATTCTTCATCTAGAAATAATAGTGCAAATTTACAATAGTTCACTTTTAGATGCTAGTAGATCATGGCCACAAAACTACTTTTACTCAAATAATTATAGTTTAAATGGTAAGTACCTCAACATTGAATTAAACAAAATCATTGAAATAATTTTATGACAAAATCTCCTTATCTCTAATTTTAAATCGCACTAAATTTATGAAATTGCGATAAAAATAACAAAACATAAAAATAATTTTAATAATTGACTTACTACTTGTTAAATTTTCTGGGCATTTGCTTGATCAAACAGATTTGTTCAGTTCCAATATTCAAACAATAATTACAATTTCTAAATGTCATTTAGCAGGTTGCTGGAATTGCCCGCAAAACTTTCACGTTATATAATCAAAACATGTGCAAAACACAAACAAAACAACCGCGTACTAATGTATGTTGAGCGCTAACGTTTGAATCGCCAACAAGATTACCTTGAAATTTAATAATAATATAATCAGATTCATGTATTTATTTAATTGAGTAATACATTGACGGCACATAGAAACACTTCATACGGGAGCAGATAAGAACATTCTTTCATGAGTCATTTCTCTACTAAATTCTGCAATAACCTATTGAACATCTTCTGTACTTTATTTAGTAAAAAGTTTGAAGGCAGCAAGTCCAAATTTTCATAAAAATATTTCAAATACGAAAAATCCTCTAAAAGTAATACAAATGTATCTCCGAAAACAATGGATTTATTTTTATGAAACTCCGCACCAGTGGCGGCTTTAGGGGGGGTCGACCCGGGCGGTCGCCCAGAGTACCGGAGCACAGGGGTGCCGCGAATTTTTTATTGCTTTTTTGGACACCGTGCTTATATCTATAAAATCTCGGGATGCAGCAAGTGCGTTATGGTAGTGAATTTTCATAGAAATGATCTGGCACAAAATATTTTATTATAACTTTTTTTTCTTGTAACATAGAAATCTAAATTTTGGTGTATAGTTTACTTTTTATGTCGTAAACCTACCTACCAAATTTGGTTATCATAGATTTTTCATTTTTTAAGATAAAAATTTTTTTCAAATGAAAACTCAAATTTTTTTCAGCAAACCTCGTCCGATTTTTCTGATTAACGAACTTATCAAGGGCATTTACAAAAGGAAGGTACATGCCAAATTTTATTTAAATCGGCCCATTATTCTTTGAGATAAAAAATTTTTTCGAATGAAAACTCAAAATTTTCCCGGAAAACCTCGTCCGATTTTCCGGACTAATAAACTTGTCAAAGCCATTTACAAAGGGAAGGTATGTGCCAAATTTTATTAAAATCGGCTTATTACTTTTTGAGATAAGAATTTTTTTCGAATGAAAACTCAAAATTTTTCCGGAAAACCTCGTCCGATTTTCCTGACTAACGAACTTATCCAAGCCATTTACAAAAGAAAGGTACATGCCAAATTTTATCAAAATCGGCCCATTATTTTTTGAGTTATCGGTGTGATACATATATAAATTTTTTCAGAAAACCTCGTCCGATTTTTCTGATTAACAAACTTATCAAAGGCATTTACAAAAGGAAGGTACATGCCAAATTTTATTAAAATCGGGCCATTATTCTTTGAGATAAAAATTTTTTTTCGGATGAAAACTCAAAATTTTCCCGGAAAACCTCGTCCGATTTTCCGGACTAATAAACTTGTCAAAACCATTTACAAAGGGAAGGTACGTGCCAAATTTTATTAAAATAGGCTTATTACTTTTTGAGATAAGAATTTTTTTCGAATGAAAACTCAAAATTTTCTCGGAAAACCTCGTCCGATTTTCCTGACTAACGAACTTATCCAAGCCATTTACAAAAGAAAGGTACATGCCAAATTTTATCAAAATCGGCCCATTATTTTTTGAGTTATCGGTGTGATACATATATATATATATATATATATATATATATATATATATATATATATATATATATATATATATATATATATGTATATATATATATATATATATATATATATATATATATATATATATATATATATATATATATATATATATATATATATACATATAAAAATTGAAACTGACCCCGGATATGGGTTCTAGGGGTCCTAGTTCGCGCTCATTTGCAAAAAAATGTTCAAAAATCAAAAGTCGGGATTTCCCCATTAGTGAATTTTTTCTACGAAAATTCACTAAAAGAAAGATTTGAACAGATGCAGGATTTTTGTACGACGTGGAGTTTCTTGTTTTACATAAAAATTCTATCGGTGTGGGTTTTAGGGCTCCTAGTTTGCGCTCATTTGAAGAAATGTTTTCAAAATTTAAAAGACAAGATTTCCTCATTAGTGAATTTTTTTTAAGAAAATTCACTAAAAACCGGTTTATTAGGTTGGCGATTAATAAGGAAAAATAACTGCAACGTTTATAGTTGGGCAGATAATTTCCTTTTGTGAATATGAATTAAGTTGGAAATCTTCTGTATAACTTTGATAAAATTTGTAACACAAGTTTCTTTTAAAGAGACTTACACTATCTACAGATATAGCAAAATTTAGTTCTTTAGCTTAATAGAAAATTGAGTTTTGGGCATTTTTCTCAAAAGGAGTTAGAGCACAAGCTTTTTTTGATAATACAGAGATATCGATGGTAACACTTTCGAAAGAATTCTTCAAATGTGCTCGTACTAAGACCTATAAAATCGATCTTCAAGGTCTGTGTAAGTTTAAAGTATTAACTTTACTAATATGCCGTATAATAACAGTGTACAATTCTTATGAAAATTCGCTACTATAACGCACTTACTGCGTCCCGAATTTTTTTTTTGTTGATATATCTAACGCATCACGAAATATAGAGAACTGGCACTATCCCTGAACGCATAGTAGGCTGGGTTGACATCTGACATTTGAAGTGGGTGGGCTATTTAAACAGCCATAATGGCGTTTTATATCTGTACAATATCTCTGAAAATAAAGAAAATACAGGCGTGTCTTCATCTTACGTGTGTCACACTGTATATAAACATATACAATTTTAAACTAATCTCGAATATGGGTTATAAAGGTCCTAGTTAGCGATCATTCGATAAAAACTTTTCAAAATTCAAATTTTGCGATTTGATCATTAGCAAATGTTTTCTACAAAAAAATCACTAAAAAGAAAAGAAACGATGGATGACAAGAAGGATACTTATGGAATAATGATCTAAGTCAAAGATATAAGAGAGTTTTTTTATATTTCAACAACACACCACGAGGGCTCACAGCCTAAATACTATCGTACCGTGGGTGTCGACAAGGAGGAAAGGTGCGACTTGTTAATTCTGGACTTGAAGGTTTGGAGGTTCGGAGGAGAAGGAAAAACATGTGCCGGCAACGAATTCCACAACTTGGAAGTCCTCGGGACAAAAGAACGGGCATAACAAGATGCTCTATGTCTGGTGACCTGGACAGTAAAAGGGTGCATTCGCTCTGTTCTCCTGGTAGATCTGTTGGGGACAGCAGGTGGAGAAACTATGGAAGAAAGCTCATCTGAGCAGTGCCCGTGCAGATATCTATAGAGAGAGAGAGAGAGAGAGAGAGAGAGAGAGAGAGGTCACCAACGGCACGTCTGTGGGCAAAGAATGGCAGCCTTTGGGTGGGGGTAGGGTCACCGATGATACATATAACTTTCTTCCGAATGGAGTCCAGGATAGCGGGTGTAGAAGCGGAAGCGGCACCCCAGATGTGGGAGCAGTATTCGAGGTTTGGCATTATTTGTGAAGTATGTAAGGTATAGAGATTAGCTGGTGAAAAGTATTTGCGAGCCCGGAAGAGGAAACCTAATTTCTTAGCAGCCGCCTCTGCAATTGATGTGACATGTTGGTGCCAATTGAGATTTCGATCCACAGAAATGCCAACAAGTGAAAAGGAGTCATTAATTTGAATAACTTGGTTGTGCATTGTGATGGGTCTAGGGCTGGTGTATCTCTTATGAGATAGAAAGCAAGACTGAGATTTGGTGGAGTTGAATTTTACAAGATTTCTACTTCCCCAGTCTAATATTTTTTGGAGATCCACAGAGACAGAACCCTCCACGAGTCTGCGATCCTCATCTATATATTTGAGTGGAGGGTGTTGTCGTCCGCGTAACTGTGAACTGGGTTGGATGTGCTAGAGAGTAGGTCATTGATGTGGAGAAGAAATAAAGTTGAGGCCAAAGCTGAACCTTGAGGGAGTCCTGCATTAATTGGATACAGTTTAGAGGAATGGCCATCCACGACAACAGAAATGCTTCGTTTGGAGAGGAAATTTGCTGTCCAGGTACAGAGTTTTGGTGGTAGGTCATAGGCCGGAATTTTATTAAGCAGCGCTGTGTGCCAGACCTGGTCGAATGCTTTGGATATGTCTACAGCGACAATCTGGGATTCACCGTGTAGTTCCATAGACTTGTTCGAAGAATGTGTGACAAAGGAAGGGAGGTCGGCAATTGATCTGCGCTGACGGAATCCACACTGCCTGTCGTGGATTGGACTGTGTCTAAGTGCAAGCAACTTAAGAAAATAGTGCAAAAAAGCAGTTAGCGAGTGCGAGAATTGAAAGTGAAAGAAGCTAAGGAACTGTAGAATTAGTTTAAAGGGAACAAGAAATTGTTTTGAAAGTGGATTAAAAAAGCAAGACAAACAAAGAGGAGTAATCTGATCGGAGTAAGAATGTATTGACAGTGTGAGAAAATGTTAGGCAAGTTATTTTGAGAGGCTATACGAAGCAATGGAAATTATCAACTTCCTCAGCGGATTTCAAGTCAGGTTGTGACCCTGTCGAACTGTATCTGGTTGAAGTAGCAATAAATAAATTCAAGAAAGGGGGTTTATAATATATCTGAAGAAATGTATTGAAGTATGGATACTCGAATATGTGCAGTTAAGTCAGGTCTTTTACCTTGTGCCTGAAAGTCGGTTTAGTATCAAGGACTGTGAATGATGTTATCAAGTTGGTATTGTAAACAAATATTTAACAACGATAAAAACATTTCTATATTAAATTATCAAAATACAATACAACAAATTAAAAATTACTAACAAACTCCAACAATATATACAGAACAGAGAGTTCAGAGTTTGGAACTACTTAATAGGAAGACTTCGCGACTTTGTTGTTTGATGCTCTTAAAAAATTAAAATATAAATACTTAAAAAACAAAGATAAAATCTTACTGTAGGAATTTTATATAATATACGCAATTAAATATGTCCTTAACTTATAATAATAATACTAAATGCGATCACAATATATTATCTGACGACTTTGTAGTGGTGAAGGACGCCATAGAGTATCGCCCACAGGACAAGTATTCCAATAATGACTAAGAGGTAGATAGTTTTCCTGGGACTCCAAGGACTATCCGCCAGTTCTGGAGGAGGGTATCGTATCCTAGAAGTCGCACAGACCTGCGTTGAACATGAGACGTTTCCATTCGAGCCGACTGGTTTCATTTCTGTGCCTTTTTCTTGGTCTTTGTCTTTATTGTATGCACGGTTGTCCATCTGAAAGAGATATGTATTTTATATTATTTTATACTCTTAACTGATTTAAATGAAACGAACTATGCACATAAAACGTGGGAAAATAGCTTCATATTCAAATGAAATTTCTATTTAATGTTTGTTGTAACATTTACTCACGAAGGAAGATTAAAATGTAATAAATCTAGGCAACCAGAACGAAATATTTGGAGAAAAACAATTTTTTATTCAACATATTATCAACCTTCAACGGTTACACACTTAGTCCAGCTCTTCTCCAGTAATGCGTTTTTTATTTATTTCAACAACACACCACGAGGGCTTATAGACTAAATACTATCGTACCGTGGGTGTCGACAAGGAGGAAAGAGGCAACTTGTTAATTCTGGACTTGAAGGTTTGGAGGTTCGGAGGAGAAGGAAAAACATGTGCCGGCAAGGAATTCCACAACTTGCAGGACCTTGTGACGAAAGAGCGGGCATGACAAGATGTTCTATGTCTGGTTCCCTGGACAGTAAAAGAGTGAATTCGCTCTGTTCCCCTGGTAAATCTGTTGGGGGCAGCAGGTGGAGGAACTATGGAAGAAAGCTCCTCTGAGCAGTGCCCGTGCAGATATCTATAAAAGAGAGAGAGAGAGAGGGAGAAGTCACCAACGGCACGTCGGTGGGCAAGGGATGACAGCATTTAGGTGAGGATAGGGTCACCGATGAGACATATAACTCTCTTCTGAATGGAGTCCAGGATAGCGAGTGTAGAAGCGGCAGCGGCACCCCAGATGTGGGAGCAATATTCGAGGTTTGGTCTTATTTGTGAAGTATATAAGGTATAGAGATTAACTGGTGAAGAGTATTTGCGATCCGGGAAGAGGAAACCTAATTTCTTAGCAGCCGCTTCTGCAATTGATGTGACATGTTGGTGCCAATTGAGATTTCGATCCACAGAAATCCCAACAAGTGAAAAGGACTCATTACTTTAAATAACTTGATTGTTTATTGTAATGGGTCTAGGGCTGGTGTATCTGTTATGAGAAATTTGGTGGGGTTGAATTGTACAAGATTTCTACTTCCCCATTATAATATTTTTTGGGATTCCCTGAAGACAGAACTCTCCATGAGTCTGCGATCCTCATCTAATTGGGCTAAAGACATAGGCTTAGATATTGTATATTGGAGTGGAGGGTGCTGTCGTCCGCGTAACTGTGAACTGGGTTGGATGTGCTAGAGTGGAGAAGAAACAAAGTAGGGGCTAAAGCTGAACCTTGAGGAACTCCTGCATTAAATGGATACAGTTTAGAGGAATGCGCATCCACGACAACAGAAATGCTCCGGTTGGAGAGGAAATTTGCTGTCCAGGTACAGAGTTTGGTGGTAGGCCATAGGCCGGAAGTTTATTAAGCAGCGCTGCGTACCAGACCTGGTCGAATGCTTTGGATATGTCTAGAGCGACAATCTGGGATTCA
Organism: Tillus elongatus; assembly: GCA_964006375.1. Lineage (NCBI taxonomy): Eukaryota > Metazoa > Arthropoda > Insecta > Coleoptera > Cleridae > Tillus > Tillus elongatus. The sequence continues at coordinate 7,998,393 of OZ023264.1, read as the reverse complement.
CCGGGTAGTTCCATAGACTTGTTCCAAGAATGTGTGACAAAGGAAAGGAGGTCGGCAGTTGATCTGCGCTGACGGAATCAATACTGCCTGTTGTGGATTAGACTGTGTTTTCAAGAAATTTTAGTAATTTGGTATTTTTATACTTTTCCATCACTTTAGAGACGACTGAAAGGAGAGAAATAGGCCTGTAACTGCTAGGAAGCGCTTTGGACCCTTTCTTGGGGACGGGTTGTACTCGAGCAGTTTTCCATTTACTAGGGAATGTGCCTCTATTGTAAGATGTCTGAAACAGACGAGTCAGGACAGGAGCAAGTTCTGGTGCGCATTTTTTGAGAACAATTGCTTGGATCTCGTCAAGGCCAGAGGCTTTCCTGGTATTAAGAGAAGAGAGCATCTTTCATACCTTTTTAGTTTTGAAAATGATATCCGTCATTTTATACACGACATTGGGGACAGTTGCTGGTTGAACATTTGGAGGTGGGTTAAGAGTAGAATTGCCGGCGAACAACAAGGCAAAAAAGTTCAGCCTTGCCTAGGGTGCTAGAAACAATTTCATCCCCTGAAACAAGAGGTGAGAACGTGCTCTTGCAGAAATTATTCCCAATAGATTTAGCAAGAGTCCAGAAGTGTTTGTTGCCGTTGGAGCTTGAGATGACTTTGTTTTTGATGTGGTTATTAAACGAGTTTTTTGCGTCAGAAAGAATGCGGACGAAGCGGTTTCTTGCGTCGTTAAATGCTTGACGGTTTTCTTGACTGAAATTGTGTAGAAGCGTTTTGTGATCTTTGACCTTTTCAAGTCTGGCCTTGTCACATGATTTAGAGAACCAGGGCTTTTGAATGGCTGAAGAGGTTTTCTGTCTACGTGGAATAAATAATTCCATGCCAGCTTGGATAATTTCGTTGACGTTTTGTGAGATATCAGAGGGTCAGGATGAGAGAAGCAGACAGTAGCCCAGGGAAATGAGGAAAAATAATCCCGCACTTCGTCCCAGTTCGCCAATGATACGTGGGTGTGATGACTGTGTGACCTCGGGTTGCATTGCGCAGGAAGCAGTGACCATGCTGTGGTCTGAGCGACCAAGGGGGGCGGTGACTGATATCTTATAGCATTCAGGTGCGATACGCTCCAAAAACGTAATTTCAATAACTACTAAGCAAACTTGAAAATGGCCTCTTTTAGTACTTCATCTGAACAGAATCGACGTTACCGCAAGTGTTTCTTCAGCTTAGGTAAGAGGTAATAGTCTGATGGAGCTAGGTCAAGGCTGCAAGGAAGATATAAAGTAACTCAACAAACCCGCAGCTGTTGAATTATTTCTGAAGTTTGTGAGCCTTGTGAACGCATCAATTGTGATGCAGCTATAGTGGTGCAGTAATAAAATTTTTGTTACAGAACTAGAGATATTATTTTCTCATGCTTGCACTTACTGAGACCGCTGTTTATCAGCTCTTGCAGAAAATAAATCGGCACCTGAATAGCGGTAAGTGGGTAATAGGAATGTTTTTCGATTTGAGTCGTGCCCTTGATACCATTAGCCACGATTTTCTGTTAAGGAAACTTGAATCAATGGGTGTGAGGGGTCAAATTTTGTAATGTTGTAGGTCCTACCTATCACGTAGACCCATGAGGGTGAGAATCGGTCAGATTTTGTCATCTGAATATCCTCTGGAGCGTGGAGTTTCGCAGGGATCAGTCCTGGGGCCGTTAATGTTTCTGACGTACGTTAATGACATTCCGTCCCATATGGCCGACTGCGACGTGACAATGTACGCCGAGGATGCAACTTCCCCTGGTAGGCTTCTTGAGGCGACTAATAAAATTGTTACTGGTTTTAGAGAGTGGTGTCATGAAAATCTCCTTCTGATTAACATGAACAAAACGGTTCTTGTCCATTTTGCTAGAAGAGGGGTTTTTTCGGATGGTTTTGTCGATTCAATTGAGGCCATGGGTCTTCGCTTTTCTGAGTTTGTGACTTACTTGGACTCAGTTATACAGAATAACCTTTCATGGAACGTTTAGGTAGACTCGGTTTGTGGCAGGCTCTATTCATCTCTTTTGCATTGAGGAGATTGCGGGATGTGTTGGACCAGCATGTGTTGATGTATGTGTACTATGCACTTGTTTATTTCGCACTATCTTACAACACTGTTGCTTGGGGTTGTGCTACTGAAATTTAGCGGCTATTTGTGGCACAGAAGAGAATCGTCAGACTTATGTTTGGTATTCAGCTGAAGGGTGGCTGTCGGCCTTATTTTCAACAACACTCCATCTTGACTGTTCCTTGCGTCTACATCTACAAGGCCATTATGTTTGTGAGACTGTTTTAAATTTAATGCGGACGCATGTGCTCACGACACGAGAGATATACTCACCATTGAGATAAGTAGCCACCACCCGAAATGTACGCCATCCTGCACTGTGTGCGGGAGAACAAGAGGAGCGGCTACACCAACAAGCGGATCCTCATAGCCACAGACAGCCAGGCAGCCCTGAAGGCAATAAGTAGCCCATGGGTAAATTCCTGGCTGGTGAGTGAGTGCCGAGACGAGACGAGCGACCTGGCTGGGCAGAATGAGGTGACCCTCATCTGGGTGCCGTGTCACTCCGGGGTCAAAAGCAATGAAGAAGCTGACAGTCTCGCGAAAAGAGGGTCAGCAGAACCATTTATGGGGCCAGAACCGGCTCTGGGCTTGACAAAGAGCACTGACAGGGGAGCCATTAAGTCCTGAGTCAGAAACCGACACAAGGTGTACTGGGCGGATTGTCCAGGGCTCAGACATGGGAAGTCAATAATTGACGGACCCAGTTCAAAGAGAGCTGTGGAGCTGCTAAATCTTAGCAGAGGACAGCTCAGAAACACAACAGGTCTCTTGACGGGACACATTGCCGTCAAAAAAGACCTGCATAAAATGGGGCGGTTTGAAGGGGACCTCGCATGCAGACTCTGCGGCGAGGGGGAGGAATCAGCCCAGCACATCTTGGGCGAGTGTAAAGCTTTGGACCGCAAAAGACAACTGATCTACGGTCAGTCTAGACCGGAGACAGAGCAATATAAAACTTCACACTACCAATCTCTGTGCAGACTAGTTCAAGGCACAGTGATTTTGGAATGGGTGGAGTAAGACTAAGGGTATGCACAATCAACCAAAGGTTGCAGTGCTATCGGGGCGGCAAGGTCGCGGATGAGCCATGAGGGAAAAAAAGTAGCCACCACACAGCTGGCTATGAGCGGTTACCTTACTATGCTGCTGCCCGTTTATATAATCACTTGCCTATCATCATTAGGCAAATAGTTAATGTTAACCATTTCAAACACCAACTTAAGGAATTTTTATTAAGAAATTGATTTTATTCGGCCAAGGAATATTTAACTTTTAAGTGGTAATGTCGTTTGCAATTGTGTCTCAAGATTTAGAAGGTGCATCTGCTATATTTTGACATTAGTGATTTATGTTTTAATTTGTTAAGATGTCTGTTATTACCCTGCTTTTTATGACTTGTATTTTCCTAATTTATGCATACTTTGCTTGTTTTAGTTATATATTGTTTTGGTCGTTGGTGTATATGTGCTATATGTTTATTGACAAGTACATCTGTTATTGTAACAGCTTTGGCACAGTAATATCTCAAGCGGTTTCGAAAATATGAATTAATTTCCATTTTCTCTCTAAAACTTTAACACCCCGCATTTTCAGCACATCCAAAACATTTTTGGATCATAGGTTATAAAGCAAACTATAATTAGTTTTTAATGTATATTCACACCTTAAATATTCGCATATCATTAAGGAACAGCCTGTATAGCCACGTTAAATTGGCTTGCTAATTGTTCGTGGTAACTAAGTTTACAAAACGTAGCCTTACCTAACTCAAACATTACATCCATTTTAACACCAACCACAAGCAGGAAACTCCTACGAATAATACTATAATATGCATATAATATACAGAGTGACGGGATGGGAATGTATTGCTATCTCCATTATTATTAGAGATAGGGAGACAGTTAAATTAGCATTTTTTTGCAGAATTTCATGCTCGTTCCTAATATGAGTTGTATTGTGTCCTGCTTCTTTTCGTTTTCGAGTTATTTTGAAAAAAACAAAATTTGTCGATTTATTTTTTCTTCAATATCTAAGTAGGCGTTGATCTGACATGTCTAAGACTTGCACATTATCAGGACACTGTGCAGAGTAATCTTTTTGTGCTATTCTCAACTTTGGATTGTCATTTGTTTTTGGGCTACAGGTATCAACGTTTGTTTTTATTATGGAAGCCATATTGGATTTTTTTCTCATGTGATAGCCTGTGAAAAGAACTCTCCAATGATGTACAACATGCTTGAGAAATCTTGTAATTGCACTGACAATTTTGAGAAAAACCGTTTTGAGGATAGTAGGCTATGAGATCCAATACCAGAAAACAAATGACAAAAAAAGTTCCGGACGCAGCAAGTGCGTTATGGTAGTGAATTTTTATTAAATGCTTCAAATTTAAATAACTCAATTTCCTATAAAGTTAGAAAGTTCAATTTTGGTACGTAATAAGGTCTTTCCTAAGGAAACTTATTCACCAAATTTCATTAAAATAACTTTCTAATTTTCAGAGAAGCACTTTTTTTCTATAAAAAAAACTAAAAATTTGAATAACTCAACTTTTTATGTAGTTAGAAAGTTGAATTTTTGTGCGTAAGAAGGTCTTCCGCAAGGCAACATATCCATTAAATTTCATTAAAATAACTTTGTAATTTTCGTAGAAAAATTTTTTTTCGAAAGAACATTTTCCCGGAAAACCTTGCCGGATTTTCCTGGCTAACGAACTCATCCAAGCCATTAATAAAAGAAAGGTAATTGCCGAGTTTCATTAAAATAGGTTAATTATTTTTTGAGTTATCGGTAGGATACATTCATACATACATACATACACACACACACACATATATATATATATATATATATATATATATATATATATATATATATATATATACAACATTTAGGCAAAGAAACTAACACGAGCTATGGAAAGAAAATGTCTCAAGGAGAATGTTTTACAAAGCCTGAAGTTTTAGCTGCAGCCGTCATTGTCCTTCGTGTTACTAAAGTTTTCCGGAAAATTCATTTCAAATAGAACCTTATTCTGATGTTTTGGCAGTAGTCTTAGCTATAGAGTTTATCGTTTAATGGTATATAATTTTTGCCGAATTTTCGTAAAAAATCAATAAAGCTCAATATATCAGTTATTATACAAGTTACAAAAAAAATGTATACATTAATCTTGTGTCTTGAGCTACATCTTAAAAAAATATTTCTACAATCACAGGGTGGCCCATCGTTGATGATACAAATTTTCATTTTTTTTTAATCGAGCACGCCTTATGTTATTGAATTTTTGCATTTTCCGTCGAAATATAATGCATGTTTGTAAGAAAAGAAATTCAGGACGCAGCAAGTGCGTTATGGTAGAGAATTTTAATTAAATGCTTCAAATTTCAATAGCTCAATTTGCTATTAACCTATAAGGTTGACTACCAACCAATTTTTCGGGAACACTTTAAGTTTACTTTCGAAAATTTTTGTACATTGTCAAACGATAAAGTTATTTTGATGAAACATGGTACATTGTTTCTCCTATATAGGTTATACTGGTATCCAAATTTAATTTCTGCTTTCTTAAAAACACAAATCGCTCTTTGAGGTAATCCCCAAATTTTTTTTTTTAAAATGCCTTTAACTTTTTTGTCTTTAAACTTACAGACCTAAATTTTAGTACGTGTATTACTATTATATATATATATATATATATATATATATATATATATATATATATATATATATATATATATATATATATATATATATATATATATATATATATATATTATAATACAAACACCTGTACCAAATTTGGTTGCCCTTACTTTGTTATCTCCGGAGATATAATTTTTTTCCGAAAGAAAACACAAAATTTTCCGGGAGAACCTGGGCCCATTTTCCTGGCTAACAAACTTGTCCAAGCCACTTGCGAAAGGAAAGTACTCACCAAATTTGATTTTTTGATTTGATCAAAATCGCCCCATTACTTTTTTAGTTATCTGTGTAGGTTTTAGGGGTCCTAGTTTCCGCTCATTTGAAGAAATTTTTTCAAAATTCAAAAGTCGGGATCTCCTCATTAGTGTTTTTTTAAAAGAAAATTCACTAATAGAGTTGTGGATATAGGATATTTAAAATTATTCATCCTCTGATGATGCTAACTTGGTTAGTGAAACGATCGTCAGGTTTTTTAAACTTTAAAATTTGGGTTCTCTAAGTGTGCTTATCAGTGCTCATCGCAGGTTCCAATCTTCAGTTAGCAGGAAGTACAAGATAAAAAACTCGGGACGCAGCAAGTGCGTTATGGTAGTGAATTTTTATTAAATGCTTCAAATTTAAATAACTCAATTTTCTATAAACTTGGAGAGTTTAATTTTAATACGTAGTAAGGTATTTCCTAGGGGTTAAGGAGTCGCGGGCCAAAGGACTCCAGGGGGCAAGCTGAGGAAGTGGAAATAACAACATAAACTCCCGATGAAGCTTTCCCCAAGACCGTCATGCGCGGTAAAAATCCGCATCCTGCACGAGGTGACCCTGCTAATAACTAAACATGACGGATCTAGACAAGGAGGTCGAACTAAACTCCCCCAATCTACGGTGTCACGTGACCCGTGCCTATGGATGGATGGCACCAGGGTGATGGTGTCGTGAACGGAACCTCTGGAGTACCAGGCAACCCTCCAGAGTAACCCGCCTTGCACCACACAGGGGGTTCTGATGGTGTGGACAGTATTTCCCCCATTCTCGTGGGAACAACATGAAGATTATAAATACATATAAAACCAAAACCAATGAGGCTCGAGGAGTGGCTCCGGCTACAGACTTGAGCCTTGAGTCTATCCCGGAAACGGAGACGAGCCAGGGTGCGGCAGCGGACTCTGGAGGTCCCACGACCGGCGTAGATACGGGGGATCAGGGGGTAGCTTCGGCCAGAGACCTGTCCCCGACACCCAAGCTGGAGGCTGGGTCCCACCGGAGGGCGGCGAGCTCCGCGGACTCCGGGGGCCCCTCCACCAGTGAGGACTCTACTGTTAGAGTAGAGGGACTGCCCCGGCAGTCCAAGCGTCTTTCCGGGGCGCAAAGAAAGAAGCTCCGGAGGGCGCAAAAAATGGCGGCCGGGACCTGGACGGTCGAGAAACCTGTAAAGGCGCAAGAGGGGAGTGCGGGTCAGAAGAGGACGCGCTCGAACTCTAGCACGCCCACTACAGACAGACGTTCCAAAAGGGCCAGGGTGCCTGTAAAGGCGCAAGAGGAGAGTGCGAGTCGGAAGACGCCGCGCTCTGGCTCTAGCACGCCTACTACAGACAGACCTCCCAAAGGAACTAAGGCCGGAACACCGGCGCAGACTGGCTCTTACAGGGAGGCTGCGGAGGGCCTCGGGATGGCGGTGATTGACAGACGCCATCCTGAGGTCACGCTAGACCAGGGGAAGGCGGACCTGATCCAGGCTGCGGTGGTAGCTGCAGTGGACTCTCTTCAGGAAGGGGAGAGCCCGCCTCAGTTCCACCGGACGCGCCTGACGGGGGGCATCCTCTGGATAACCTGTGCCGGCCCGCAGTCGCGGGACTGGCTGCGGAAAACGATCGGGGGCCTCGGTCAGATTTGGGAGGGGGCAGACTTGACAGCCGTCGAGCCCAAGGAACTCCCAAAGAGACGCAAGGTCCTCGTACGGATCCCTGACACCGTCCCGCAGGAGACGGTGATCAGCAGACTTAAGATCCAGAACCCTGAACTGGGGACGCAACACTGGTCGGTTCTAAGCAGGAAGGCAGAGGAGAAAGGACAGACGCTCGCCTTCTCGATCGACCCGACATCTTACAGAGCCCTTGAAGGAACCTCCTTCAAGGCATTCTGGGGCATGGGAAGGGTTAGCTTCCGCCCACTGGGGAAGCAATTAAGGGTTAATGGGACTTAGGTTCCTTCAGGTCAACCTCCAACACAGTAGGGCAGCCACGGCCGGACTACTAATGGCTCTGAGGAACACGGATGTGGCCCTCATCCAGGAACCGTACTCCTACAAAGGAGAGATCAAGGGACTCGGCGGAGCTAATGGAAAGCTCATCTACAGCAGGTCCAGCGAGAATCCGAGGGCCTGCATTTTTGTCAGGGAAGGGATAGAGTTTCTCCCTCTAATGAATTTCTGTTCCAGGGACCTGGCAACGATCAAAATCCGATGTGGAGGAGCGGATGGGCTGAGGGACATTACTGTCGCGTCAGCCTATCTGCCAGGGGACAGCACGGACCTTCCTCCACCCAACGAATTGGAGCAGCTGATGGTGGGTAGCAGAGCAGGTGGATGGCAGACCATCATCGGCATGGATGCGAATGCGCACCATGAGTTGTGGGGTAGCTCGGACACAAACTCTAGGGGTGAGGCACTTTTACAATTCTTTATGAAATTTAATTTAGACATATTGAATAGAGGTAATAAACCGACATTCGTCACAACACGGCGTGAGGAAGTTTTAGACCTAACAGTTTCCACCCAGTTTCTGGGTGACTTTGTTAAAAGCTGGGCTGTGTCTGGGGAAGTGAGTAGCTCAGACCACAGATACATCCGGTTTGAAATCGCCAAAGTCGAAAGAGAAACGGTATGGTACCGGGACCCCCGCAAGGCGGACTGGGAAGCCTACAGGGCAGACCTAGCTGTGGAACTGCGGGGGGTTGAGAGGGCCATAAGGGATTCAATAGACCTCGAGATTGCAGCAGTCCAATTGCGAGACGCAATTACCTCGGCCTATAACGCCAACTGCCCCCTGAAAATGAGGGTGTCCACCAGGAACGTCCCATGGTGGAACGAGGACCTCAGGCAAAGGAGGACGCAGGTTCGTAAGCTGTTTAACGCGGCCAAAAGGTCGGGAGCATGGGATGAATATAGACAGGCCCTATCGACCTATAACAAAAGACTGAGGGACGCCAAGAAGGAGTCGTGGAGGAGGCACTGCGAAGAAGTGGAAAACACGTCTGAGAGTGCTCGACTACACAAGATCCTGTCTAAGGGCCCTCAGACTAACATAGGCTCCCTTAGAACACCCACGGGAGGCTTTACAAGCTCGGGGGAGGAAACTATGGAAATTTTACTCCAGACGCACTTCCCCGGCTGTAACATAATAAACCAATCACCTCCGGACTGGGAACACTCAGAAATAGAGGCGTCTTATAGGCGGGCATCTAGAGTAGACTGGACAGTCGCTAAAGAGGTGGTTACCTGGAGCAAAATCAGATGGGCCATTAACAGCTTTAAGCCATACAAATCGCCGGGATTTGATGGAATAATGCCCATCATGCTCCAACAGGGGATAGATATACTGGCGCCGGTGCTTACCCTCATTATGAGGGCCAGCCTGGCTCTGGGGTACATTCCGAGGGCATGGAGACTGGCCAGGGTTGTATTTATTCCTAAACCTGGGCGTCCAACAGACCAGGCAAAGTCCCTGAGGCCAATAAGTCTCATGTCCTTCTTGCTGAAAACAGTGGAAAAACTGCTCGACCGGCACATTAGGGGCGGTGTACTGGAAGCATATCCTCTACACTGCGGACAATATGCATACAGAGCAGGATTCTCAACAGAAACAGCACTGCACCAACTGGTGCTGAAACTGGAGAATACGCTGGAGAACAAGGAGGTGGCGCTGGGGGCCTTCCTAGACATAGAGGGGGCCTTTAGTAACACCTCGTTCGGATCGGTTCTGGCAGCTGCCCGGGAGCGTGGAATAGAGGAGACCTGCTGCAGGTGGATCGGTTCCATGCTCAGGGACAGGGCGGTGTTCACCTCACTCGCGGGAGGGACTCTGCTGGCGGGGGTCGCGGCGGGGTGTCCGCAGGGGAGCGTTCTGTCTCCCTTGCTCTGGTGTCTAGTCGTGGACGGCCTGCTGGGGAGGCTCTCGGGAGGGGGGTATGAGGTACAGGGCTATGCGGACGACATTGTCATCATAGTCCGAGGAAAGGTCACACAGGCAGTGTGGGAGCGTATGCAGACTGCACTGAAAGTGGTGGAAGGGTGGACGGTTGATCAAGGGCTCGGGGTGAGCCCCGAGAAAGCAACCGTCGTGCCGTTTACGAGGAGGAGGAAGTGTGAAAGCCACAGAACTCTCACTCTATACGGTAGGAGCGTTCCAATGGCCAGGGAGGTAAAATATCTTGGGGTCGTATTGGACTCTAAGCTAACCTGGAATGGTCACATTGGAAAAATACTGCGTAAGGCAGTCATGACCTTAGCCGTCACTAGGCGGCTATATGGAAAAACGTGGGGACTAAGACCTAGTATAGCCCACTGGCTGTACACAAGGGTGGTCAGACCATCGTTAACATATGCGGCACTGGTCTGGTGGCCTAAGGTGACACAATCCAGTGCCAAACAAAAACTAGGCAAGATCCAAAGGATGGCTTGCCTAGGCATCACAGGGGCCATGTCTTCAACCCCAACAGCCGCCATGGAGGTGTTGCTGGATCTACCCCCCCTACACTTCGTTATTATGGGAGAGGCCAGGCTAGGACTATACAGACTAGCCTGCAATGGTAGACTGAAGATCAACCCAGGCTTCAGGGGCCACTGCAAAATTCAGGAGATCGTGAAGGAACCCATGCTTGAAATGAGGTCAGACTTCGCGAGCCCGCGAATGTGCAGGGAAAACAACTTCACAGTGGAAATCCCTGATCGCGGGGCATGGCGGGAGGAGACACCGGGCATACCACGGGACGCGCTCGTCTGGTTCACGGACGGATCTGGCGGGGAGCGTGGGACGGGGGCAGGTGTTTACTCGGAAGGACCGAGGGTAAGTCACAGTATTTCCCTCGGAGCCCATGCAACGGTGTTTCAGGCCGAGATGTACGCCATCCTGCACTGTGTGCGGGAGAACAAGAGGAGGGGCTACACCAACAAGCGGATCCTCATAGCCACAGACAGCCAGGCAGCCCTTAAGGCACTAAGTAGCCCACGGGTAAATTCCTGGCTGGTGAGTGAGTGCCGAGACGAGACGAGCGACCTGGCTGGGCAGAATGAGGTGACCCTCATCTGGGTGCCGGGTCACTCGGGGGTCAAAGGCAATGAAGAAGCTGACAGTCTCGCAAAGAGGGGGTCAGCAGAACCATTTATGGGACCAGAACCGGCTCTGGGCGTGTCAAAGAGCACTGCCAGGGGAGCCATTAAGTCCTGGGTCAGAAACCAACACAAGGTGTACTGGGCGGACTGTCCAGGGCTCAGACATGGGAAGTCAATAATTGACGGACCCAGTTCAAAGAGAGCTGTGGAGCTGCTAAACCTTAGCAGAGGACAGCTCAGAAACACAACAGGTCTCTTGACGGGACACATGGCCGTCAAGAAACACCTACATAAAATGGGGCGGTTCGAAGGGGACCTCGCATGCAGACTCTGCGGCGAGGGGGAGGAATCAGCCCAGCACATCTTGTGCGAGTGTATAGCTCTGGACCGGAAAAGACAACTGATCTACGGTCACTCTAGACCGGAGACAGAGCAATATAAAACTTCACCCTACCAATCGCTGTGCAGACTAGTTCAAGGCACAGTGATTTTGGAATGGGTGGAGTAAGACTAGGGGTATGCACAATCAACCAAGGGTTGCGGTGCTATCGGGGCGGCAAGGCCGCGGACGAGCCCTGAGGGAACAAAAAAAAAAAAAAAAAAAGGTATTTCCTAAGGCAAGATATCCACAAAATTTCATCAAAATAACTTTGTAATTTTCGGAGAAAAAAATTTTTTTCGAAAGAAAATTTAAAATTTGAATAACTCAATCTAAACTTAGAAAGTTGAATTTTGGTACGTAGTAAGATCTCTCCTGAGGCAACATATATAGTAAATTTCATTAAAACAGCTTTGTTACTTTCGGATAACGAACTTATCCAAGCCATTAATAAAAGAAAGGCACTTGCCAAGTTACATCGAAATCGGTTAATTATTTTTTGAGTTATGAGACGGATATATATATATATATATATATATATATATATATATATATATATATATATATATATATATATATATATATATATATATGTATATATATATAAACATATAAAAATTAAACCTATTTACAAATGAACTTTAATAAGATATTATGCTGTGACAATACCTCTCTCAAGCAGTGGCGATTTCTCCTAGTGAGCTAGGTGTGCGCCGCACACCCTTAAATATAATCAAAATGTGCACAGTTATATATGTTTTATTTCTTTTTCCCTTAGTCTTAATACACTACATATTTTATGACAATCGATTTAATTTACTTATTTGATTTCATAAATAGTCGGTTAATAGTGAGTTGGAATGAAGTAGATACCACGTTTCTAACATATTCAGAGAATATGAGTAGATCAATAGCAACTGGGAATGAATTCGGTCAGTCCCCGACCCACGTGTTTAAAATACCTAGTGAGGAAAATATCATTGATTTTAACACTGCAGTGAGCTATAAAAATTTGATTAACTCACTTTTCTATAATTTTAGAAAGTTTAATTTTGGTAAGTAGTAAGGTATTTCCTAGGACAAGATATCCACCAAATTTCATTAAAATAACTTTGTAATTTTTGGAGAAAAAAAATTGTTTCAAAAGAAAATTTAAAATTTGAATAACTCAATTTTCTATAAACTGAGAAAGTTGAAATTTGGTACTTAGTAAGATCTCTCCCAAGGAAACATGTATAGTAAATTTCATTAAAACAGCTTCGTTATTTTCGGTAAAAAAAATTTTTTTTTGAAAGAAAATACAATTTTCCCGGAAAAACCCGTCCGATTGTCCTGCCTAACGAACTCATCCAAGCCATTAATAAAAGAAAGGCACTTGCCGAGTTTCACTTAAATTGGTTAATTATTTTTTGAGTTATCAGACGGATATATATATATATATATATATATATATATATATATATATATATATATATATATATATATATATATATATATATATATATATATATATATATAAACATATAAAAATTGAAACTGACCCCAGATATGGATTCTAGGGGTCCTAAATCGCGCTCATTTGAAACAATTTTTGCAAAGTCTCACCATCGATACCTCTCTATTAGTGAATTTTTTTAATAAAAATTCACTAATAGTATAAATGTAAGGTGCTAAACTTCATCTCTTTGAGCAGTCTGTTTTTATCTGAAACCTACATTGCCTCAAATTACAAGCGACTTTTGAATCAATCATTTGATAAAACCAACTTTGCCGGTGAAACTGTAGTTAGGTCGAAAAAGTAATGAATTAGGTGTCCTTCAAGTTTTATTATGATTCCAAATTCAAAAATTTGAATTAAGTATAATGCCACATTATATTTGAATATATTTAGTAGATATTTGACCCTAGTTCTATTTATGCAAAACTTACATTTAATAAATTTACTTTTTAATTCATGAATCCTTATCATAATAAATTAACATAATTACATGATCTATCATGGTTGACAGTTCCGTAGACATTTTCGCCGCCTCCTGGATCTTCACGTAACCGTAATCTTGCGTACGCACAATCTATTTGATGCACATGGTCATCTAAAAGCACTAAATTTATTTTTGTCACTAGCTTTTACACTGCACCAAACATTCTATAGTGAATTAGAACGATTAAAAGATTGTTGTTTACATGTATAATATTATATGATACACTGTTGGTCACAGCCGACTTATTAAATGTATATAAATTGTTTTCAGTTGTTTTCAACTGGAAGACCTTTCACATCGATAAAGCTCTATCGTTTTCGACGATGTGGTTTTATCTATCACACTCACGAATAGATAATAATATAAGTATAATAAGAGTTGCTGGTGTAAAAGTGGAACAAACATACACTGAAACGGACTCTACACTGGCGCGAACAAGTTTAGCACTGCCTAATTGCGTAAACAGAAGTGATAACAATGCCTAATACCTGTGCCGAAAACAATAGATTTTTAAAAACAATAGATAGCGAATTTTTATGCAGAAGAATGTTATTATTCATCAATAACTGACATAAAGTTATTAGAAATACCAAGTCACACTATTCCGAGAAAAATCCGGTCGGGTATTGTTATTGCATATAAAAATATTGTAATAATATCGTAAGTTGATGAAAACCCACAATTTCCAAGTCACCTTGAACTTTACTGTTTTGTAATCTTTTTCGCGAATGTTCATTAAGAAAAATTTTTTTTTGAGATGAGTGCGAATTTTGGTCCTTAGAACCCAAAACCAAGGTCCGTTAAAATTTTTATATGTTTATATATATATATATATATATATATATATATATATATATATATATATATATATATATATATATATGTTCAGAAAGATATCCGCGGTCTTTAATGTGAGACATACTTGGTTCTCGGGTTGAACCGCGTCCAGAATTTTTGAAAACTCGATGTTTCGGCTCCTGTTTTGGAGCCATTTTTAAGAGGTAAAGGAAATATGTAAGGACACTGTACGGCCTCAATCTGCCTACTCCTTAGAATGATGGACAAAGGTGGGTAAAGGAAATATGTAAGGACACTCTAAAGCCTCAATCTGCCTACTCCTTAGAGTGATGGACAAAGGTAGGTAAAGGAAATATGTAAGGACACTCTAAAGCCTCAATCTGCCTACTCCTTAGAGCGGTGGATAAAGGTAGGTTGGGTTGTTGTAGCTCGATTACGGGGCATCAATCTGCCTACTCCCCAGATCTCGCCGGAGATCGTCTGTGAGGTCTCAGTGTGTTCAACCCTAGGCCTCAGAGAGATTGAACACACTGAGACCTCGCAGACAATCTCCGGCGAGATTTGGGGAGTAGGCAGATTGAGGCCCCGTAATCGAGCTACAACAACCCAACCTACCTTTATCCACCGCTCTAAGGAGTAGGCAGATTGAGACCTTAGAGTGTCCTTACATATTTCCTTTACCCACCTTTGTCCATCACTCTAAGGAGTAGGCAGATTGAGGCCTTAGAGTGTCCTTACATATTTCCTTTACCTCTTGAAAATGGCTCCAAAACAGGAGTCGAGTTTCCATAAATTCTGGACGCAGTTTAACCCGACATCCAAGCATGTCTCACATTCAAGACCACGGAAATCTTTCTGAACACACACACACACACACACACACACACACACACACACACACACACATATATATATATATATATATATATATATATATATATATATATATATATATATATATATATATATATATATATATGTAGGTATCCGAGCGATAACTCAAAAAATACTAAACTGATTTCAATCAAACTTGGCAAAAATCTAGTTTGAGCGAAAACCGAGGTCGAGTTCGTTAATCAGCCTTTATGCCCAAGTTTTTTCGGTGAAAAATCGGGGAAAACTTTTTGAAAACGCCATATTTTTTAAGTATTAAAGTAACTGGAATCAAACTTTACAGGTGGCTAAAAATGGTGCAAGTAAACCAATGTTGTGAATTTTAAGTAATTTGGTACACAATTTTTAGGTTTTTTTTTTCCAAACTAAAAGTAAAATCCCAAAGACATGCGTTGAAACGACTTAGTGGTTAAAGTCCAATGCCTGACAGACAGAGTAGTTAACTGCGACGCGTAGATTGATTCATACAACTGGTATAAACTATATATCAACAGTAACCAAACTAAATATATACCAGGCATAATACATACTACCCGAACCAACAATCATGAAATCTCGGCCGCAATTTTGGAAAATGAGAAACGACATGAAATTCAAAATTTGCCAAGTGATTGTTATTTAACTGGTGGTTTCAATCAATTATTAAAATACACTATATTTGTGGCTTTATTAACGGCCCCAAATACGGTTTTAGCGCAGCATAGGTATATTATGCTGTCGCATTCTATAGCAGAAATGTAAACAAAATCAAGCCAAGTCTCTATAACAATTATTCTAAAAGAGTTTCTTTTATATTTAAACTTAAACATGAAACGTCATTTAAGACTTAAACAGTCGTGGGATGTGTTTCAATGGTAATTCTACTAATTCTGTAATTAATTGTTACATATACTTTGAATATAATATCCCGGGCATGAAGCCGATCTAAAGTATCACGCAAGTAAAACGTTAGTTGACGTGTACCTAGATGGCGCAGGGGGCATCGCGCTTGCCTCCTAAGCAGAAGCTTACGCGATCGATTCCAGCTCGATGAATGTATGTTTTTTATGTTTTATTTTGCGATTTGGAGAAACAATAGTGCACGGATTTTATACGTTGTGAACAAGATCTAATTTTTGTTTAAAACGCCTAAACCAGTTTGTCACCTTTGATTCTAAATTTATAATTTTGTTACTGTTGATGTTGAAAAAAGTTCCGGACGCAGCAAGTGGGTTATGGTACTGAATTTTCATTAAATGCTTCAAATTTGAATAACTCAATTTTCTATAAACATAGAAAGTTGAATTTTGGTATGTAGTAAGGTATTTTCCAAGAAAACATATCCACCGAATTTCATTAAAATACCTTTGTAATTTTCGAAGAAAAAATTTTTTTTCGAAAGAAAACTCAAAACTTTCTCGGAAAACATTGTCCAATTTTCCTGGCTAACGAACTCATCCAAGCCATTAATAAAATAAAGGTTGCTGAGTTTCATCCAAATCGGTTAATTATTTTTTGAGTTATTGGTTGCATATATATATATATATATATATATATATATATATATATATATATATATATATATATATATATATATATACATATAAAAATTGAAACGGACCCCGGATACGGGTTCTAGGGTTCCTAGTTCGCGCTCATTTGACACAACTTTTGCAAAGTCTCACCATCGATACCTCTCTGTTAGTGATTTTTTAAAATAAAAATTCACTAAAAACCAGTTTATTAGATTAACTAAAATGTAATCATACTGGCGATTAATAAGGAAAAATAACTGCTACGTTTAGAATTTGGCAGATACTTTACTTTTCTAAATATGAATTATGTTTCCTTTTGGAAATCTTCTATATAACTTTAATGAAATTTGTAATATAGCAAAATTTAGTCTTTAGCTTCATATAAAATTGATTTTTGGGCATTTTTCACAAAAGAAGTTATAACGCAAAAATTTTTCGATAATAGAGAGATATCGATGGTAACACTTTCGAAAGAATTCTTCAAATGTGCACATACTAGGACCTCTAAAATCGCTCTTCAAGATCTGTCTAAGTTTAAAATATTAACTTTACTAATATGCCGTATAATAATAGTGTACAATTCTTATGAAAATTCGCTACTATAACGCACCTGCTGCGTCCCGAATTTTTTTTGATATCTCTAACGCATCGCGAAATATAGAGAACCGGCACTATTCCTGAAATCATAGTAGGCTGGATTGACATCTGACATTTAAAGTGGGTGGGCTATTCAAACTGCCTAATGGCGTTTGAACTCGAGGGTGCAGTGTATAATCTACAGTCCAAAATCCAATGTTCTACTGAACATGAATCGGGGACGTACCCCGCCCCAAGCAATCTGCCCCCATTTCCGTCCAGTATCAGAGAAATGATACTAGAAAAGAACCGGAAACCCCACCGACAAACAAGACGCAAACAGACTCATCAAACAAATATAATCCGCCCTACAAAAACTCCGCAAAAACCGTTGGGAGGAACGTATAAACGGGTAACTTCATTCACCTCTGAGAATCATATCCTCTCAGATGAGAAATTCGGTTTCAAACACCAGCACTCCGCCACATACCAAGTATTTCGTGTGGTGGAAACATCACCGAAGGATTTAATAAAAACATGTCAACTGGTGCAATATTTCTCGACATTGCTCAAGCCTTCGACAGGGTTTGGCATGAGGGCCTCCTAAACAAACTTATATCATTCAATTATCCTCTCCCTCTGATTCTGCTAATCAGGTCATACCTGCAACAGAGGAAGTTCCAGGTCAAACATCTGGGAACCAGATCTAGAACGTACTCAGCCACGGCTGGTCTCCCGCATGGTTTTGCTATCTCCGCTCTGCTGTACAATATATTTGTCGTAGACATTCCGACACCGCCCCTAAACGTGACGCACTGTACGCAGACGACACTATCATCCTCAGCAGCTCCACTCAGTCGAGGATAATAACCAAACGACTTCAGACCGCCGTAGACGAGCTACAAGGCTGGTATAGGAAATCTTGTTTAGCCACAAATCCCGATAAATGTTCAGCAGTCCTATTTTCCAAGAGGAGACACACACCTCATGAGCACATTTTATTAGACAACCGTCTTATTCCCTGGCAAGAATCCGCCAAATACCTCAAGGTTTTCCTCGACAAACGCTTAACATGGCGCCCCCATGTCCAACATGCCCGACGAAAAGCGTCGATGGTCATCTCGAAGCTGTTCTCACTTCTAAATAGAAATTCCAAATTGTCCATGAACAATAAATTCCTCATGTACAAAGTCATAATCCGGCCAGCCTTGACCTATGGATCCCCTGCATGGGCCACCGCGGCCGCAACACACATCAAGACCATTAAAATCATTCAGAATAAAATTCTGAGAATGGTTAACGGAGCGCCATGGTTTGTCAGAAACAGTCATATTCATTCTGACCTGGAAATGCCTTAGATACTTGAGTTTATAACTCAACTATCCACAACTCAGTTCGCAAAAGTCGCTTCTCACCCAAATGCTCTTCTCCGTAATGCCACCGACTACGATGTACAACTTCCACATAGACATAATCGTCCAAAGCTTATACTTACCTGCTAACGCCCCCGCGTCAAAACAGAATGGAAACACTCAAACCCAAACGTCATTGTGTGAAATCTTTCCGACGGAGGTAGGGACTAAGGTCCGGTACTCTAGGGAGCGGAGTTTTAGTGAGTACGAGTCTCACAGTACCTCAAAATCCCACACACTACGGTGTCGTGAGTGAGGTGTGCATGTAGCATTTCTCCCTCCCGTAACAAAAAAAATAAAAATGGAATGCCGCATGTGTTCCTTGTTCTCGAAACAGTCACGGTTGCGACATAGCGTTTAGACTGTGGTGATAAACCAGAATTTTATTTCATTTTCCAAATCCATTTTACTTGCTTATCTGAGCCTGGTAGATATTTTTATCGCCGAATTATGTTACAAGATAGTAACATTGTTAATATTTATCAAGATTGACCTACTGATAAAATTGATAAACAGGATTAGGCAAGGTTTCCTTAATTAATATTTGCTCTCATTTTCACAAACAGTTAACTGATGACTTGCATTTGATAAATTGGTGAGTCACGAATTCAGTTCAATAACTGCTTTGACATTTTAAATACATATCATTCCATTATACTTGCTACAAGCCCATCAGAGCGAAAAATGGACCCAAAGATAGTTGCATGGTTACCATCACGTTTTCTTTTTGTTCATTGTTCGTAAAAAACTTCGTCATAAATACAAACATTAGTCCAAATATAGAGGTGTCCGGTAAGTATAGGGAAATATTTCGCCAGCGTACAGGGAGGTCAAAATAATACTAGTAGTTTATGTTATAATCGAAACTCTCGTTCGTGGAGAACTATGAATATGCTATTGCTCGGGCATCGAAGGCGCTTGGATTTCTTATTCGCAATTCCGGTCCCTTTCATAATGCGGGCACTTTGAGGCTCCTGTTTGGTGCCTATGTGCGGCCGCATCTGGAATATGCCTGTGTGGTGTGGTCTCCTCTGTATAGCGTCCATATAGGGGCTCTTGAGGGTGTCCAACGAAGATTTGTAAAGTTCCTTGCATACAGAGCGGATCGGGTGTATCCAGCTACTGGTACACCACAGGCCGATTTACTGTCGAGGTTCTCATTGGAATCTCTGCAGGCTAGGCGTATTTATTGTGCTCCCCCTCTATGATATATAATTTACTGCACAGTAAGATCGTCTGGCTTGAACTGTTGCACACTCTGCTTTTTTACACCCCTAGAGTCAACTCTAGAAGACACGACTTCTTTTATCTACCGCCACCTAGGACCAATGTTAGGCTTAACTCAGCGATGAATCCAGGAAACCGTTTAGACTTCTCTGTTGATATGAGGATGAACCGTTTTGCCTCCTTAAGCCTGGTGTTTTCCTCCAGTATGACAGCATCTAGTTCTGCTCCCAAGTATCAGGTTCGTTACTTAGGTGGCTTTTTGTTAGTCCACAATAGGACGGTGTTTTTGCTGCCGTTTTTGCAAGGCTATCTGCTTCCTCATTACCTTCAATGCCTTGATGCCCTAGCACTCACATCAAAGGTACTTTCTGGTGGTAGCCAGTTGCTTCGAGGGTTTCTTGCATTCACATGTCAGTTTTAACTCGGTTTTTAAAGATTCCATAGCCTTTAGCATTGCCTGACTGCCTGACATGATGCAGATATTTCTATTTCCGAGTCTTCCTCCTCTACGCATATATTTATAGCAAGCATTTCTGGTTGGAAGATGATGGAAGTTTTTCCTAGGGGCTCAGCGAGTCTAAAGTTGGGTCCTCTTGTTCCCAGTTCTGCTCCCTCTATTTGTTTAGCATATGACTGCGTTGTTTGTCAGCCTTGCACTGTCTCTGTCCCATATTTGACGGTCACTTATGATCACGTCGAAAGGAATTATGAAGTCCAGCTTGGCTGGCATTTGGTCTGTTGGTTGAAAAATATGTAAATGGGGCAGTGGACAGCTGCCATCGCTGGCTGTACCGCCTACGTCGTTACAAGTACCGGTAGGCATACTACTGACAACAGACGATTTATTATAATTATTACAAGACATTGAGATGTTTTACTAAGTAATAAATCTGAATTGTACTTACGTTTTTGGCGTAAAAAGTAATATGCAATAAAAACAAGTACTATAATACTGATTAATGATTCTGTTAGTCAATTGGTGGTATTCCACACTAAACAATAAAACAAAATGCATTGTGACTGGCCAGTATGTACCTGTGGTTTTTAATTCGATGTCACACTGCTCACGGTCATTGCAATTTTGAATTACTTGTTATGTTTGTTTTATGACGCAATTATGGTCATAATAATTACATTTCAATTCCGTTTAAGCTGCCAAGAGAACATAAAAATTCTTATAATTTGTCGGTTTTCATCGAGTTTATAGAATGTTAATTAAAGTCACTCTTTAAGAGGTTTATACCGTAAAAATTGTCGGACGCAGCAAGTGCATTATCGTAATGAATTTTAATAGGAATTGTCTACTATTAATAGGACATATTACTAGAATAAACACTTGAAATTGGGAAATTGGAGATTGGGATTTAAGACCCTAATACAGGCTCATCGCTCATCTGAAGAATTTTTTCGAAAGTGTTACAATCGATGTCTCTCTATTAGAAAATAAAATTTCGGGACGCAGCAAGTGCGTTATAGTAGCGAATTTTCATAAGAATTGTACACTATAATCATACGGCATATTATTAAAGTTAATACTTTAAACTTACACAGACCTTGAAGATCGACTTTTGATGTCCTAGTCGATATCCCTATATTATCAAAAAAAAATGTGTTCTAACTCCTTTTGAGAAAACTGCCCGAAACTTAATTTTCTATGAAGCTAAAGAATTAAATTTTGCTATATCTGTAGATAGTGTAAGTCTCTTTAAAAGACGCAAATTTCATTAAAATTATACAAAAGATTTCCAGAAGGAAACTTAATTCATATTTAGAAAAGTAAAGTATCTGCCAAATTATAAACATAACAGTCATGTTTCCTTATTAATCGCCAGTATGATTTCGTTTTAGTCAACCTAATCAAACCGGTTTTCTTCAATATCAACAATAACAAAATTATCATTTCAGACTCAAAGGTGACAAACTTATTCTGACGCTTTAAACAAAAATGAGATCTTGTTCAAAACGTATGAAATCTGTGCACAATTGTTTCTCCGAATGTCAAAGTAAATCATAAAAAACATACTTTCATCAAAGCTGGATTCGATCGCGTAACCTTCTGCTTAGGAGGCAAGCAATCAACAAAACTTTTATTTACATTAAGAGACATATTTACAAAAATATATACATATACATATTCTTGCTACAATATAAGCAATAATGTGAAACTCCTATTTTACAATATATTTTCACCTTATGTTTATTTGGTTGATGTGTTAAAACTACACTTAAACCTAATTATTCAACGAGGTTTCACTAGGGTTGGGATTATAACTTCTCTTTGGATTTCTCAGGAAAATGTAGCTGCTGAAAAACCTGATTCAGATAACTGTTTTTCACATTCATATTTGGGACATGCAGTCGCTTAGTTTACTTGTTTTATTGATATGAGTGTTTTTGGAGGAGGCAAGCGTGAAGCCACTTGCGCCATCTAGGCACACCTCAACTAACGTTTTATTTGCCTGATATTTAGATCGGCTTCATGCCCGCGATATTATTTTCAAAGTATACATAACAATTAATAATTACATAATTAGTAGAATTACCATAGAAACACATTCCACGACTATTTCGGTCTTATATGACGTCTTATGTTTAAGTTTAAAGATAAAAGAAACTATTTTAGAATCATTTTTATAGAAACTTGGCTTGATTTTGTTTACATTTCTAGTATATTATATGACAGCATAATATACTTATGCTGCGCTAAAACTGTATTTAAGGCCGTTCATAAAGCTACTAATATAGTGTCTTTTAATAATTGATTGAATCCCCCAGTTAAATAACAAATAGGTACTTGGCAAATTTTTAATTTCATGCTGCTGTCATTTTCCATAATTGCGGCAGAGATTTCACGATTGTTGATTCGGGTATTATGTATTATGCCTGGTATATATTTAGCTTGGTTACCGTTGATGTATGGTTTATACCTGTTGTATGAATCAATCTACGCGTGGCAGTTAACTACTCTGTCTTTCAGGCATTGGACTTTAACCACTAAGTCGTGTCAACGCATGTCTTTGGGATTTTATTTTTAATTTGGGAGAAACTCTCAATATTGTGTACCGAGTCACTTAAAATTCACAACATAGGCTTATTTGCAATATTTCTAGCCATATGTAAAGTCTCATTCCAGTTACTCCGATACAAAAATATAGCGTTTTCAAACAGTTTTCCCCGATTTTCCACCGGAAAAACTTGAGTATAAAGGCTGATTAACGAACTCGACCTCGGTGTTCGCTCAAATAAGATTTTTGCCAAGTTTTCGCTCCGATATATATATATATATATATATATATATATATATATATATATATATATATATATATATATATATATATATATATATATATATATATATACAGGGTTGTCTATTAAGCGCGCGTCGGTCCATAGTTACTAAACCGTTGTACTTGCAAAAAAAATTCTCAATGAAACTTATAACGTGTGATCTTTGCTACAACCCAAAATTATTTTTAAGTATACAGGGTGTACAAAAAAGTGTAATACCAGAAACTATATTTTTCTTAAATAGAATACTATAGTTTTTTATGTGGTAGATGAAGCCTCTGTAGGTTCTATATTCAACTAAAAATTTGTAAGATTGTCATATGCAGTGTTGCCGAGTTATTAATTTTTCTTTAAAAATGTAGTGAAAAACATACTTTTTCAGACTGTTATATCTCTGCCACTGTTCGTATATATATATATATATATATATATATATATATATATATATATATATATATATATATATATATATATGTATATATATATATATATATATATATATATATATATATATATATATATATATATATATATATATATATATATATATGTATATATATATATATATATATATATATATATATATATATATATATATATATATAAACATATACAAATTTTAACGGACCTTGGTTTTACGTTCTAGGGACCTAAATCCGCGCTCATCATAAGAAATTTTTCTTAATGAAAATTCGCTTAAAATGTGTAGGTTTTTAAATTAAAATGTTTGGGTGCCACTGGTGATTACAGAATTGCACAAAACCAAAATATTTTATGTGCTGGAAATCCATTAAATATTACAGGCAAATTTTAATTTTTCTCGGCTCATATGTAATTTTCGTAAAAAATGCGTAAGTAGTTCATTTATATGAAAATTCACTCCCATAACGCACTTGATGCGTACATACATCTTAATTTAGAAACTGGCTGTTTCGAGCTCCAGTAATTAAAATTATTTTTAATATACAAATGACAAAAAAAAATGATGCATCAAATAAAGGAACGAGACAAAAGACTTACATTGTTCCCAGGACAACCAAATAAGTTTCGCGCACGTTATACTTAACTCACGACTATTACATCACAGAAATAGGTAAACAAACACCCGATGACTGAGAAGAAATCGATCATAGTGAATAAATGCTTCTTCGTTATTCTTCGACAGTGTCTGTAAATGTTACACGGCATTTAGTTACGTTAGTAATAATCACTTTCACTGCTTTCTTGTATCACACAAATTCTTGCGGTTTGAATTAAATAATAATGGGTAGGTACCAACACGCGCGCTTTAGCTGGACTTGGAGTTCGTGGCACGCTTGAAAAACGTTCATTTTTGTTGGAAATACCAGTTGCATTTTTGTTTGATTTTGTTTCAGGTGGAATACCTACTGAGTACGCTGGGTTTACATAATGATGATACGATGGACATTTTGAAACCTCAGAGATCGATTCAAACTATTTACGGTGTGTTTGTAAAATTTGTTTAAAATCAGGCAAATAATGTGCAGTGGCGGCTCGTGTCATTGGGAGCGGGTGAAGCAGAATCCGCGCGGCCACAAAGGGGGAGTTAAGGAGACGAAGACCTCCCCTGCGCCGCAACCGATTTTTTTTTAATTTTCAAAGTCACGCGTTCTCCTGCCACTTCAGTATTTAAATGAAAAATCCATTTGTACAAAAATAGAGACTTTCACAAGGAATAATTTTCGGAATATTCGGTGAGAGGACGTGTACACATACTGTACACGCACGCACACGGTAATATAATACGGCGCGTATTACCTATGAAAATCTGTTTATAGAGAGAAGAGCTACAAGCAAAAAAAAAATCAAATTCAAAGCCCTTCTCTTTTTTTACAACTTAAAATTTTATATCTAACATTTTATTATTTTAAAATTATTCTTTTAGAGGTGATAATAAACAAATCAATTCCACTTGCCAAAAAGAAACATGAAAAATCCAGCTTTTCAAAGTCTGTAAATGTGACACATACCAGATTATTTAACGGCACCATAGTAAAAATAAAAATACGCCTCTGACGATCTGGCTCAATCTAATCAAACGACGGAAACTAAGATTTGAAGCAGGCTCAGAAGGCTGCATTACGGTTGTGGCCCAACCTACCACTACGCGTGCCGTTGCCATGGCAACCGTCTCATTCACGCGTCGCGAAGCAGACGCAGCGTTTGTAAACGAAAAAATCTGGCTCAGTCAGTCTGCAGTAGTCTGTTGTCCGCAATACGTAAGCGCTGCGCGTTGCGGCATGTATACATTCAATTCGGTGATCAGGGACGGGCTTGCAAATTACATCGTACCATCAATTACTATAAAAATACATTATCAACTGCGGCACGACGTAACAAGACAATTTTCCAATTTTCATCAAAAGCGGCCCATTATTGTTTAAGTTATCGATACGCGATAACTGCATAACTTGCATTAAATCACCATATTTCAGGTTCCCCTTTACATGCCCCTGCTCTGTGTCGTTTCTTATGCGAAACACTCGGTATATCTTTAAAAAAAGCAATGTTCCCATGAGTACAATGCCTGAACATTTTTAGAAGATTCATTGAATGTTCGTGGGACATTTTCAGAACATACTGAGAGCTCCTAAGTATATTATAAATAACATTCTGAGAACCTTATTAGTATGACAGAATCTGTCCCATTATCATGTCCATAGAATGTTCTATAAATAAATATGTATATATATATATATATATATATATATATATATATATATATATATATATATATATATATATATATATATATATATATATATATAGTACCTTGTAAGACGGTTTTGGCGATGTTTGAATACTCTTTCGAAACATTCCTGGTATATTCTCAGAATGTGTCTGTACTGTCTGGGCCTTACACCAAAGGATAGCCTCTCATTTTAGCGAATTTGAAAAAAAATCGTTAATGAGGAGATCTGTGTTTATATATATATATATATATATATATATATATATATATATATATATATATATATATATACATATAGGTGTCCCAAGAGTCGTAAATCACACGTCACCCTAAGATAGGCTAGCTCAAGTCCTTTCAGAAAAACGCTATATAATCTTATCAAAAAGTTTAGATATGATATTGGCAGTTTCATGAAAAAAATGAAAATTGTCTAACTGTCAAATTTTAAGGTATTTTTGTACACCCCCCCCCCCGCGTCCCATATGCAGAAAAACATTTTCCGAGTGTGATTTTTGCGCAAATTAATCCTCAATAATGGCGTTATCGAATCAACCTGATTTATTTTGTGTTATTATTTAGAAAATTTGAAGAAAAAAAAATCAGACATTTATCCCCCAATTTTTTTTGATTTCGAATAAACCTCCGTACTCAAAAAACATTAGTAAAATTAACTGGCTCATAATTTCAAAAACTTCCCTGTTTTATGAAGATTCTAAAATGGTAGAAAACATTATCAATATCTCTAAAAGTAATTAACTGTCGACGTTTTTAAGTCAATTTTACGCCTAAATAAGTTTGTCACCTTTGAGTCTGAAATTATAATTTTGTTATTGTTGATACTCAGAAAACCGGTTTGATTAGTTTGACTAAAACGAAAGCATACTGGCGATTAATAAGGAAAAATAACTGCTACGTTTATAATTTGGCAGATACTTTACTTTTCTAAATATGAATTAGGTTTCCTTCTGGAAATCTTGTGTATACCTTTAATGAGATTTGTAATACAAGTTTCTTTTAAAGAGATTTTAGTTCTTTAGCTTCATAGAAAATTAAGTTTTGGGCATTTTTCTCAAAATGAATTAGAACGCAAGATTTTTTTGATAATAGAGAGATATTGATTTCGAAAGAATTCTTCAAATGTGCGCGTACTAGGACCTCTAAAATCGATCTTCAAGTTCTGTGTAAGTTTAAAGTATTAACTTTACTAATATGCCGTATGATAATAGTGTACAATTCTTATGAAAATTCGCTACTATAACGCACTTGCTGCGTCCCGAAATTTTTAATAAAATAAATTAATTTGTGCCAGCTTTTACTTTTTTCGCGATTTTTTTTAAATAAAAGTAGCTAGTAGACAGGTATCGATGGTGAGACTTTGCAAAATGTTTTTCAAACAATCAAGAATTTGGGCCCCTAGAACCCGAAACCAAGTACCGTTTGAATTTTATATATATATATATATATATATATATATATATATATATATATATATATATATATATATATATATATATATATATCCATACGATAACTCAAAAAGTTGTTAACCGATTTTGATGAAACTCGGAATCTGTGTTTTAATGGCATGAATGAGTTCGTTAGCAAGCCCTATCGAACCAGTTTTTCTAAAAAAATATTTTTTCTGAAAAAAAAATTCTATTCAAAAAATAACAAACAAATTTGGTTAGTATGTTTCCCTCAAATACTCTACTACATACCAAAACTCAAATTTCTAGGTTTATAGAAAATTGAGTTATGCAAATTTGAAGCAGTTAATGAAAATTCGCTACCATAACGCACTTGCTGCATCCCGAAATTTTTATGTCTTTCATCTTATCTATTATTTTAAGAGAATAACTATTATTAAATGTGATTTGCTTCATTATTGCCATTTATTTTTCAAAATTGGTTTTAGACGAGTATTGAAAATGCACGATGCACGATTCAATGATAGGCTTTTGTGAAAAATGGGCGACCTGAATCGTATAGGTGTAGTTGTGTCTTCATCAGTAGGTTTCCTGTGTATTAAAAAGTGAAGTTTATGTTAAGTAATACAGAAAATAATATAAAATAAACGCAATGTAAAGGTACGGGTTATATTTTCTTTTTAAACGAAACAGTTTATTTTGCAAAGTCTTACCTCCAGGTATGGTCATAAGAACAACATTTATATGTAGAACTAAAACGGGATACCGCAATTTTGTTCCTAATTAGTAAGTAAAAAGCCAATCTAAAAGTAACGGTGATATTCCATTTGCATAATATCAATTTGTAGCTGATTAATATGTTTTCCAGATCTTTGTTGTCAATGAACCCGAAGCCAGCGGAGTGAAAGGATTTGTAAACCATTTATTTTATCGTCGCATTATTATGTAATTAATTTATCATTAGAAAATACAGCTAAGCGTAAACTTTTGTATATGTCCATTTCTCATATTCTAATGTATTTTTAATTTTTTAATTGACATCTACCGATTGTTGCCTAATTTTCCAAATTAAATGATTTGTAATTTATCTTTTTCATTTAGGTGTTTTTATAATTATTATATGTTACTCCTAATATTTATATTACTGAAGTGATCCACAGTGTCCTTTGATCTAGAGTCTTTATGCCCATTAGAGATGCACGAAAAGTCTAAACGCAGCAAGTGCGTTATGGCAGTAAATTGTCATAAAAATGTTTTTAATAACAAATATGTCTTCTTTTTTTGAGAAAACAGGCATGAAATTTGGTTACCAGTATAACCTATATAGTAGAAACAATGTACCATATATCACAAACTAACTTTATTGTTTGAAAATGTACAAAAATGTTTCGAAAATAAACTTAATATGTTCCCGAAAAAATCGGTTTCCTGGACAACGAATCTTATAGGTTAATAACAAATTGAGCTATTCTAATTTGAAGCATTTAATAAAAATTCTCTACCATAACGCACTTGCTGCATCCAGAAATTATTTTCTTATAAACATGTATTATAATCACGTGGTCGAAATTCGATACATTAAAGGTCAACTCAGAACTGGCACGGACCGGGGAATTCGACTGTCTAATTGAAACAAAGCATTGCGTAATCTATTTGAACTGAGCAGATTTTAATAAAAATTTGCTGCCATAACGCACTTGTTGCGTCTCGAATTTTTTCTTACAAACATGCATTATAATTACGTGGTGGAATTCGATACATTAAAGGTCAGCTCAGAACTGCCACGGACCGGAGGATACGGACTATCTAATTAAAACAACGCAGTTTTTAATCTATTTGGACTGAGCAGATTTTCCTGGCTAACGAACTTTTCCAATCCACTTGCAAAAGGAAGGTATTATTTAATTTGATCGTCATCGGCGCATTATTTTTTGAGTTATCGGCGTGACACATAAATATATAAATATATAAATATATATATATATATATATATATATATATATATATATATATATATATATATATATATATAACCTATCTCGGATTTGGGTTCCGGGGGTCCTAAATACGGCTCATTTGTAGAAGTTTTTTCAAAATTCAAAAGTCGCGATCTCCTCATTAGTGATTTTTTAAAGAAAATTCACCAAAAGCACTGGACAAGAGAAAGCTAGAACCAAGGACCACCGTATATAACATGAGGATTAAAAAGTCTGGACCCATCAAGTGCGTTATGGTAGCGAATTTTCGTTAAAAAAAAAGTCAATGCAAATATGTCTTGTTTTTAACAACATTTGGTTGGCAGTATAACCAATATAGTACTAACAATGTACCACATTTCATTAAAATAGCTTTGTTGTTTCTAAAAGTACAAACATTTTCCGAAAATAAAATAAAAAGTTCCTGAAAAAACTGGTCCGATTTTCCCGGCCAAAGAACCTCTTCAAGCTATTTACACACCTGCTAAGCTTAATGACCCAAGGGGACAACATTTTTTAATGAAAATTTGCAAACATTTCTTTTACAAAATCTCACATTTTTTTTGCCGACATTGCCTTCAGTAATGTTACACTAAATTATATTTTTCACAAAAATTCGACACCTTTTTTTGACAATAACTTACTAAAGATATATTATTAATTACCAACATTTCACAAAAATGTTACAACAAATTATTTCTACGGAAACACTAAAAAATTTGCGACGCAGCATGCATTATAGTAGCGAAT
Organism: Tillus elongatus; assembly: GCA_964006375.1. Classification (NCBI taxonomy): domain Eukaryota; kingdom Metazoa; phylum Arthropoda; class Insecta; order Coleoptera; family Cleridae; genus Tillus; species Tillus elongatus. Next base: position 7,968,323 of record OZ023264.1, on the reverse strand, counting down.
TTTCATAAGAATTGTACACTATTATTATACGGCATAAGAGTAAAGTTAATACTTTAAACTTACACAGACCTTGAAGATCGATTTTAGAAGCCCTAGTAGGCCCACATTTGAAGAATTATTTAGAAAATGTTGCCATCGATATATCTCTATTACCAAAAAAAATATTGTGTTTTAACTCCTTTTGCGAAAAATGCCCAAAACTCAATTTTCTATGAGGCTCAGAAACGAAATTTTGGTATATCTGTAGATACTGTAAGCCTGATAACTACACTTGGAGAACCCAAATCACCACAACACATTTTAAAAGACCTGACGATCGTTTCACTAACCAAGTTAGCGTCATCAGAGGATGAAACATTCTAAATACTTAAAAAACTAACATCTTATAACTTATATACCGGATCTCAGGTAAAGAGATCAAACCGAGATGAGACACTACTCGTAGGCAAATTCCAAAGTGTATTGTATTTTTATCTCCGGACCAGGTCTTTGCGCTATCCCTACTGCTTTATCTAAAAAGTGTCCATCTGTAATAGTTTTGAGAAAGTTCAACGACAGTTAAATTAACAGCGGTTCCTTTGGCGGCAATAACTGTATACTTATGTTATCGGTAAAAACGTGCCGAAAACGTGGGAATTTTATTTAGCAAAGCAATCGATCAAGTGACTCGTAATTGGCGCTGGTGAAGTGTTCATACATTTTTTGTTGTAACTATATTTCGCAATATATACGCTCTCGAACCCGTTTAGGTGTACTGGTTTTCTAACATTTTTTATTAATTTCAGATTATCTTTATCAACGTGATGATTGTTATCCCAAATATGTCGGGCAACGGCAGACTTATCTACAGTACCGTAACGTAATTGGGATATGTGTTCTTTGAATCTTATACCAATCGATCTTTTTGTTTGTCCGACGTATTTAAGATTACAATCTTTACAACTAATTTCATAAATTCCCGACATTTTGTCCGCGCTATCCTTGTCTTTTGGGTTGCCTAGCTAGTTTTTTAAGGTATTTGTTGTTGAAAATGTTAGCTGCAAGTCGACTTTTTTAAAAATGCTGTCTAGACCCCTCGTGATTCTAGGTTCAAATGGTAAGCAAACAAAGTTTTTTTTCCGATTTTTCTCTTCTGAACGTCGTTGATTCCGTCAACATTTTCTTTGTTTTCTGTTTGTTGATTAATTTTTCCACTAGGCAAGCAGTGTATCCGTTATATTCGGCCACGTTCTTAATATAATTTAATTCTTTGGTATATCTACTTTTGTTTAAAGGAAAATTAATTAACCGATTTACTAAAAAATTCAGACTGGCCATTTTTTGTGCGTACGTATGATGTGAGTCGCTCGGGATGTAGCTTAAGGTTTCTTTTCTATAGACATCGAATTCTAAAGTGTCTTTATTCTTGATAGCTAGTACATCTAGAAAGGGTAGTTTATTATTAATTTCTAATTCGTGAGTAAATTTTATAAATTTATTGTTTAATTTGGCAATAAAATCTTCTATTCCGCAAATGTTTGTGTTAAACACCGCGAAAATATCATCCACGTAACGACACCACACTCTAGGAAAATAACCACTTTCACTTTCAAGATCTGTTTCAAATCTGCTCATGAAAAGGTCTGCAATAAATGACGATAGATGGGCCAGGGCCAGAAAGATACGGTTATTTTCGATGAAAATATTTTTAAAGGGACAAGTATGTTTTGGAAATTTTGTTAGCATTCTGGACAGTTGTCAAAATGGAGCTTTGGTGTACACAACATCGTGTCTTTTATATTGAGAAATTGCTTTAATTTGATTGAGTAATCGTTGTTCAAAGGTGTTTTCGACGTCGTTTCAATGTCCGTCGCTGTCTCCAGCGCAATACTATTTTGACTTGGCGAAATAAATGGAGACAACTGGGATCTATTGTAGACAAAAAGTCAAGTGGGAAACCAAGAACTGCCTGCAATGAACGTAACGAACATGGGCTAAGAAATGCAGTTATTGCTAGTCGGAAAAAACCCGCTGGTAGACATGCTTCCGTCCTTGGTTTGAGTGATCGAAGCTTCACACGAATATTAAAACGCATTAATTTCCGTCCACATAAGATCGCAATAACTCATGAAATAAATGATCAAGATAATATTAACAGACTTGCATTTTGTAGTTTGATTCATGACAATCACCAAAGTATCGAAAATAACCTTTTCATGAGTGACGAGGAACATTTTGATCTCAGCGGCGATGTAAATAAGCAAAATTGCCGTTATTGGGCCCAAAAAAAAATTCATCAGCGACCTTTACATTGCCCTAAAGTAACTGTATGATGGGCCATTTCATCGTCTATAATAATTGGGCCTTATTTTTTTTAAGAGAATCGTCAGGCGGTAACCCTTACCGCTGCGCACGATGTCTAAATGCGGTAGATATTCTTTTTACCTCAAATTGTAGAAGAAATAGGACACTACTGGTTTCAGCAAGACGGCGCGACAAGTCATATGGCGTGAATAAGCTTCGACATTTAAAAAAAATCCTTTCCAAACAGACTCGTTTCAAGAAATGATACGATTCCATGGCCAGCAAGATCACCAGATCTTTCAGCTCCGGATAATTTTCTTTGGGTTACGTTCTTCAGAATGTTATATGCTAATCAATTAGAAGAATGCATTGAGAACAATGGCGATCATTTGCGAAGCACTATATTTAAATTATAAAAAACTCCCATCTTTCTAGTTTAAACACATATTTTAATTCGTTTTATTATTCAAGTTAATAATTTTTTTATAGGCTGTTTTAATTGGGTTGTTCATTTTGCCGGACCCTATATTATAGGAGAATTATGTGGAAAGTTAGAATAGATCTTAAGGGAGCGAAAATTCCCTAACCAAATGCCCAGTTACTTCCGAAATATACTGGTTCAACAATTAAAATAATTTACTTTTTAAAGACAGATCTAGAGATTTATTCTCTGGCTTTACAAGTACTTGTTTTCTTCTTTCAAACCGGTTGCGGACAAGAAAAGAAATATTGATGAAGACGGAGGAGAAGTCTCAAAATTGATATTTACTATCGAATGGTTTCACCAAGTGAGGGCAATAACAAGTAATTTATGAAATATAGGTTTTTGTTGTTAGCAGAAATAGCTATGGGAGACTAGAACGTATTTCCATGTTGAGCAGATAACAGAATATTTAAATTTACATTTTACAAGTTTCATTTGCTAAGTAATTCTGCCAAAATGAATAAGATTGACAAATTTGAAACAAAGTCATCAAACATTGACACGTTTATTTAATTTTCGGACTTTTTGTAATAAAAATTGATAACACTGGCTTCCAAATCGCAAAAGGTTTAGTGTAATTTTGTAATGATTTTTTAAACTATTGAAATGTTAGTAAAAACAATACTGAGACTACTTACATTCCTGAACCGCTGAAGAACTACCGTCCACATTTATTTTAAGATCCATAATAAACCACTTTTTAAATTTTCTTGCAATACATGCCGTACTTTTTTGTGACATTCTGTACTGACATTTAAACAGATTTGGTTATACATTATTTGACAGTAATTGGTTAGAATTCCTAATTATCAATGCATAACGGATTTTTCTCTTGCGCGCCGTAAGTTTCTACACTACATTAATATAACTGAAATAGCCAGTGGCAGAGCAGAGAATGAATTAAAGCACGTAATGAATAAATAATTGGAGGAACTTGAAAATGTTAGCTTGTTAAACTTGTTAACTAGTGTAAAATCAAAACAGTAGAATGGATTCACGGTGCTAATGTCACATTATTAAGTACAATAGTGCCAGGTTCGAATGCTGAGGCCAGTACTTGCGTATTATGTATTTACTTTTGCAGCTCATCTAATGATGACTACAGAATTCCAGAAAGAAATTATAATATTCAAATAAAATTGTCCACAATGGAGAATTGTGTAGATCAGACATATATAAATGTAATATGTGCCTAGCTATGAATTATTACATAGCTTTATAAAAAATTATTTAATTATTATATAAGTACCGGAAATACAGTTTGTAAATAATGTTTCCCAACAATCAAAAAGTTTTCCTATTCACTTCCAGTGGCGTAGTGAGTAAAAGGAAATGATACTACAGTGGACGATTTAAATGAAGTCTCCCTAACCAAGAAAGAAAATTAATTTCAACAACACACCACGAGGGCTTACAGCCTAAATACTATCGTACCGTGGGTGTTGACAAGGAGGAAAGAGGCAACCTGTTAATTCTGGACTTAAAGGTTTGGAGGTTCGGAGGAGAAGGCAAAACATGTGCCGGCAAGGAATTCCACAACTTGGAAGTCCTCGGGACAAAAGAGCGGGCATAACAAGATGTTCTATGTCTGGTGACCTGGACAGTAAAAGGGTGCATTCGCTCTGTTCCCCTGGTAGACCTGTTGGGGGCAGCAGGTGGGGGAACTATGAAGGAAAGCTCCTCTGAGCAGTGCCCGTGCAGATATCTATAAAAGAGAGCTCACCAACCGCACGTCGGTGGGCAAGGGATGGCAGCCTTTGGGTGAGGGTAGGGTCACCGATGAGACGTATAGCTCTATTTTGAATGGAGTCCAGGATAGCGAGTGTAGAAGCGGCAGCTGCACCCCAGATGTGGGAGCAGTATTCAAGGTTTGGCCTTATTTGTAAAGTATATAAGGTATAGAGATTAGCTGGTGAAAAGTATTTGCGAGCCCGGAAGAGGAAACCTAATTTCTTAACAGCCGCTTCTGCAATTGATGTGGCATGTTGGTGTCAATTAAGATTTCGATCCACATTTTGAATAACTTGGTTGTTCATTGTGATGGGTCTAAGGCTGGTGTAGGTCTTATGAGAAAGAAAGCAAGACTGATATTTGGTGGGGTTAAATTGTACAAGATTTCTACTTCCCCAGTCTAATATTTTTGGAGATCCACGGAGACAGAACCCTCCATGAGTCTGCAATCCTCATCTAATTGGGCTAAAAAGACAGGCTTAGAATATTGTATATTTGAGTGGAGGGTGCTGTCGTCCGCGTAACTGTGAACTGGGTTGGATGTGCTAGAGAGGAGGTCATTAATGTGGAGAAGAAACAAAGTAGGGGCTAAAACTGAACATTAAAGGAACTTCTGCATTAATTGGATACAGTTTAGAGGAATGGCCATCTACAACAACAAAAATGCTCCTGTTGGAGAGGAAATTTGCTGTCCAGATACAAAGTTTTGGTGGTAGGCCATAGGCCGGAAGTTTATTAAGCAGCACTGCGTGCCAGACCTCGTCGAATGCTTTGGATATGTCTAGAGCGACAATCTGGGATTCACCGTGTAGTTCCATAGACGTGTTCCAAGAATGGGTGACAAAGGAAAGTAGGTCGGCCGTCGATCTGCGCTGACAGAATCCATACTGCCTGTCGTGGATTAGACTGTGTTTTTCAAGAAATTTTAGTAATTCGGTATTTATATCACTTTAGAGACGACTGAAAGGAGAGAAATAGGCCTGTAGTTGCTAGGAAGCGCTTTGGATCCTTTCTTGGGGATGGGTTGTACTCGAGCAGTTTTCCAGTTACTAGGGAATATGCCTTTATTGTAAGATATCTGAAACAGACAAGTCAGGACAGGAGTAAGTTCTGGTGCTCATTTTTTGAGAACAATTGCTGGGATCTCGTCAAGGCCAAATGCTTTCCTGGTATTAAGGGAAGAGAGCATCTTTCGTACCTTTTTAGTGTTGAAAATGATATCCGTCATTTTATGCACGACATTGGGGACTGTTGGTGGTTGAACATTTGGAGGTGGGTTGAGAGTAGAATTGCCGGTGAACAACGAAGCAAAAAGTTCAGCCTTGCCCAGGGCGGTAGAAGCAATTACATCCCCTGAGACAAGAGGTGGGAACGTGCTTTTGCAGAAATTATTTTCAATAGATTTAGCACGAGTCCAGAAGGGTTTGCCGCCGTTGGAGCTTAAGAGGACTTTGTTTTTGATGTGGTTATTAAACGAGTTTTTTTGCCTCAGAAAGACTGCGGACATAGCGGTTTCTTGCGTCGTTAAATGCTTGACGGTTTGTGTAGAAGCGTTTTGTGTGCTTTTAGCTTTTTAAGTCTGGCCTTGTCACAGGATTTAGAGAACCAGGGTTTTTGAGTGGCTGAAGAGGTTTTCTGTGTACGTGGAATAAATAATTCCATGCCAGCTTGTATAATTTCGGTGACGTTTTGTGAGATATCAGAGGGGTCAGGATGAGAAAAGCAGACAGACGCCCATGGAAATGAGGAAAAGTAATCCCGCATTTCGTCCCAGTTTGCGGAGTGGTAGTGCCAAACGATACGTAGGTGTGTTGACTGTGTGACCTCGGGTTACATTGCGCAGGAAGCAGTGACCATGCCGTGGTCTGAGCGACCAATGGGGGCGGTGACTGATATCTTATAGCATTCAGGTTTTGTAGTAAGAAGGAGATCCAAGGGATTTGAGCTGTATGTTGGGATACGAGGAAAGTAAGTAGGTTGCTGAACCATATTAGCTATAAAGAATTGCTGACTGCAAAGGCCTCTGCTGCTCTCCCTTGTGGATCGGTTTTTGAAGATCCTAGCCATTCCTTATTATGGACATTGAAGTCACCAAGAATAGTGACCTCCGAGGAAGGATATTCAGAAATCAGATAATCGGTTTTTTCAGAAAGGTAGTCAAAGAGCTGGACAAAGTTGTTGTCAGAGGGTGACCAGTAAATGCAACAGATGAATTTAGTTGCAGCCCTGAGAGAGAGTTTTATCCATAGTATGTCTTTTCTTCCAGCTTCTAAATTGGGGAGTCTGGTGCAGGGTAGATTGCTGCGGACGTATGCGCACACGCCTCCATGCAATCTGAAGGAAGTAAGGAGCTCGTACCCCGGGAAATTAAGCTGATTAGTGGCTGTTTTGGCACTGATTTAGGTTTCGGTGAGGAAAAGGAGTTGGGGCCTGTTAGCCTGGAGGAAATGATGGACAGAGTTCAGGTTAGAATTTAGGCCACATATATTCGAAAAGGATATGTTAAATCTTGATGTTGGCGCCCCCTGTACACCCCTCTCCCGGAGATCCGAATGAAGGGGTATTTTACCTCCGGAATCTTTTGTACAAGGAGAAGCCATCATCATTTTTGCTCATAAGGGAAACCGACTCATACAGCTGAACCGGAAACGTCCGTTGGGACTTCACCGGTCCCTTGATGTATGGGGTGGTATCTCCTCGGGCGTGAAAAAATTATTTACTATTACGTAAAGGAAAATTCCACTACCACCTGCCAAGAAAGAAAAGATTTAGAGAAAAGACAATTTTTTCGGTATGGCTTTTAGCAGTAACATATTTAGCCTAACGTGTCTTCAATAAGGCGATACCCTCAAAAAAATTATCTCGCTAAGTTATAAGAGAGTCTGAAATGGTTTCTTTAAGGTTTTCATCTAAAGAAAATCCACTAGGCCAGCACTGTAAGCGGGAAGTGTCGAAACTGAACATACACGATTTCTTTCTGAGATTTGTGGGCCATATGAAAAAATGAGGGGCTATCCTCTGGTGTAGGCCCAGACAGCACAGACACATTCTGAGAATATACCAGGAATGTTTCGAAAGAGTATTCAAACATCCCCAAAACCTTCTCACAAGGTACAATATATATTCATAAAACATTCTATAATCATGACAATGGGACAGATTCTGTCATACTAATAAGGTTCTTATAATGTTATTTAGAATATTCTTAGGAGCTCCCAGTATGTTCTGAAAATGTCCCACGAACGTTCACTGAATCTTCTCTAAATGTTCAGACATTGTACTCATGGGAACATTGCTTTTTCTTAAAGATATACAGGGTGTTTTACATAAAAACCGACACAAAGCAGGGGCATGTAAAGGGGAACCTGAAATATGGTGATTTAATGCAACATACCCCCATACTAATTTGCACCCCTGAGAAGTTATAGGCGTTCAAAATGTGTTTTAAATTTCGAAAAAAATCAATATCTCAGTAATACTTCAACTTAGAAAAACCAAATTTGGCACACGTTTTGGGTGTACCAAGAGCATTAATCGATGGTGAGTAGATTTTAATTGAAGCATTTAAAAGGGTTCAATAGGGTGATGAACCCATAAAATGTAACATAAAATTTTAACTTATTGGCATATTCAAAAAATTATTATTTCATTTTATGGGGAAGTAAATTCCAAAACTTTTTCCGCTTGTTATTATTCAAAAAACATTTGTCGTTTTCAAGAAAAACCCGAATAACTAAAGACATATCAATGTTACTTCAAACTTAAAATCATCAAAAATTCAATAGATGCCTATGAAATTATCATTTTGAAGAATTTCCATAACTTATCGGTAGCAATTTTTTTTTCTGTTGTTTGTATTCTAATAAATTATACTTATTCACACTTTTTCCCTGATTGTCAAATTTGAAGTATACATAATTTTATTGGCAAATATTGAATTTTCTATGATTTTTAGTAACCGCGATAAAACATGTTTCTTTAGTTATTAGTGTTTTTCTTGAAACCAACAAAGCTTTTTGAAAATGACAAGAGTAACAGAAGTTTTAAAGTTAAATTCCTCGTAAAATGAAATAATAATTTATTGAATCCGCCAATATGTTGAAAAATTGTGACATTTTAAGGGTGCATCACCCCTAATCAAGAAATCCCTAAGAGATCTTAAACGTTCCACCCCCTCATCGTCCGAGCTCTCACGTGATTTCTCTGCCAAGGAATTAGAACAGGGCCTCAGGGATACAAAAATTGGGAAGGCAGCGGGCCTCGATGGCATCTACCCCGAATTCCTGGTTGGTTGTGGTGGGACGACTCGACTTTGGCTCGTGAAATTTTTCAATGACATCCTTAACACAGGCAGCCTACCACCAGAATTTAAGAGAACAAAGATTATTGCTATTCTAAAACCTGGAAAACCACAGGAGCTACCCGAGAGCTACCGACCTATAGCCCTCCTCAGCTGCTGTTATAGGCTGCTGGAAAGACTACTCTATAACCGTATATGTCCTGCAGTTGATGCAGTGATCCCCGTGGAACAGGCTGGGTTTAGGAGTGGTCGTAGCTATACTGACCAGGTCCTGTCCCTGACGACTCAAATCGAAGCGGGGTTTGAGAGGTGACTCAGAACACCCGTAGCGTTCATTGATCTTACTGCGGCGTATGACACCGTATGGAGGGAAGACCTAATATACAAATTGCCATGCCTGAAAACGTGCCATTTAATTAACAACCTATTATCAAACAGACTGTTCCAGGTCTTTGTTAACGATGCTAAGAGCAGTAATAGGAAACTGTTCCCGCAGGGCTCGGTGCTCGCCCCACTCCTGTTCAATCTCTATACAGCTGACCTACCTGAAACGAGGTGTAGAAAATTTGCATATGCAGACGACTTAGCGATTTGCTACAGCACAAACTCAAATTATCGACTGAACATGCTCTGAATGAAGACCTCGCCAAGCTTAATGATTACTTCAGAAAGTGGAGACTGTGCCCAAGTCCGTCTAAAACAGAAGTCTGCTGCTTCCATCTATCGAGCCGGCAAGCAAATGATACCCTGCGGGTGGAATTTAATGGCAGGATCATTAACCACAATAAAAACCCAAATATTTAGGCGTGACACTAGATCGATCACTAACATTCAATCCACATCTTGGAAACGTGGCTGGTAACCTGAGAACGCGCAATAACGTCATAGCCAAACTTGCTGGAACAACATGGGGAGCTACAACGACAGTACTTCGGATAGCGGCTCTGGCCTTGGTATACTCTGTCGTAGAATATTGCTGTCCTGTTTGGATCAACAGTGCACACACCACAAAAGTAGATGTGCAACTGAACCAAACAATGAGACTGATTGCTGGGACCATACGGCCAACACCAACGCGCTGGCTCCCGGTGCTCAGTAATATCACACCACCAAATATCCGACGAACTGCAGCTCTCATCAGGGAATATAGGAATATCAAGGCTAACGTGGCCCTACCAATCCATACTGATATCCCATGCCTGGCGGGACAATATCATCGACTCAAATCAAGACATCCAACCATCCGATCAGCATTAGAATCGAACGAAAACTTTCATGAGACTAATAAATGGACTACCATATGGACAGAAACTGCAGGAGACCACTACATTCAACTAGATGATCCAACACACTGTTTCAACGGATCCGACCTGCCACGCCGACTATGGTCAAAGCTCAACCGAGTTAGAACAGGTTGCGGGAAATGTGCTGACTCCTTACACAAATGGGGCAGGGCAGAATCCCCACAATCTGATTGCGGGTCTCCGCGGCAAACTATCCACCACATCGTATCAGAATATCCTAACCGTTCCTACGCTTGTGACCTCGAAGATTTTACGAAAGCCACACCATAGGCAATCGAATGGCTTCGCAGTTTGGATGGGGATATATAGTTTGTCATAATACTTATGCTTGTCCTTATATATTTGAAATTTCTCTATTTATATGTGTTTTGTATTTTGTATATTTTGTATACTTCTATTACGTGTATCGTACTGTAACTCCATACGCTAAATAAATAAACCCCTAATCAACCCTTTCAAATTCCTCAACTGAACTCTACTTACCACCAATTAATGATCTTGGTATACTCACAATGTGTACCAAATTTGATATCCTAAGTTAAAGTTATTACGCTGATATTGATTTTTTTCGAAATTGAAAACCCCACTTTGAAGGCCTATAACTTCTCAGTGGTGCAACCTAGTATAAGGGTAAGTTGCATTTAATCACCATATTTTGTACCTACATGCCCCTGCTCTGTGTCGGTTCTTATGCGAAACACCCTGTGTACATTTTTTGAATGACACAGAAATGAAGGAGATGCAAAACTACGAAATCTTTGATTTATCTTCAAAATTTACTAATGTTCCTCCATTTAACTGGCCTTGTATATATTTTCATGTAAGCAAGCCCAACTCGCCATATATGCTAGAATTTGAACTTCTATCACTCACCCTTGTGTAGTTTACCATCATTTCAGTGGCTATACATACCTGTAAACTCACGTTCAGAGTTCAGATACTTAATAAGTCAACAATTCGAGTAGTACACATTTCTTCAGATTAATTAATATAATAAATGCAAAGAAGTGTTTGTGAGTAAAACATTAATAAAACAATTAAAATTTCAATAACATACAAATAAAATAAATAAAGATACAGTTCTTCGAGTTGCCAGAAAATTTAATAGCCAAAGACAAAGTTTCCGAGATGAATATGCGAGGTTACCCCACTGAAGTAATTTAAAATTTGGCTACACTATTGATCCTACAAGCCTGCAGTGTGGTATTAAAGGAATCGCATTACATAATAGTACTTATACATTTATAGAATACAACTAAATTGGACAGAATATGCCACAAAATCACACTCACTTGCACTTACAAAAAACTACAACTGAAAGTCATCGATCAGACCTTCTGACCCTTCCCTTGTATGGTTGCTCTTTGCTCTGCTCCCATGAACTTGATTTTGACTTCTAAAGCTATTTTCATATCCGGATGCCCGGTGTTTGTCACCAACAGCTTGGATATTCTGGATGTGAAAGCATACTTTGGCAAAGTGATTGTATATCTCATAAATTGCAAGTTTTATTGTACACAGCTCATCTACCTACAACATGTTCAGGTTCCGATTTTCTGCTCTTCTAATACTTCTTACAGCATTAACTTCTTCTACCTGAGTAAGAAGCTTCAGATATTGAGTACACAATTCTATAGATCTCCGGTATTCTTGCACTTTTGATAGCGTAATATCAGTTTCCACAATAATCATTGGTTGTACTTGCTTGTCGTAGAGACCCAGAATTAATTTATTTTTGATCGACCTGTGTATGGATTTTAGTGAATTTTTATTTAAAAAAATTCACTAATAGAGACGTATTTATAATTATACAGATACACCCATAACTAGCGAGTTGCTTCTTAAGTTCCGTTACAAAAGAGTAAATGGTCTGGTTTTTGATAGAAGTTATAAAATGTCAACGTTTCCATAGTAATATTTGTCTTTGGCGCCATCAAGACAACCGATAACATCTTCCAGCTTATTTGTCGTATCTACTGGAACGGTATTAAAGATATATAACCCCGCTTTGCTTATAATATATAATAATATGTAAAAGTAGGGCTATTTTCATATCATCATTAAAATTGTGTTTTCCTGAAGCTTTTAGAAATATATTAAACTTTTGTTTTCATTTAGGTCCAAGTTCCGGTCCATCCACATCAAACGGTGGTGGTTTACATATATATATATATATATATATATATATATATATATATATATATATATATATATATATATATATATATATATATATATATATTTCAACAACACACCACGAGGGCTTACAGCCTAAATACCATCGTGGGGTTCGACAAGGAGGAAAGAGGCAACTTGTTAATTCTGGACTTGAAGGTTCGGAGGAGAAGGAAAAACATGTGCCGGCAAGATGTTCTATGTCTGGTGACCTGGACAGTAAAAGGGTGCATTTGTTCTGTTCCCCTGGTCGATCTGTTGGGGGCAGCAGGTGGAGAAACTATGGTAGAAAGCTCCTCTGAGCAGTGCCCGTGCAGATATCTATAAAAGAGAGAGAGAGTGGTCACTAACGACACGTCGGTGGGCAAGGGATGGCAGCCTTTGGGTGAGGGTAGGGCCACCGCTGAGACGTATAGCTCTCTTTTGAATGGAGTCCAGGATAGCGAGTGTAGAAGCGGCAGCTGCACCTCAAATATGGGAGCAGTATTCGAGGTTTGGCCTTATTTGTAAATTATATAAGGTATAGAGATTAGCTGGTGAAAAGTACTTGCGAGCCCGAAAAAGGAAACCTAATTTCTTAGCAGCCGCTTCTGCAATTGATGTGACATGTTGGTGCCAATTGAGATTTCGATCCACAGAAATGCCAACAAGTGGAAAGGACTCATTATTTTGAATAACTTGGTTGTTCATTGTGATGGGTCTAGGGCTAGTGTATCTCTTATGAGAAAGAAAGCAAGACTGAGATTTGGTGGGGTTGAATTGTACAAGATTTCTACTTCCCCAGTCGAATATTTTTTGGAGATCCACGGAGACACAACAGTCCATGGGTCTGTGATCCTCATCTAATTGGGCTAAAGAGACAGGCTTAGAATATTGTATATTTGAGTGGACGGTGCTGTCGTCCGCGTAACTGTGAACTGGGTTGGATGTGCTAGAGAGGAGGTCATTGATGTGGAGAAGAAACAAAGTAGAGGCTAAAGCTGAACCTTGAGGAACTCCTGCATTAATTGGATACAGTTTACAGGAAATGCCATCCACGACAACAGAAATGCTGTGTTATTCAAGAAATTTTAGTAATTTGGTGTTTATATAGTTTTCCATCACTTTAGAGACGACTGAAATATACTTTTCCATCACTTTAGAGAGAGACGACTGTAAGGAGATAAATAGGCCTGTAGTTGCTAGGAAGCGCTTTGGATCCTTTCTTGGGGACGGGTTATACTCGAGCAGTTTTCCAGTTACTAGGGAATATGCCTCTGTTGTACGATGTCTAAAACAGACGAGTCAGGACAGGAGCAAGTTCTGTTGAGCATTTTTTGAAAACAATTGCTGGGATCTCGTCAAGGCCAGAGGCTTTCCTGGTATTAAGAGACGAGAACATCTTTCGTACCTTTTTAGTTTTGAAAATGATATCCGTCATTTTATGCGCGACATTGGGGACTGTTGGTGGTTGAACATTTGGAGGTGGGTTGAGAGTAGAATTGCCGGCGAACAACGAGGCAAAAAGTTCAGCCTTGCCCAGAGCGATAGAAACAATTTCATCCCCTTGAACAAAAGGTCGGAACGTGCTTTTGAAGAAATTATTTCCAATAGATTTAGCAAGAGTCCATAAGGGTTTGCCGCCATTGGAGCTTAAGAGGACTTTGTTTTTAATGTGGTTATTAAACGAGTTTTTTGCCTCAGAAAGAATGCGGACATAGCGGTTTGTTGCGTCGTTAGATGCTTGACGGTTTTCTTGACTGGGATTGTATAGAAGCGTTTTGTTAGCTTTGACCTTTTCAAGTCTGGCCTTGTCACAGGATTTAGAGAACCAGGGCTTTTGGGTGGTGAGGTTTTGTAATAAGAAGGATATCCAAGGGATTGGAGCTGTGTGTTGGGATGCGAGGAAAGTAAGTAGGTTGCTGAACCATATTGGCTAAAGAATTGCTGACTGCAAAAGCCTCCGCTGCTCTCCCTTGTGGATCGGTTTTTGAAGATCCTAGACATTCATTATTATGGACATTGAAGTCACCAAGAATAGTGACGTCGATGGAAGGATATTCAGAAAGCAGATGTTCGGGTTTTTCAGAAAGGTAGTCGAAGAGCTCGACAATGTTGTTGTCAGAAGGTGACCGGTAAATGCAACAGATGAATTTAGTTGCAGCCCTGAGAGAGATTTTCATCCAAAGTACGTCTTTTCTTCCAGCTTCTAAATTGGGGAGTTTCGTTCAAGGTAGATTGCTACGGACGTATGCGCACACACCTCTATGCAATCTAATGGTGGTAAGGAGGTCATACCCCGGAAATTAAGGTGATTAGTAGCTGTTTTGGCACTGATTTGAGTTTCGGTGAGGAAGAGGAGTTGGGGCCTATTAGCCTGGAGGTAATGATGGACGGAGTTCAGGTTATAATTTAGGCCACCTATATTTGAGAAGGATAGGTATGTTAAATCTTGATGCCGGCGCCATCTGCACACCCATCCTCCGGAGATCCGAATGGAGGAGAATTTTATCTCGGGAATCTTTTGTACAAAGAGGAAGGATCATCATTTTTGTTTATAAGGGAAACCGACTCATACACCAGAACCGGAAGTGTCCGTTAGGACTTTACCTATAAGGGGCGGTACCTCCTCGGGCGTGAAAAAAATATTTACTATCACGTAAAGGAAAAGTCCACTACCACTAGATGTATTCTCACCATAACTAGAACCTGACGGACATCTTACAATGTTTTATAGAAAGCTGGCTACCACAGTCGTATTACTTTTTAGGTGTGTTCTCGCTGTAATTAGTACACCGCACCGGTGAGCTGTAATTAGAGCGAAACCAGTCTGCGGTTCTAATTATGGTGATGATACATCTTGCCTTACAAACATTGTCCCTATATTAGGGAAGAAATGGACCAGGATGGACAATTTAGAAAATTGTTAGTTGGTTGTACACAGTCTCTATTTTATAACATTTTGTGTTATTTGAAGCTGTTGTGACAACATACTACCTGGTTCCGCACCGAGATGGCAACCCTGGCGTATATTTCACAGTGCTCTATAAAGTTGTTAAACATAAAACAGTAACTGTATTTACTTTTTCCCATGAAATATAAATTGTGAGACAGAGGGCGCTGTTAGCTCGAACACAGTACAGTGACTTGATAGAGACAGTGTGGCCATTAGGTGGTATCATTTTGGGCGATTCGGCCGCCATGTTTTCTCCACATTTAACATTGCGCTTATGGAAGAATAGTAAAAAATTGCAAATAATAATGAATTGGTGCATTTTAGAAGAAAACTGTATAGAACATTTTCGGTAGAGAATTATTTTTCGCTCCTAATAGACTAGTCGCAATGTTTCCTATTTAGATACGAATCATTAAAATTGTTATAAAATAAATTTCCTAGTCAATGGATCTATAGAAACTGTTTATGTTATAAGGTTGGCTGCATTGCCGACAGACCGATCTGATGTGATAAAAAATCCGCCGACTTCTCCAAACACAAAGTGTTTGATTTTGATTACATTCATTATTTACCTGTACGAAGTGGTGGGTACAGGAGTTTTTAAGTTATTTTAGCTTGTTCAGTAATCAATTAGCACTTTAGTTAAAGACGTTCAACTTTTTTCAAGACTGGAAATTATTTTCCGGCAGTTGTTTTCTTTTGTCCAAACACAAAATATAAGGTTGAAATTATTCTTTGTTGAGAAAATGTTAAGTGACTGTTCAGATGTAATGCATATTTTACCGTGTCATAACCTGAAAAAAAAGTGAACAGGTTTGTTGTGTTCAGGCTAAAATAGTAAGTAAAAGGCTAATTTCAAAAAAATTACATGCTAGCAAAACTAATGAGTACTCCTTTATGACCATCGAATAAAGTTTTATAATTATTTTTGCATTTTCTTACTCTTCCTTGAATTTGTGAATGATTATTATTTGTATAAAGATAATAAACTATGATTTTGTAATGTTGAATGATTCATATAATTATTCATTACCAAATTGTTCTGGTGTTATTTAAATACAAATTTGTTTACAATTGATGACAATCCGTCAACGTCACTTCATCAAATCGGTCTGTCGACAATGTAGCCAAACTCATAACATAAACAGTTTCTACAGATTCATTGACTAGACAAATTATTTTAAAGCAAATTGTAATGTGTTCTATCTGACCAGGAAACATTACGACTAGTCTGTTATGAGCAAAAAATAATTCTCTGCAGAAAAGGTTCTATACAGTTTTCTTCTAAAATGCACCAATTCATTATTATTTGCAATTTTTTACTATTCTTCCATAAGCGCAATGTTAAATGTGGAGAAAACATGGCGGCCGAATCGCCCATGTCCACACTGTCTCTATCAAGTCACTGTAGAACACAGAATAGAAACATCTGGGGTAATCTCCGTTTCAAAAGCTCACGTTGTGGCAGCAAGATAAGCTTATCTGTCAATAACTTCACGTCAGTTTTCTGAAATCCTGTGATGGTGGTTCGATGTTCGATGCGGTGATGCAGTTTGTAAATGTTATGAGCGTCCTTGTTGATTAGGGGAGGTTTTTTTACAGTTATGAATTTACATAAAAGAGAACCGGCGAACGTTATCACAATGTTTGCCTAAAGAGAAAGACTATATTGGGAATTCCTGTGGAGCCGAATCCACATTAATGCGGAAAACAGCAGATGCACCTTGAGCGAGTCGAATATCGATATATCACTTGATGCACAGGTAAATATCGTCGTTTTCACTATCATTACTACCTGCCAAGAAGTTTAAATAGTTTGATAGTGACCCGCTTTAGCTTTTGCTATTTTCCGATTAGCTAAACTGCCCTTTGTCGGAAGTGGTAATAATCCTAACGTTTTCGGCTAATTTATGGTCGTGTTGTATTTTATCACATCTGCTGGATTTAGGAAAACGGTTACTTAGAAAGTTACCTGACTGATCTTTGGATTGTATTATTGTTGGAATTGCTTCCACTTTGTTGTTTTCTTTAAACATAAAGTAGGCTTTGAATAAGTTCTGAAATATCCCAATAGAAAGTGATTTACTGTGAAAATAACCTGTTTTTCTTCTGTTGATTGATTTTGTGTCAATTAACCAATTATCATAAATAATGAGCTTATTAACATAGAAGATGAATTTACTTTTTGCAAAATTTTTCATCATTCATATCAAAGCCTTACTAACTTGACCTTCAAATTAAACAGATATGTTTGGCAAAGCTTGTGTTCTGCAGAAACACGTTTAATACATAAACTACATATTTCAAAATGTTTTTTTCTGATGTATTTAAAACTCCTGAATCAATTTCTTTAAATTACTCGAATTCTATAATATAAAGGTTATCTACAATGTAAAGTGCACTGTATATTCAAATTCCAACTATCGATACGTTGTAATATGTTCTCCATATTTAACAACCATCAGTGTTTCCCTATGAAGTACCATTTAGGTACAGGTAATCAGAAAATGTTAAAAAGCTTTAATAGGTATAAAAATCATTTGCAAAGAAGCTATGTAAGTAACATAAAAGTTGTATTTAACTGTTGACAAGTTGGAGGTTTCAATCATTGTAACCCTTCATTAATAGCCTCATTTCCTTATAATTTCTGGTACATAATCTGACAAATTATTTAGTGATGAAGCCAAAGTTTAATGTATAATGTATGCGATTTATGTTAAGTATATTATATTAACTGAGTTAACAAAAAAATTAGAGACCTCTATTGTACCTGCCTGAAATCCTTACCCCGGATTCAATTTCCCGGCATTGATGTTCGAGTAAGAATACAGTTATATTTATTGTAGTCCTAGTACAAGGAAATAAAAGTAACTTATGAACTACAAATTATATTCATTTTTATCATATAAAATGCCTAAATAACAACAAAAGAAATAAAAAAGAAATAGAAAAATATATTTTCTGCTTTTCTATTACAAGTAAGTAACAGCAAGCCATGAATTACAAAATATGTAGACATTTACTATTATTATAGAAAATTTAATGAAATACCTACATACCTAAAAGCTAAAAAAAAATATTAAAGAAATTTCTATTTTATTTTTATTTACATCAATTTACAAGAAAATGTCAGTTTCGATTGTAATAATAATTATAATAATAATGGTAATAATAAGTACAAGTTATGAGCTACAAAATATAACTTCATTTTTCTCATAAAATTTTGGGTGAATTTGCAGTTTAACTCACGGACGATTTGAAACATATCGACTGCTGATAGATAAAGTTTGGTGTCTTAAATGCACGCTGACGCAAATGTTACCTTTTGTTCTCCCTTATTTCCCGAGTTGTTACCAGTACGCATTTATAGTTGTTTACACATTACACAGTTTTTTAACAATTTCCTAGTACGGTCCTGTCACGTGTCGTCTCATTCTCTCCTAAACATTACATTTGACATAAGGTGTCCATTGTGTTTGGGAATCCCTAGAATATTCTGGAATCAGAATATGGGAAATTGTCATTATAACTGACAGTTTTCACATCGCTTTCAGTACGGCGCTAGTACCAGTACGCTTTGGACGCTTTCTCATACATTCCTGTATTACGAACATTTTTTCTGAAATTGTGTGCTGTTTACCTTGTTCTGTTGATGACCAGTGGTATTATAGTGGCTTATAAGATGCATGTGTGGCCCCTTTTCTTGGTCGGTGACGCGTCATTTGGTTCCTATGTTGTTTTTGTGGCGAGGAAATTGCCATGTCGAGGCCGTCAAATTAAAAGGTCAGGTCAGGTTGCCTACACAAGGGCCGGACCTACATAATTTTCCTGAGATGTTAAGGTAAGTTTGTGTAAATTTGTTGTTCTTTTGTGTAAATTTCGATCGTTTCGCTGTATTTGCTATGGGATGTTCGGTGATGCATCGCTAGAGCGGCATTGCCGGATGGTGTTTACTGTTCTAGGGGCCTGCCTGTACTGACCTTCCTGACCTGCCCTGTAGGTCGGGTCAGGTCAGGTCAGGCAGGCCCCTACAGCAATAAGGATGCTTAAGTAGACGGGTCCCATCCATGCATCGCTAGAGCGGATTTGCCGGACGGTGTTTATTGCTCTAGGGGCCTGCCAGTACTGACCTTCCTGACCTGCCCTGTAGGTCAGGTCAGGCAGGCCCCTACAGCAATAAGCACCGTCCGGCAATGCCGCTCTCGTGATGCATGGACCGGACCCGTCTGCTTAAGCATCACCGACCTGGCCTGCCCTGCCCTGTAGGTCAGGAAGGTCAGGTCAGGCAGGCCCCTACAGCAATAAGCACTATCCGGCAATGCCGCTCTCGCGATGCATGAAATGACGGGACCCGCCTACTTAAGGGTCGCCCTTTTCTTGGAGGAGGGGGGGTTTGGGGTGTGTTTCCGGGTGCTTCGCTGTAGGGGTTTTCCTTCCCCCCTCGCGTGCGTACAACCACCCCCGTTGCTCAAACCACAAGAAAAATTTCTTGTTCATACCCCCTAAGGAGGTTACGGCCCCTGGCGTGAATAGGGGTGATGTGCCTGGTAGGCAGGGTTTAGGGGGGGGTATGGCGTCAGGATGTGATAAAGACAGCTTTCTAGCCGCTTTCTTCGCATTTTCTGCTCATATTTCCTCCTTACTTCCTACCCCGCCCAGCACCCCTCTTCACTCCTGGTCCCGTAACTTCCTTGGGGGGTGAGAACAAGAAATTTTTCTTGTGGGTTGTGCGTCCAGGGGGGGGTCCTAGGCACGTTTCTGAAGAGAAAAATGTAAAAATCATCCGTGAGTTAAACTGCAAATTTACCAAATTTTGTAAAATACCTACGACATGGTCATTCTAAATAAGTATTTTTTAAGGCCATCAGTTGCCCAAAAATCAGAAATGTTTTGATGACCCCCTCGGAAAACACCGGCTAAATATAACAACCCCAAAAATGCCATCATTTCAACATTGTTGGTTGGTCTATAGCCCCTCTCTCTTCCAAACTTTTCTTTCACACTAACTATGAACTTATTTGTATTTTCTACGATAATAGCCAAACTATTATTATCAAAGAACAGTTTCCAATCTAATCTGCTTTTAGCATTTTTCACATTTCTGCCAACAACACCAGGTAATTTTACTAGACTTATTCTGTGGTTGTGTCCGAGTAACTTTCCACTGTGTTTTCTATTGTGTGCCATCTTTACCTACAACAAATTGTTGAGCATAAGTGTTTAGTGTTTTAGCTACAGCATTTGACTTGCTATTGTAGTAGTTATCGTTTTGATTTCCGTTATCTTCATCTTCTTCCTCGTTGCTTCGTTGATTTCATGATCCGTTTCGGAATGAACAGATCTTGTCTTGACAATGTCTTCGTTAGATTCGTCAAATCCGTCAAATTCATCAAAATTCTCCTCCGATGCAGAGGTATTATTACACGCTCCCTAGCACAATGGATGAAGTTGTGACCTGTGGAAACCTTCATGTATAGTTCCGAGTTCAATTTTTTGAGAATTGTTCAAGTGAGTATGGTTCATTTTTTCACTTGTTTCTTTGCCCTAGTGGTTCTCATTGGGTTTCTTGCTTAACTTTGCCTGCCTGCTGTGTTGTTTAACTTGTCAGTTTCACTCATTGGCTTTGCTATTGCCTCAACAATAGACTTGCTTATTTTAGTGTTCAAATTATCAGTTATTACACTTTGACAGTTTTTGTGTCTCAGTGCTTTTTTAGTTGCTTGATGCTTTTAACTTTGTTAAAGTAGTTTGCATGTTCAAATCAATATTTTAACTGTGGTTACTGTATCTATAGTTTTTAGATTTTGACTTGACTGTTGGTCAGTGTTTCTTCTGTGTGACTTGTGGCCTTTGACTTTTCTGTGAGGATCACCTTGTCATCATTGTGCTTGGTGATGCACAATTGCCTACCGGAAAAACTAATGTTTTTCTGACAGACCTGTCTTGTTTGTGTTTTTAGATTTTCCCCTGAGGATGACCTCTTTGAGGGTCGAAACGCGTCGGGAGTAAAGTAAATTTTTGTGTCTGGAGGAGAAGCCGCTACATTCAACGTTTAATTGAATCTGATTATATGTAATATTCTAATCTTAGCTGTGACACTAAGTATCGCATTGACTACAATTATTTACAGTTTGTGACTAGTACAGAGCAGATCATTCAGTCTGATGTCAGACAGTTCTGGTCTTTCGTTAATTCCTTGAGGAAGGACTCTGGGATTCCGAATAGAATGAGTTTTAATAATGTAATATATAATAATGAGTCTGATATAGCAGACGCCTCTGCTGCACATTTTCAATCCTGTTATTCTGACCATGGTTCCATTGATGTTGACTTTTGTGATGTATCTAATATACGGTCTGCACATAACCTTTCTATGCATATTTTTACAATTGAGGAAATCGAGGATAAAATTGACTCACTAGATGGCAAAAAAACGAGCTGGTTTGGATGGTATTCCTTCTTCATTCTTGAAAAATTGTCAACACTCTTTGAGCGGACCTTTGTGTAGTATCTTTCAAAGGTTTTTCAATGCCGGTTTTTGCCCCTCACTCTGGAAGTTGTCTACTCTGATCCCCATTCACAAATCATGTGATTGTCAATTATAGAGGTGTTTCAATTGAACCTGTAATAGCGAAACTATTTGAATGTATCATTGCGGATGAGATTTCAAATACCTTGACACAGTATTGTCGGAGTGCAGCATGGTTTCTGTAGTAGAAGGTCAATGGTCACTAATCTCGCCATTTTTCAATCTTACGTGACAGATGCATTGGAGGCTGGTAAACAAGTTGATGTTGTATACACTGATGTATCAAAGGCTTTTGACAGTGTGTGTCAAACCCTTCTTCTGTAAAAATTGTTTGCAATGGGCATCTGTGGTTGTTATCTTTCGTGGATTCAATCTTACCTGTCTGACAGAAAGCAATTTGTTAGCATTGGTGATGGTCTATCAGATGAAGTCCTCGTCTTGTCTGGGGTACCACAGGGAGCACATATAGGTCCCGTTCTCTTCAATATTTTTATTAATGATGTTGTGAGTTGTTTTGAGTCATCGAAATGTTTATTGTATGCAGATGACGAAGTTTTTTTCGGAAGTTGTCCATGGTGTCAACACATGATCTTGACAACTTGACTCGCTGGTGCAGTTCAAACTTGTTGTCACTTAATGTGGGTAAATGTAAGCTTGTGAGCTATTTTAGGGGTCAGAATCGGATTGTTCATAGCTATACCATTTATAACACGGTGTTGGACGTTGTCACTTCAGTTGCAGATCTTGGTGTAATTTTCAAAAATGATTTGTCATTTAATCTGCATATTGATGCTGTGGTTGTGAAATGTTGCAGACTTTTGGGGTTTGATAAAAGACACACTAAACATATGACTGACACAAGGGCAATCACTGGTTTGTATACATCCTTGGTTCGAAGTACTATTGAGTATTGTTGTGTTGTATGGGTTCCATCCTATGCTTGCCATATTAATCGTATTGAAAGGGTACAAAACAAATTTGTTAAGTACCTTCTTTGCCTTTCCTTGCCAAGATATTGGGTATGATGTCAGATTGCTTCTTTGTGGTATGGTCAGTCTCAAAGCGTGACATGAGTATCTTTCATTGATGTTTATATATAAGTTAATTAATGGTCACATTGACTGTAATGATCTGCTCGAGTTGGTCCTTTTCCATGTTCCACCATGCTCAACTCGCCAACAGCAACTTTTTTTGAGCGAACACACAGGACCAACTATGGATGTAACAGTTTCATGGACAGATTGTTGCATAATTATAATGCTAATTTTTCTAATTGTGATATATTTTATATTGCTATGTCTAGGATGAAAACTGTCTTAAGACAGTAATTTTGTTACTTTGAGTTATTTTTTATTTTGTTTTTTATTTTTAAGTACCATTTGGAATTGTTTAATTCTGTAGGTGCAAATTTGAATGAATAAATAAATAAATAAATTGTCAATTTCAACTTAGGATCAGTTATACGATGAAAAGAAGGGTAATTTTCAGAGACACATGAACAGTTAAGGGGGTGCACTAACTATGTGAAAATGAATTAGAATAGTGGAATACGCCCTTCTTTAGCTTGATATAAAACGAACGACCCCCGAAAATGTGTAAAATATGACAAAAACATGTCGCAGAAGTGAGTAGAACTTACGTTTTTCCTACAAAAATGTCCAAATAATTCCAAAAGTTAGCTTCTGCCCTCATTCCTATTGTGATTTTCGTCATCTGCACCCATAAACACGTCTATATACAAAATTTCATTAAAATCGAACACGCGCCCTGAGAGTAGACCTTTATCCTTTTTTTAACTGTGTATTATAGAAATTAAAATAAAAAAAAAGTTTTTAAGATGCTTGTACAAACACACATACCCACCTGAAGAATAAATTGTTCACATAGAGCATGCTGCGGCAACAGTTGGAGGTATGGTTGCTATACGTCCTAGTTTTCCCGGACATGTCCTTTTTTAGGCTTGCGAAAAATGTCTGGGCTAGTTTTTTCGATTGTCCGGGATTACGGAAATTCCTGGGTTAGTTTTTTTTTTCTTGTTGGGTCACGTTTTTATATTTTGTTAGTTTGGTACTCCTCTGTTTATGCGATTCCTGCGAGGATACAAAGCCCGAAAGCCCAGACATAGCGGCCATAAGAATACATGTAAAATTATGTATAATTATTGTCACGTGTCAAGTGGTGCGCTGTTTGCAACACAGTGTACCATAGACAAATTTACTGTATCTATGCAGTGTGCCAGACCTGATTGTTCTATGAGTGTGCTCATAGCTGTTCTGGTTGTAGGTTGAATACTGGTATGGCTGTGGTTGTCGGTGGGGTACATGCAGGGTGCACACGTTCACATTCACATATGTTGATAAGAAAATGGGTGAAAAAAAAAAGAAACTCAGCTACGATAGCTATATATATTGAGTTCGAGTAACAAAATCAGGGTGGGCTGGCGCATAATTAATTTTGAATGTAACGGAGAAAATCGTTATTTGTCGCCTACTACAATTACGGCCACTGATTTCAATGATTTCTTTAGTAGCACAGCGGACAGGATTGTCAACTCCCTGCCCCCTTCTGATGTGGATAGAGTTTTTGAATTGTGTTCCTAAACCTCAATGCTGTTTTGAGCTGTGGCTGGTTACTGAGGGGCAAGTACTTTAGGTGATACTAAGATTGAGTGATTCAAGCTGCACGGATATATATGATGTTAATAGCAAGTTGATAAAGTGCTCAACGGATTATCTTGTTGAGCCATTAACATTATTGTTGAATGCTTCCTTTGAGAGGGGTATTTTTCCCGAGGTTTTTAAATATTCAAAGTCAATTCCCCTACATAAGAAGGGAGACCTTAATGAGCTGGATAATTACAGGTCTTTGGCAATTGTGCCCATGTTTGCTAAGGTGATGGAGATCATTATCAAGGACAGGCTTGCTGATTACTTTGAGAGAAATTCCTTACTCAATCCTAACCAGTTTGGTTTTCGTTGCGGTCGTTCTGCAACCCACGCTGTGCTGAAGGTGGTTGAGGACTTGGTGGATGGCCTTGAGAGACGAGAGCATTCTGCATATGCTGTTGTGCGATCTCTCAAAGGCTTTTGACTGTGTGTCTCATTCAATACTGTTGAGGAAGTTGGAGTTCTATGGAGTTTCGGGGGGGTGCTATTAGATTTTTTGTGCCGTATCTTAGTCACAGGCGGCAGGCTGTTCCGATGGCGAATGGGGGAAGCACGGAATTTAGGTTGGTTGGGCATGGTGTACCCCAGGGTTCGATTTTGTCACCACTTTTATTTATTATTTACATTAATGATCTGTATTACTACGTGATGCCATTTAAGACTATTTGCTATGCCGACGACACCACTTTTATTAGTTTGCACAAAAACACTATCGATATGACTGACTCAATTGGAGAGGTGACTTGTTTGACTGAGCTGTGGTTCACTGGTAACAGACTCAAACTCAACTCTGATAAGAGACAACAACTTATTGTTTCTTCAAATCATAACATAGCAGGTGATGAACCGATGGGATTGTTGGTTCTGACCTTGGATCGTGACCTGAATTGGGTGCCTCACGTTGAGCAATTGGGAAAAAAACTTTCTGCTACTTTATATCTGTTACATAAATTGAAGCCTCTAGTGAGCCCATATGTGTTGAGGGCGGCATATTTTTCATTGTTTGACTCTAGATTGAGTTACAGTGTTATTTGATGGGGTAACTCTACCCACTCCATAACCATTTTTAGACTTCAGAAGCAGGCTATCCGGCTGTTGGAGGGTGTTGGTCCCAGGGAGCATTGTCAGCCTCTATTCGTGAAGCGTGGGATAATGCCTCTTCCTTCGATGTATGTCTATGCCACCCTTCTAAGGGTACATGAGACAGCAGGGAATTATTTTTTGCAGAGTGATATTCACACGTAATGCCAGTCTACTATCGGTTCCATGTTGTCGTCTAGCTATGTCTTCCAGAAACTCGGTGGAAGCGGATCTATATAATCGTTTACCAGGGAAGATTAGGGCCGTTAACTTGGAAACCTTCAAATATATGGCGTTTTGTGTAAATTGTAAAACGTTGAACAATTAATATGTATTATGGAATATACCTGCTAGTACATACATGTCGAGCGTAGATCAGTGGGCTAAATCCCTATACATCAGATAATCGACTCCTACATGACGAGTTCTAATCCTAGTTAGTGACTTTACTTTTTATCAATTTTTTAAGTCTTATTTCACTTTACCGTTATTTAATCAGATTGTTGTTATTCCGAAGAATTTTTTAGCGAGTTTTTGTATAAAAAATAATTTGATAAAAAGGGGATGAGAGTTTTACGACTTCATTCAATTTGAATAGCATATCTGGTTGTTTGTTCTTGCCCTAACTTACTGAAACCGTTCCATATTTAATAGTCGTAGACTTCCCGTGGCTTCACAAATGCTTGTTTTACTGAATTTTCTTTCAAAAATCATTAACTAGGAGATCCAGACTTTTGAATTTTGAAAAAAATTCTTCAAATGAGCGCGAACTATGCCCCCTAGAACCCATATCCAGGGTCAGCTTCAATTTTATATATATATATATATATATATATATATATATATATATATATATATATATATATATATATATATATATATATATATATATAAAGGGTGAACAATTTATCAAAATTTAGGTGTGTAAGTTTGAAGACAAAAAAGTTAGAGGCATTTAAAGAAAGTAAATTGGCGTTTTCCTCAAAACTTAAAACTTCACGATTTGAAACTTCAAAATTGGCAACATTTAGGCAAAGAACCTTAAAGAAATACGGGTTATGTAAAGAGTGCTCTGCAAACCCTTAAGTTTCAGCTTCAACCATCATTGCCCTTCATTTTGATAAAATATTTCCAGAAAATTCATTTCAAATAGACACTTTATCTGATGCTTTGGAAGTAGTTTTAGTTAAGTTTATGGTTTAACGGTCTATAATTGTTAGCTAATTTTCGTAGAAACAATTCGTTAATGAGGAGACCGCGGCTGTTGAGTCCTAAAAAGATTTCTTCAAATGAGCGCAAACTAGGCTCCTTAGAATCCATATCTGGGTTTACTTTCTGTTTACATATATACAGGGTGACGCATTTCTACGGTAAAGCTCAATATAATTGTTATTATGTAAGATACAAGAAAAAATTGAATACGTTACCTATAGAGTGTCTTGAGCTGCATCTTATAAAATTATTTTGACAATCACACGATGGCCCATAACTCGTTGGTGATACCTACAATTTTTTTTTGAACATTCCTTATTGAATTTCTGCATTTTTTATCGAATTATGATGCATGTTTGTAAAAAAATCGAGACGCAGTAAGTGCGTTTTGATAGCGAATTTTCGAATACACACTCATTTTTTATCTTTCAACTTACAGACCTAAATTTTGGTAAATGGTTCACTTTTTATAATACAAACACGCGTACCAAACTTGGTTGCCCTCACTTTGTTATTTCCAGAGATATAAAACATTTTCGAAAGAAAACAACATTTTTTGATAAACCTGGGCCGATTTTCCTGGATAACGAAGTTATCCAAGCCACTTGCAAAAGGAAGGCACTTACTAAATTTGATCAAAATCGGATTATTTTTTGTGTTAACGGTGTGGTACATGTGTATATATATATATATATATATATATATATATATATATATATATATATATATATATATATATATATCTAAACTGAACCCGAAGATGTGTTCTAGGGGGCCTAGTTCGCGCTGAAGAAATTTTTTCAAAATTCAACAATCGCGATCACCTCATTAGTGAGTTTTTTAAGGAAATAAAATATAAATAAAATGAAAATAAGGAAAAAACTTAAACGTAAGATGTCATATAAGACTGAAACAGCTGTGAAATGTGTTTCAATGGCAATTCTACTAATCCTGTAATTAATTGTTACATATACTTTGAATATAATAACCCGGGCATGAAGCTGATCTGAAGTATCATGTAAACAAAATGTAAGTTGACATATGCTTAGGTGGCTCAGGGGCACCGTGCTTGTCTTCTAAGCAGAATGTTACACAATCGATTCCAGCTCGATGGATGTATGCTTTTCATTTAAGTTTGACATTTGGAGAAACAATAGTGCACAGATTTCATGCGTTTTGAACAAGATCTCATTTTTGTTTGAAACACCTGAATAACGTTGTCACCTTTGGGTCTGAAATTATAATTTTCAGCAGACATTTTAGCGAATTTTTATGAAAAACAGCATATCATTGGTGAGACTTTGCAAAACTTTTTCAAATGAGAGCGAATTTGGGCCCCCAGGACCCTATATCTATATGTGTCCAAGCGATAACTCAAAAAGTTATTAACCGATTTTGAGGAAACTCAGCAACAATCTTTCTTTTATTAATAGCTTGGATGAATTCGTTAGCCAGCCCTATCGGACTAGTTTTTCTAAAACAAAATTGATAAGTTATTTTGATGAAATTTAGTTGATATATTGCCCCCGTAAATGCCTTACTACATATCAAAATTCAACTTTCTAGGTTTATAGAAAGTTAAGTTATACAAGTTTGAAGCAGTTAATGAAAATTCGCTACCATAAAAGCATTTGCTGCGTCCCGAAATTTATTTGTTTTTATGCAGATCTGGAATGTTAAGTGACTTGATTTTATTCTGGGTAATTAAAAAAATATATTGTATAGTGTGATATTATTACAAATTTGTTTCTAATTGGCCAGTTTTGTATTTCAGAGTGACCAAAAATGTCTGAGATAGTGTATCCTCCTGGTTGCCGACCAATCAGCGATGATTTGGGCCCCGATGAACTTATCCGTCGACTCAAAACCCTGGCGCACACCTTGCAAGCCATGGGTCAAGATGATGGAGCTTACCAACAATACATACCTCTAGCACTCCACTTAGTTGAAGAACAGTTCCTCTCCCACCCCTCCAGAGATGTCCAGCTGCTTATAGCATGTTGCATAGCTGACGTACTCAGGGTCTACGCTCCTGAAGCTCCCTACAAAGATGCCGATCAGGTCAAGACTATATTCCTCTTCTTAATAACACAGCTGTCTGGTCTTAAAGACCCCAAGGATGCTGCCTTCAAGAGGTACTTTTACCTACTCGAGAACCTAGCTTATGTAAAGTCCTTCAACATGTGCTTTGAACTTGAAGATTGTCAGGAAATATTCTGCGCCTTATTCCACTTGATGTTTAAAATCGTCAACGACGAACACTCAGGAAGAGTTAAGAGTTTTATGTTAGATGTTCTGTGTCCGTTGATTACTGAGAGTGATATGGTTAGTAATGAGCTTTTGGATATAATTTTAATGAACATCGTTGAACCTAATAAGACACAACGTAAGAACGCTTATCTGCTTGCGAAAGAACTGATAGTAAAAACATCGGATACGCTTGAGCCTTACATACAGGCCTTCTTCAACCATGTGCTGATCCTAGGAAAAGAAGACAAAAACTTGCAAATATGTGGAAAAGTTTATGATTTGATATACGAGTTGAATCATATCTGTCCACAAATATTAGTAGCTGTCCTGCCGCAGCTTGAATGTAAATTAAAAAGTCCATTAGAAAACGAGCGCTTAGGGGCAGTCGCACTTCTTGCAAGGATGTTCAGCGAGAAGGAATCTGAACTCGCCCGGAGACATACCTCACTTTGGAGAGCCTTCTTAGGTAGATTCAATGATATATCAGTCGCCATACGTACAAAGTGCGTTCAATATTCCATGCATTTCTTACTTAATCATCCCGATCTCAGGAAAGACATAACGGACACTTTGAAGTTACGTCAACATGATTCGGAA
The DNA here is from genome assembly GCA_964006375.1 of Tillus elongatus. Classification (NCBI taxonomy): domain Eukaryota; kingdom Metazoa; phylum Arthropoda; class Insecta; order Coleoptera; family Cleridae; genus Tillus; species Tillus elongatus. The sequence continues at coordinate 7,938,777 of OZ023264.1, read as the reverse complement.
GAGAATGTAAGATACGAAGTGGTCATGGCGATAGTAACGACAGCAAGAAGGGACTTTCAGGTTGTCTCAGATTCAGAGGATCTATTGGAATTTGTTAAAGAACGTACGTTAGATAAGAAATTTAAAATCAGGAAGGAAGCCATGTCTGGTTTAGCTATGATTTACAGGAAGCATTTAAGTGATCCTGACGTACCAAATGCTACCAAGAAAGCAGTCACATGGATCAAAGATAAAATATTACATGGATACTATATGGCAGGTATAGAAGACAGACTTTTAGTCGAGAGGCTTCTGAATACTTGTTTAGTACCATATCAATTAGCTGCTCCAGAACGTATGAAGAAACTGTACCATTTATTAGGTACTGTAGATGAACACGCAACTAAAGCTTTCATGGAGTTGCAGAAAAATCAATTATGTGTTAGAAAACTTGTATTAGAATGGTTAGAATTACATAGAAGACAGAGCACCTTAGAAGTACAAAAAGAATTAGCTTTAAAAACTCAGGGTCTATCAAAGTGCTTACCAGAACCTGTGAAGGCGCATGAATTCCTCTCCAAGTTTAGCGCTCATATGAAGAAAGATGCAAAACTCTTAGAGCTAATGGAAACTGTGGCTAGACCATCAGTAAGTTGTCAGGAATGTTCGGAAACAACGGCTGCAGTTTTGAAGAAGCTAGGGCAGCCTGTGATGACTAATTTATATTACAATACAGTAAAGATGTTGCTGGAACGTATAAGTTCAGTAATGATAGATCATGATGCAATAAAATTGTTGGTGGGATATGTAGATGATTGTCTTCGTGGTGGAAATACAATAGAAGAGGTGGGTCTTCATCCAGCCACAGCTGGAGATAGGGGTTTGAAGCTGCTGGTTATGTTGAGTGTGGTGTTTCCATCACATTTCCATCATGCAGACGTCCTGGAACAGCTGATGGAACTGCTAAGGTTAGAAGATGAGAACATAGCTCCATTGGTGTTGTCAGTCTTCACTTTTCTTGGAAAATACAAATGTCTCAGTAAGTATATAAGCAGTATACAGGGTGATTTTTTTGCCCTTACGGCTCGTCCGTGTCTTTAGCCATCCTTTGGATCTTGCCTAGTTTTTGTTTGGCACTGGATTGTGTTACCTTAGGCCACCAGACCAGTGCCGCGTATGTTAACGATGGTCTGACCACCCTTGTGTACAGCCAGTGCGCCATACTAGGTCTTAGTCCCCACATTTTTTCAACGAGACCAGTCCAGGTTAGCTTGGAGTCCAGTGCTACCCCAAGATATTTTACCTCCCTGGCCATTGGGATGTTTCTACCGTATAGAGTGAGTTCTGTGGCCCTCCCACCTTCTCCTCCCCGTAAACGGTATGACGATTGCTTTTCAGGGCTCACACCGAGCCCTTGGCCAACCGTCCACTTTTCCACCACTTTCAGTGCTGCTGCATGCGCTCCCACACTGACTGTGTAACTTTTCATCGGACTATGATGACAATGCCCTCCGCATAGCCATGTACCTCGTACCCATTGTTTTTAGCAAAGACATGAGATTTTGCCTGGTCTGTTGGACGCCCAGGTTTAGGAATGAATACAACCCTGACCGGTCTCCATACCCTCGGAATATACCACACAGCCAGGCTGGCCCTCGTAATGAGGGTAAACGCCGGCGCCAGTATGTCTATACCCTCTTGGAGCATGATGGGCATTATTCAATCGAATCCCGGGGATTTGAATGGCTTGAAGCTGTTAATGGCCCATCTGATTTTGCTCCAAGTAGCCACCTCTTTAGCGACTGTCCAGTCTACTCTAGATGCCCGCCTGTACAGTCTACTCTAGATGCCCGCCTGTACGGCGCCTCTATTTCTGAGTGCGTCTGTAGTAGAACTTCCATAGCTTCCTCCCCCGAGCTTGTAAAGCCCCCCGTCGATGTTTTAAGCGAGCCTATGTTGGTCTGTGTGCCCTTGGACAGGATCTTGTGCAGTCGAGCACTCTCAGATGTGCTCTCCACTTCCTCGCAGTGCCTCCTCCACGACTCCTTTCTGGCGTCCCTCAGTCTTTTGTTATAGCTTGTTAGGGCATGTCTATATTCATCCCCATGCTCCCGACCTTTTGGCCATGTTGAACACCTTACGAACCTGCGTCCTTCTTTACCTGAGGTCCTCGTTCCACTACAGGGTGGATAATTTCAATTTTTTAGCTCCATATAAAATATAATTTTTTTTCAAATAATCGCTAACTAGGACTCTAAAATCGGTCTCCAAGGTCCTTTTAAATTTAAAGAATTGGTTTTAGTAATATATCTTACTGATAGTGTACAATTCTTATGAAAATTCCCTACTATAACACAATTGCTGCGACCTGAAATTTTTGTTAATTTTGAATTAGAATTCATTACTTTTAGCACTTTTATACTTTCACCACTAAGACAATTAATTTAAACAGCAGGTAATAATTGAAATTAATTCACAATTTAACATTATTGTCTTTATTTACGGAATGACTGATGACAGCAAATAATCAATAAATTATCACGGGTGTTGCTAAAAATTGATTTTGACTTTACTCTTTGTCCAACCAGTGAAATAGTTACATGAGAACGTATCAAAAATCACAAAATGAAGTGTTCATTACTTTAGAAACATGAAGGAATACTTCATTATTCTAAAGAAAACTCGTTTTGAATGAAAACTAGGAGAAATATTTCTTATTAAATTTGCGTTTCTATTTTTTAAAGTAAATAATGCAAATTTTTCAACAAAACTGTTATGACAGGTATCAATTTTTTTTTCATCGTCATTTATGTGGTAAACAGCAAAAAAAGTATGACTCTCTTCAAAAAACTTAAGAATACGTCATCATTCAGAAATAGGTGACGCCATAAGTTGGCAATTGAGAAGATAAAATTGACCTGTCCGACCATTTTTCTGGAAAAAATTTAATAACGCATTTATACAGGCATATTCCCTAGTAACTGGAAAACTGCTCGAGTACAACCCGTCCCCAAGAAAGGATCCAAAGCGCTTCCTAGCAACTACAGGCCTATTTCTCTCCTTTCAGTCGTCTCGAAAGTGATGGAAAAGTATATAAACATCGAATTACTAACATTTCTTGAAAAACACAGTATAATCCACGACAGGCAGTATGGATTCCGTCAGCGCAGATCATTTGCCGACCTCCTTTCCTTTGTCACCCATTCTTGGAACAAGTCTATGGAACTACACGGTGAATCCCAGATTGTCGCTCTAGACATATCCAAAGCATTCGACCAGATCTGGCACATAACGCTGCTTAATAAACTTCCGGCCTATGGCCTACCACCAAAACTCTGTACCTGGACAGCAAATTTCCTCTCCAACCGGAGCATTTCTGTTGTCATGGATGGCCATTCCTCTAAACTGTATCCAATTAATCCAGGAGTTCCTCAAGGTTCAGCTTTAGCCCCTACTTTGTTTCTTCTCCACATCAATGATCTCCTCTCTAGCACATCTAACCCAGTTCACAGTTACGCACACGACAGCACCCTCCACTCCAATATACAATATCTAAGCCTGTGTCTCTAGCCCAATTAGATGAGGATCACAGACTCAGGGAGGGTTCTGTCTTCGTGGATCTCCAAAAAATATTAGACTGGGGAAGTAGAAATCTTGTACAATTCAACCCCACCAAATCTCAGTCTTGCTTTCTATCTCATAAGAGATACACTAGCCCTAGACCCATCACAATGAACAACCAAGTTATTTAAAGTAATGAGTCCTTTTCACTTGTTGGCATTTCTGTGGATCGAAATCTCAATTGGCACCAACATGTCATCAATTGCAGAAACGGCTGCTAAAAAATTAGGTTTCCTCTTCCGGGCTCGCAAATACTTTTCACCAGCTAATCTCTATACCTTATATACTTCACAAATAAGGCCAAACCTCGAATACTGCTCCCAGATCTAGGGTGCCGCTGCAGCTTCTACACTCGCTATCCTGCACTCCATTCAGAAGAGAGCTATACGTCTCATCAGTGACCCTACCCTCACCCAAAGGCTGCCATCCCTTGCCCACCGACGTGCCGTTGGTGACCTCTCTCTGTTTTATAGATATCTGCATGGACACTGCTCTTTTGTCCCGGGGACTTCCAGGTTGTGGAATTCCTTGCCGACACATGTTTTTGCTTCTCCTCCAAACCTTCAAGTCCAGAATTATCAAGTTGCCTCTTTCCTCCTTGTTGGCACCCACGGGTCGATAGTATTTAGGCATTAAGCCCTCTTGGTGTGTTGTTGAAATTTAAAAAAAATAATCACTATGCAGTCTGTGTTACTTACATTTCTCTTCGCCAAGTTTATGGTGAAACATAATTTCAAGTATGTATTTGTAGTTGTCTGGAAAATTATGGCTGATAATGTACTTTTCTTGGCTACATCTCAAAAAGGAAAAAATATATATCAAAAAACAGTTTTCACCAGTATCTTAAACGTAAGAGAAGTGCATCTTTACTTTTAAGTCTTTTACAAAAATTTTGAAAAACTCTTATTTGGAGATAACGCCCTCCAGCAAAACCGGAAGCCTTACCATCGATACATTTTTATTAGCGAATTTTTTTAATGAGAAAAACCAACATAGGCCTGGAAAACGCAAGCACACACCTATTTTTAAACTATTTAATGGTGTCTTCAACACTACTCAGTCTTTAAATAGATGTAATTTAATGTAATGTTGCTTTTCTATAAATTTCAGATGAACAATTTCCCCAGCTGATGGAACATCTAGCTCCAATTTGCAAGGAACTAGCACAGATAGGCACCCCGAAGCAAGCGAAGGGAGCTATCCACTGCATCTACAAGAATATGCCCAACATGCATGAGACACTATTTCCGGCCATATTAGAAAGCGTCAAGAATAATCTCTGCCCCGAATCAGAACATTATCGAACTGCTATCGTGACATTAGGGCATATAGCATTCAACGTGCCTGAAAGATATAAAGTTCAAATCAAAAACATTGTTAGTAGAAAGGTATGTATAAATATTTAATTTTGTATTTATAATAATAATTACAGGTGTGCGAAGCTTCGAAATTCCGAACCGAACCTGAACTCGAACCGAACCATCGGTTTGAAAATTTGTTCGCCTTAGGCGATGTTAAGTAGTTCGAAGTTCGAAATACGTAATTCTCCAAAATAGTTTGAAGTTCGTTGTCCAAAAATACTTCGAAATTGAACTTTACAGGCATTCTATGCTGCCATAGGTAGCGAAGTTGTAACTCTGTAGCAGCCCCGTTAACCCTGTAGCAGCGCTTTAAACTCGGTATCGGTCCCATTGAGATTTCACTCATGCATATTTTTGACAGTTTGTGTGACACTGAGACATTACAGAGCCATTTAACAATTACAGAAATACTTTTTATATACAGGGTGATTCATAAGTGGTGACCAAAAATTAAACCCCATGTTCTTTGAACAATTTTAGAGAGGGTATGTCCTATAAAAAAATTTCCTATAATGCTTCATTACAAAGATACAGGGTGTTGAAGTTGCATTTCAAAAAATAAAATTTCCCAATTTTTTAAAAAGAAGCACACATATTTTTTTAAAACTTCGCATGTGTAGGCTGCTATGTAAGGCGTGTATTCTACCATAACAATTGAATCGGCTAATCCAGCAGTGGCGCGTGTACCCACATGTCATTGGTTATCCCTCAAGAAAAAAACGGGTAAGCCAATGATATATTTTTTTTATTGTTTGAATCTTACTTTCATTCGTGAACAAAATGACTCTCTTGATAATTTTCTGTACGACGCTTATTTTACGAGTAAGCAATGAATCAGGTAAGTGTTTTGGAGCACAGTTCATGATTTTTAACCAGTCATTGTTTGGTAGAAAATCGCAATGATACACTTTTATCAGGCTTATAGTAATTTATTTATTACAATAAATGTTCAAAAATGCCTCCACTGGCCTGAATACACGCATGACATCTTTTTAATATGGAAAATTTAATGTCTTGATAATTTTTTGTACGACAATTATCTTTGTTATATTTTAGTAAGTAGTAGTCTGGTTTGCCAAAGTCATCATTAAGTGTCACTTGACGTTTAGGTTAACAAGTTATTATTTTGAATAGGTGTAAGTGGTAAACTTTATAAAATTGCAAAATTTTCTACTCTTTTACTTCATATAATTGAGTACACCTCAGAATAATTGAGTACACCTCAGAAGAGTATGCAGATATAATTTTTATCTACGGATAAACTGATGGAAATGCTCTAGCTGCTTGTCGGGAATATCAACGTAGGTTTCCCACTCGCCGTCAACCTACACCAAGGGTTTTTTCTCTATCGTTTTCAAGGCTTTGGCAGTGCGGTATTGGACAACGTCCTGACGCTGGAGCTAAATGTAGAAGACAACATCAACTTGAAAACGAAGAGAGAGTGGTGGATGCAGTGATGGATCAACCTTCTACAAGTACTCGGAGGATTGCCACGCAGTTACAATATTCTCAAAGCTTTGTTTGGAGAACTTTACATCGAGAAGCCTTACATCCATATCATCGACAGAATGTTCATTGCCTTCTACCTGGAGATAATGTGCATCGACGAGTCTTTTGTGAATGGATGTTGGAAATGAACAATCAAAACATCTTATTCCCTAATCTAATCTTCTGGTCTGACGAATCAACATTTACAAGAAATTATATTTATAATTCTCATAATGAGCATGTCTGTTCATTGGAAAATCCACATGCAACAAGGACTCGCACATTTCAACATAGATTTTCCATTAATTTATGGTGTGGTATTTTTTAACGGCTCACTGTTCATGGAAGTCCTGCCACAACGTTTAAATGGATCTTCGTACTTAGCGCTCCTAGAAAACCGTGTAGAAAACATTCTAGATGACATTCCATTAGCAACAAGAGGTATAATGTGGTACCAGCATGACAGTGCATCAGCGCATCATAGTCGAAACGTTGTTACATGGCTACATGAATATTATAATGAAAGATGGATTGGCAGAACTGGACCAATACATTGGCCTGCAAGATCACCAGACTTAAACCCACTTGACTTCTATCTTTGGGGTGATTTTAAGCGAACAAATAAATACACCAGAGCAGCTACAACAACTGATAAATAATGCTTTTCGTCACATTCAAGCAACAATGAATCCTCAAGACATTAAATTTTCCATATTAAAAAGATGTCGTGCGTGTATTCAGGCCAATGGAGGCATTTTTGAACATTTATTGTAATAAATAAATTACTATAAGCCTGATAAAAGTGTATCATTGCGATTTTGTACCAAACAACGACTGGTTAAAAATAATGAACTGTGCTCCAAAACACTTACCTGATTCATTGCTTACTCGTAAAATAAGCGTCGTACAGAAAATTATCAAGAGAGTCATTTTGTTCACAAATGAAAGTAAGATTCAAAAAATAAAAATAAAAAAAATATCATTGGCTTACCCGTTTTTTTTTCTTGAGGGATAACCAATGACATGTGGGTACGTGCGCCACTGCTGGATTAGCCGATTCAATTGTTATTGTAGAATACACGTCTTACATAGCAGCCTACACATGCGAAGTTTCAGGAAAATATATGTGCTACTTTTTAAAAAATTGGGAAATCTTATTTTTTGAAATTCAACTTCACACCCTGTATTTTTTTAATGAAGCATTATAGGAAACATTTTTATAGGACATACCCTCTCTTATATTGTTCAAAGAACATGGGGTTTAATTTTTGGTCACCACTTATGCATCACCCTGTATATACTTGCATCCCAATGTCTTTTTCAGTTAAAACATTATAACAGCAGTGTTCGAAATTGATTGGTAAAGTAAATTTTCAGAATTTATGAAGCTAATTGCAGATTGTCTTCCAGAAGCACTAAATTAAACATGCTTTATTTCACAATGACCCAAAACAGTATAACAATATTCACAATCAGGAGATGCTTAAAGTTTTTAGTCGTTATTATATATGTACCTATCATCCTCACTTTTAACCCCCTCAATAGGTTAATCTAAAACTGCCTCGCTAATACCAAGCAAAAATAAAATATTTATAATTGAGCATAGCTATGTATAGTTTTCAATATGCTGTGATGAAGTGTTGTTTTCTATCAGTCTGTGGTACAAAATGCCTAACTACTAAGTAAGTAATTAATTAAATAGAAAATAATTAAATACAATCTATAAAAATATTTGCTAAAATATTTTCACCATGAAATATTTTGAGGCGATTTATATTTAATTAAACAGGTATTTCATACTTATTATCTTATCCGGTTGTGATAAGGTGATAAAATTCCAAGCATGGCAGAGTTTTAGGGCCGGCTGTGAAATTCATATAAAAGGAGAAGCAACACGGGGCACAGGCAGTATTGTTAATTCAGTTGTTAAGTTATTAAGTCGCCACGAGTCCGCCCCGATTCCGTTTCCGTTCGCTGTCCGAGCGCACCTGGTTGGTCGATTTCCGTATCCGAAAATATTGTTATAGGTGAGAATTATCCGTTTTAAGTAATTCATATTTTGTAGAGAATTTTCATATTTTTAAATCATCACGCTTCTCAGTCCAAATCTCCTCAAGTTAATTATTTCTGCTTTCCCTGACCTGCCGCCGTCCCTATAGACAATTCCCGTATGTTAGATTGTCTTGCATTATTTTTCTGAGGATGCTGAGGATTCACAGCTCACATAAATAATCGAGATATATTCATCTTGGTTTGATCCCGATAGGGACGCTGAGGATTCACAGCCTATCTAGGTCACTCCAAGTGATACTTTCCTTTCCAATTAGCCCTGTACACTTTATCTGGTTCCCGGCTTTCCGCCCCATACAGTATAAGCTCTTGTGTTATTTTAGTGAGGACGCTGAGGATTCACAGCTCACTAAAGTAATCAAGATGTTTTCGTCCCGATTTGACCCTAGCGGAGATGCTGAGAATTCACAGTCCGCATAGGCCTCCGGGAACTGTCCTTCCATCTGCACTTTTTCGTCTCAGCTGTCCCCTGCTTCGACGGAGAAGTTATAGCTAGTAGTCTGATGTTGTCTATCGCTGTGTGTTGCTCGCCTGCCGTATCCTCGCTTGAGTGAAATACCGTCCGTGTCATATATACCTGACCGAATTCGTACGCTTCGTCACGCACTAACCTTTACCGCTTTAGCAAAGTCCACGTTCCGATTGATGTTAGTATCCGCATATTTTATTTGTACATATTTTGTAAATATTGTTCTGTATATATATATATATATTTTGTAAATAGTTTCAAATCTGTAATATAGGGTTGGGTAAATTAAAGGCCTTGATTAATTATTATCCAACCCCTCAACATACAAAATCTGCTACACTTTTCGTTAAAACAGAAGTGGTCGGATCACGCCGAGTCAGCGATTAAAGCCCGCTCGCTCGGGGGTCACTAAATTTAGCCTATATTACCTAAAGGCTACCGAACCCTTCTCAACAGAGTTACCCAGGTACTCTGATCGGTATATCGGTCAGAGTTCAGTGAAGAGGTCGCAGACATCCTCAACAGGGAGTAAACCCTTTAAAAATCTGGCGCCCGAGATCCTCCGATAGTAACCGTCAATCCTGGTCACCGAAAAACGGTCTGCAAGCCAAGGCCTCGTCACAATGCCTATTTGTATTTTTGATTCAAGGTTGACTCATGTTCACAACCAAGATTAGCACCGGAGGGCATTATTACCCAATCAACCTGTAAATTTTGTCAAACCTTTTCTTTTTGTTCTACATATCAAATACTGTATACTACAATGTACCTAAATTTTGTATTTGAGGAAATTATATGTGATTGTTGAAAATGTTGATTGGTTCGATTTAAAAGTTTTGAGTAGTTCGAAATTCGACAGTTAACCTTAGACATACTATCTCACAGGTTCGAAGTTCAAAGCAACATATTTGCTTGGGTTCGTTTATAGTTCGGTTCGAAAAAAACATGGGTTCGCACACCTCTAATAATAATGAATATAATCCTACGCAGATTCTTGAAAATTCCGACTACAAGTTTTACTTCGATTGAACCGTCTTACAGACCAGTGAGCTGCCCACAACAGGCCATATACACTGGGTCTATAAAGTAACGCATAAATTCAATAAAATTGAAAGTAATAAATTATTAACCCTTTAAAAATCTGGCGCCCGAGATCCTCCGATAGTAACCGTCAATCCTGGTCACCGAAAAACGGTCTGCAAGCCAAGGCCTCGTCACAATGCCTATTTGTATTTTTGATTCAAGGTTGACTCATGTTCACAACCAAGATTAGCACCGGAGGGCATTATTACCCAATCAACCTGTAAATTTTGTCAAACCTTTTCTTTTTGTTCTACATATCAAATACTGTATACTACAATGTACCTAAATTTTGTATTTGAGGAAATTATATGTGATTGTTGAAAATGTTGATTGGTTCGATTTAAAAGTTTTGAGTAGTTCGAAATTCGACAGTTAACCTTAGACATACTATCTCACAGGTTCGAAGTTCAAAGCAACATATTTGCTTGGGTTCGTTTATAGTTCGGTTCGAAAAAAACATGGGTTCGCACACCTCTAATAATAATGAATATAATCCTACGCAGATTCTTGAAAATTCCGACTACAAGTTTTACTTCGATTGAACCGTCTTACAGACCAGTGAGCTGCCCACAACAGGCCATATACACTGGGTCTATAAAGTAACGCATAAATTCAATAAAATTGAAAGTAATAAATTATTAACATTTAACACCAAATTCTACAGCCGACATCGATAAATTATTATAACTTTTTCTGTGATTGTAGTGTTGTATTTAACAAAACTTATCTTCTGTCTTTTTCAGATTGTCAAAGAACTTTTAGTGAAAGAAGTGAACCGTGATGCTGATTCGGACTACTTACATGACCATGAACCTTGGTGTTCGGAGGAGGAACTGCCAGAGGAGACACGCTGCAAGGTAGAAGGCCTCAAGGCTATGGCCCGATGGTTACTTGGCCTCAAACAGGATACTGCCTCTGCTCAGAAGACTTTCCGCATGTTGAATGCCTTCATCCTTCACAAAGGAGATCTCTTGCAGTCTGGCAAGCTAAGCCGGGCGGAGATGTCTTGGTTGAGATTGGCTGCAGGATGCGCCATGTTGAAAGTGTGCGAGCAAAAGGGCGTCGGCGATCAGTACACTGCCGAACAGTTCTTCAACCTCTCACAACTAATGGTAGACGAAGTCAAACAGGTCAGGGAAATGTTTGCCGCCAAACTTCATAAGGTTAGTTTCTTTAATAAATACAATAATTATAAACACCTACTATAGCTCACCATCAAATTTCTTTACATACAGGCTGGCGCATTGAAAACGAAACAGACCGTTTTAGGTCCAGAGAATTTTTTTTAAGAAACGCTGAAAACATCAATTTTAATATTGAGGGGGACATGTTTTGACATAAAACTAAACTTTGTCACATCAACCCCTTAAGGGTGGTGATAACTCTTATATTTTAAATAGGGAACATGGGTCGAGTGTTACATAATTTGAAAGCTCTTTCTTTTCTGAATTCAGCACACTAATTTTTTTGGAAGTTTTATCAACTCGTTTAAAAATTATTCACAGTTGGAGTTGCAAGAATGTATTTGATTCATTGTGATAAGAAATGCACTAATTAGTCAATTTTTCGTTAAAAAAAAACTAAAAAACAAAACCAAACATTCAAAAATGTTTATTCAGTTAAGTAAGTGTTCAAATTGTTGACCACCAGCTTCCATACAAAAGTACAGATTTTGTTCAAAACGAGCTCTGACATTCTGGAGCATTTGTGGAGTTATTAGACGGCATTCTTCAACAATGCGTCATCGTAATTCTTCCAGAGACTCGGGTTCTGTTGCGTAAATTCTACTCTTTAAATGGCCCCATAGAAAGAAGTCTAAAGGAGTTAAATCCAGGGATCTAGGGGGGCACTCAATAGCACCTCTACGCCCAATCTATTGCTCTGGAAACTCTGTTCAAAAACTCCCTAACACGTTGTGAAAAATGCGGAGGAGCTCCATCTTGTTGAAACACTAATTGATTTTCTTGATAGCGATCATCATTTTCAACAATGTTAATTGATAGAGGGTAAACGATATCTTCTAGTAAGTCCAAATACGTTTCGCCACTCATATTGCCATCAAGAAAAATTGGTCCGATTAAACGGTCTCCAAAAATGCTAGTCCAGACATTCAATTTCTGTGGAGTTTGAGTGTGGACTTCGTGAAAATTTCTTGGATTATTATCTGCCCAATAACAACAATTATAACGATTGACTGTAGAGTTTAATAAAAACGTACACTCATCTGGAAAACAGATATTGAACAGAAAGTTCCCGTTATCAGCTATTCGTGCAGTCATAACTTCACAAAACTCCAGCCGCTGATCAAAATAATCTTCATTCAGTTATGTGATATTGTTGGACCTGGACCCTTTGTTATTTGTAGTTAGATTCATTTTTAATTGTTTCAGCATAACTAAATAAATTTTCTTATTATACATTTGACGTTCTAAAGATACTGTTCTAAATTAATAACTTTGATGGCATACGCAGGGTGCCCTCCGACCTGAAAAACCGGGAAAAATCAGGGAATGTGAAATATCCCCTAAAATGTCAGGGATATTTGTGATTTTACGCAAATGTTATGGAAATCATTTAGTAGACCTGGAAATTATATATTTGTAAAATTTCGTCACTAGCTGATGCATTTTTATTATTTCATATATATTATATGAATTTTCTCCCGTAAATAGTTTTCTCATACCTAGGAAAATATATCTTGATAACAATATGTGTTCAGAGAGCAGGAAAGGTCTTCAGAGAAGACTTAGAAGCATAATTGTTAAAAATACTAAAATAATAATTAAAAGTAGTTCAGTTTAATTCTTTACAGCAAGGAATGTAAATATTGCAAATAATTAGAGGTCAGAATTGTATTGATTGACATTGAAAATATTACATTTAGATGGTAAACAGTGAACAAAGTAAATTGGCAAGGTATGCAGGAATGTTGAAGTCAGCAGTTTGGAAGGTCGTAAACTAATTAAGTATTATTATTAGTAAATATAAATGAGATTTATTTCAGTGAATAGAGAGAATGAGTTAGTAAAATAAGTTTTTACGATGTAGACGGTTAATTCAGATTGCTTCAGATGTAACGACGCGATACTTGTAATTTTAATAATGTAAACATAAACTACTGTTGAATTAAGATTCACCATGTCACAATCTACGTAAGTTCATTCATTTGTTATTTAATAATGTTATTGTTGAGTTTTGTGAGTTTAATATAGTTATAATTATACCGTTACCTATGTCTACAATTTGCCTAGTTCGACGATATTTAATCCTATAAATTATCCTCCGCTGCCTGAACAATACGTCTTACCTTGGGTACCAATATCACTTAAATCTGTGAATGAATGCAGCGTATGCCACATCATGCGCTGATATAAATAGCATCTTCTTCATCTATCTCAATCATGTTTCATATGTACATCTCAGTTGAAATGTTATTCCTTGAATGCATAAACTGCAAAATGCGTTTTAGGTATTGGCTGGGTAGAGCTGTTCTGTGAATGTGTTTATTATATTTTACCCTTTATGATCATGTTGAAAGTTGCATTTGTATATAGCGCATGTAAACAGTATCTTTGTTTCATTTTTTCAGCGAATTTTCATAAATAAAATTTCGCTTTTAGAGAGATAACAACTTCTAATTTTCAAAAAAAAAATGAATGGCGCTAATATGAGCTTTTGGAACCCATTTACGGGGCTTATCCAAATTTATATATACGAACAACATGGTTTGCGAAGTTTCTACGCCACCTAGAAATTTCTGGTTTGTTTCATCACAGTAGAAAATTCTTTCAGGAGGCTAGTTATGAAAGTCAAGTTTCAATTGCAAATTTTCTTCTAGAAAATGCTATATATTATAAATTTAACGGAGTTAAGCATACTTATGTTTTTGATTATGTAAATTTTTTATTTATTTTGTTTATAAAAAAAGTATTCAGGTATGTGTGTTTTTTATTTCGAGTATTATGAAAAATGTCCTCGAGGGGCCTGGAAATGTCAGGGAATTTGATTTTTGATACCCTGCATATGTGAAAAATAGTCTTGCTGCAACTGTTTAATTAAACTGGTTGAATATTAATACAGATTATATTTTGTAGGGTTTGAGCAAAGGCCTTCCCAATAAATGTCTCCCATTGGACTTTATGGGTTACTATGCATTGGCTGGTCGTGAACCTGAGTCCCGTCTGAAGTCGACAATCCGCAACTACATGATAGCTGACATCAATAGAAGGCGCGAGTATGTCAAAACGCTGACAATGGGTGCTGCCCAGGCAGACAAGGCATTGAGCCAGTTGCCTCACATCTTGCCCGACTACATGCTGGTGTTTGCAGTTCCTGTGTTGGCTCATGACTATGCCTTCTCCAGATGGGATGACATACCTGACCTCACCAGAGCCAAGCAGTGCCTCTGGTTCATATTGGAACCTCTTGTGACAAAGGGAGATTATTTCAGTTACGGCTTCTACAAGAGTCTCATCGAAAGAATGAAGAACCACAAGGATGCCGTCAGACCTGATGATGATTCTATCAATTATGTAAGTTCTTTTATTATTCTGAATTTTTTAACCTACCTGTTAGTTTTAAGCCATATAAAATCTAAACTAAAAGTTAACAAACTTAACATGTTTCGATCAATTTGTATGTGAAACACTGGATCAAGGTGGTCAAGTGGAGGTTATTTATACTGATTTTTTGTTGCTTTTTTACAAGAGAGACCACACTGCTCTCATAAACAAGCAGTTTTATTCAGATTTGATCATGATTTGGTTAAGTTGTTCATACTTACCTTTCTTACATATATCATTAAGCTAGAATCAGTGGGTGCAAATTTAAAATTTATACAGTAAGTCCCCGCTTAAAGTCCTAGTTAGGGACCTAATAATTGCGACGTTAAGTGAAACGACGATCATTGGGAATGAATATAATTTTGACCGCCTTAATCATACTGTTATTATTGACAGGCTGCACTGTCTTCATTTCTCAGGGAATCTGATCGAGTTATTTAAATCGTATCTTAGCGGACGAAAGCAATTTATTGAAATTGAGCGCTTTAAATCAGATAGCTTTGAAATATGTTCTGGAGTACCACAGGGCTCCATTCTGGGTCCGGTTCTTTTTAATATTTGTATTGATGGTATATCAAACATCTTGGAGTGAAGTGCCTTACTTAATATATGCTGACGATATAAAGATTTACCTGCGCGTCAGTCATCCTGATGACTGTATTAAGTTACAGAGTAGTTTATATCTATTCGATAGTTGGTGTGGTGCCAATGGACTTTCTCTTAATGTCTGTAAATGTTGTGTCATGCCTTTTTCATGTAAAAGGTGCCCCATCCTATTTGATTACAACGTAAATAGTCAGCTACTAGGAAGGCCATCTGTTGTTAAAGATCTTGGTGTTGTGTTTGACCCTGTTCTCTTATTCAGGTAACATTTGCAGCATGCCACTGGTTCAGCCTACAGGAGAATGGGCTTTTTGATCAGGAATTTTGCTTCATCAGATACGTTTATTTTGTTGTATTGCTCTCTGATAAGGTCATCTCTGGAGTATGCATCAGTGGTATGGGCTCCGTTTTATGTTCCACAGAGGCAAGCTCTTTGTCATGCCCAGAAACGGTTCTGGTCCCATAAATGGTTCTGCTGACCCTCTCCGCGAGACTATCAGCTTCTTCATTGCCTTTGACCCCCGAGTGACCCGGCACCCAGATGAGAGTTACTTCATTCTGCCCAGCCAGGTCACTCGTCTTGTCTCTGCATTCACTTACCAGCCTGGAATTTACCCGTAGACTACTTAGGGCGTTAAGGGCTGCCTGGCTGTCTGTGGCTATGAGGATCCGCTTGTTGGTGTAGCCTCTCCTATTTTTCTCGCACACACAGTGCAAAATGGGGTACATTTCGGCCTGAAAATCTGCAGTTAATAAAAAATGTCAGGCAGTCGTGTCAGCTAGATGCTTACGAAAGTATATATGTCGTTAGAAATTTGAACAAAAATGTTTCGATGAATAGAGTAGGTCCGGTTCTATGTAGTCCATTGTTCGAACTGTTATCGTAATAACCAGCGCGTCCTTAAAAGGGATATTTGATAACAACACACAGTATTACAAAGGATGGTATGCAGGTTTAATTACAGGGATTTAAGACTAAACAGTGGTGGTTTGTCTGTATACCTTCCTAGAGGACGCTGTTCGCAACGGCCTAGCAACTAATATAAATACGAGTCCTAGTCTTTATTCACTTAGTTTATTCATACCTCTGATGACGCTAACTTTGTTAGCGAAAGGATCATCAGGTCTAAAATCTGTATTGTGATGAATTGGGTTCTCCAAATTGTACTTATATGTTAATGAACAACATAATTTGTTACCCTAAATTTTTGCAATTGGATTATGTAATATCATTGTGAAACTTAGTTGTCTGTTGCTACATGAACCACTTTTCTAATTTTTGATTGCTTGTTCATAGAAATTATGGGCTTTGTGTGACCTGACATCAGGCCTTCTTCTAACCAAGGCCTCCAACTATGACTTGAAAGATTTCCCGACAGAGACCCGCATCCCAGCCATGTATTTCGCCCCACAGCCTGACTTTGTCAACACCCGCGTCTTTCTACCACCCGAGCTGCAATACCAGCCCAACAAGAAGGCGTGTATCACCATGGCCATGTTGAACAATGACAGGGCACAGGCGGCCAAGAAGGCCAAGGTCAAGAATAGGCTGGAAGGATGCGGACCATTGGGCACAGACGTGCAGGTGAGTCCAAATGGGAAACCTTTTTTACTTAATTCTTAAGTGAGGAAAAATAGTATAGATTTTGTTAGTTCTGTAAGTAAATTAATTTTCTTTATTGTTGGCCATTTTAATCGAATTTTTTGTTATTTAATAACTGTAAATAATCTCGGCACCATGTAAAGATTACTATTTCGTTTTGGGGCGTTAAAAGAAGTGATCTAAACTCAATACTTTATTATCGATTAAAATGTACAGTAGAAATTAATATTGCATTCTTTAAGGGTTAATATGAATAACATATAAAGGAATCGCGGTCGCGTGAATGTTCTTTAGCTACTCTGCATTTGCATACCGTTACTCACTGCTGGCTTGACTTGCCTGCTACTACTACTCAACTGCTACTGAAGGGCGGATGGCGGTTCTAGGGGTGCTGCAGTACTTGTCGTCCTTGATCCTGTGTGAGTCGACGCTGACATTGGATCATACCTGGTGCACGCTCTTTGCTTTTAATATATTTCCTACAATAACATTAGAGTCACTATTATGGCTTTGTTCTTACAATCGTCCAAAATATTAAAAAACAAACATTTAGTGGTTTACTTTCTATTTTATTAATGAATTTCAGTTTATATACTTTTTATAGTTTAACAGGTTCGATTTAGCCTGTCTCGATTTTTATGAAGAGTCAGCAGTTGAGTATGTTTATTTATTTATTTAAACAACCCAAACAGGCAGGAGCCCAGTTACATGGATTTATATAAGAACTAATAAACTAAGAGAAATTAAAAACTATACATTAAAACTAATAAATTAACAAAAAATAACTAAGATGTGGTGTCCCCACAAAGCAGAGATTCCCTAGATGCTACGGAAAAGGACACAACATTAGCATAACTAAATATGTCAATACCGGAAGAATTATATTCTGCACACATAGAATACGAGGGTGATTTCAAAAGCAGATTAGTTCTGGAAATCGGAAGTAAAATTGTATGAGTAGAACGAGTCTGACAGCCGTGGAGAGGAGTGCGAAAAGGCAGCTGGGAGAGAAGTTCAGGTGCATCAATAATTCCGTGAATAAGCTTAAATAAAAAACACTGACCTGAAAGAGTTCTCCTGTCAGCAAGTGACATAAAACCAAATCTAGTGAGTAACAAATTGTAAGATACAATGGTTTGCCAGCTACCTTAGTGGTCGATCACAGATGGTGAGACTTGATGATGGAGCTTGCTCTGAGCTCCGCCCAGTATCGGTGGGGGTGCCCCAAGGATCAATACTTGGTCCAATTCTGTTCAACTTCAACCGCTGATGCGAATAGCATTCCTCTACTGTCGACTCTTCACTGTTTTGTAGGCGATATGCAATTGTATATTCCTCTTAGTGTGTCTAATGCAGATGAACAGATTGGGCATTTAAATGGAGACCTGCAGAGAGTTCAGACGTGGGCGTGGAGCAACAACCTGAGCTTCAATCCTGAGAAGTGCAATTTTCTCATTCTTGGCACCTCCTATAATGTTCAACAGGTCCGCAGTCTTCAACTGTCTGTGTTGCTTGAGTCTGATGTCTTGTCCCATTCAGATAATCCCAGAAATTTGGGATTGATACTGGATGGGAACCTGCAGTTCTCCAGACATGTGGACCATCTCTGCCGCTCTGTCTATAGACTGCGACACCTGTATCAGTACCGTGATTGCCTTCCCCAAGATACATGTAAACTTTTGGTGAACTCACTGATCCTGTCACTGTTGACGTATGGTGATTATGTGTATGGTCCTTGCCTGACGCGTCTGGACGGGTACCGTATCCAGAAGGTGCAGAATTGGTGTGTGAGACTTATTCTCCACGTACCCCGTTTTTCTCACGTTACGCCGTACATGCGGGCACTGGACTGGCTGAACATGCAAGAAATGAGACTTGTTCACTATGCCACCTTAGTAATCAAGGTTGTTCGGGAAAGGAAGCCTGATTATCTATATGACTGTGTCAGCCTTCGAACTGATGTACATGACAGACTCCTGCGAGGCACGAGTTACTTGACTGTTCCTATACATAGAGCTGCAAGTTTTAAAAGATCCTTTTGTTATTTAATATCTTACCTATTCAATTATCTGCATAGAAAGGGTATAGCTTCCCTTTCAACAAGGGCTGTAAAATATGCTTTGGGACAGAGTCTGTTAGCTGGGACACATGAACTTGATATTACTCTGTTTTAATTTTTTCTGTAGCTGGATATGTTGAAAACAGTTCGCTGAACATGTCCATTTGTACTGTGAGTGCAATAAATATCGTTATTATTAAGATATGCCCCTTTGAGGATAAACTTTGTCAACAAGATAAGACAAATACTTCAGAAACCTACGCTGGACAGATTCTGGAAGGTAATGTGGCAGGAGTAGAAGGGCCACCAGCACAAGCTGGCATATTCAATATGAGAACGGACAAAAGCATTATATAGATAGAAAAGAGTGTCAGTAGATGAAAAATTCCCAGCGCTTCTAACAACAAATCCTAGGCTTTTCATAGAAGTTCTAAGGATACTGTTCAGATGTAAATTAAACTTCAAGTGTGGATCCATGATCAAAACCCAAGTCAGTAATATCAGACACATGTCTAAGATTTTCACCATTTACCTTATAAGTGAAAACCTGCAAGTGATGTTTATTGGAAAAAGACAAAACACTACATTTAGAAAGATTTAGAGGTAACTTATTTATGTCACACCATTCCAAAATCTTATCAAGGTTATGTTGCATGGCCTGACAGTTGACAAGATAATTGAATTTAGAAAAAAAAGGTCATCAGCACACAATAAATGAGGAATAGAAAACACAAAATCAAAATCATTAATAAAAAAGTTGAAGAGAAGGGGACCAATTACAGATCCTTGTGGGACACCAGAATAACCAAGAAACAGGTCAGAGGAACAACCAGCATACCAGACATAATGATACCTATTGAGGAGGTTGTGAACATTGAAAGTAATGTTTAGGTGACTCTCAACTTTTGGCACGCTTCTGAGCACCAAAAAATATATATAACTGAAATAAACTGTGGCTTCTACCTTACTTTTTGCACAAATATTAGGTTAGCTGATGGCCATTGGCTTTGATAATGAATCTTGTCACATGACATTAAATTTCAACTGTTAACATACAGTTCAGATATTAGTCAGAGTTAAGTATTTAATAATATACAAGGTGAGTTTTTTCGATGGATAGTGAAGGGATCTCGGAACCTATATAAGAGATACACAGTCTGTCAAATTAAACAATTGCAGAATTTGGAGCTGAGTTCAAATCATTTTTCAGATTTAGAAAATTCGGAGTAGTTCCGGATATAATTGAAATAAAAGCATTAGAGCACTGTGTTATGCTATTTCCTATATCTTTAAGATGTTTGTAAGAATATTGAAAAGTTGCTTTATACCCTTCTAGGCAGTTTATTGATGCTGATATTTATTTTTTTCTTCCTAAGGGCTCGTCGGTGGCCTCGCGGCCCCAATCGCACACTGCAACCTTTGGTTTATTGTGCATGATGCTGATATTGGTTGGGGAAGTTTTAATAGTCTGTCTCTATGGTATTTTTTATCTTGGGATCGATACCGTCTTTCAATTTCCCCTCTACACATGAGGCTTTTAAATTATCTTTATTAATCTCTAAACTTTCCAACATCATAGAGTAAGTACCCCGTCTAGTATCCAGTGGAACTTTCAGTGTTATTATAGTTTCACCGCTACTTCTCTCTATTCTTTAAAAACTTCTTTCGGTAGGTGTATATCATTGAAAATTTTCACAATGTTCTTGGCAAATTTAATAACTTTTCCGCTGTGGAGATTTTAGCTAAGTCCTTAGCCAGTAAATGTAAACCATGTGCTAAACAGCCATATGCCAAAATATGTGGATATTTTTCTTGAATAATAGCCCACGAATCTTTCATACCTGCAGCATCATCTGTTACGATGCCTGAAATTTTACTGGGGTCAATTTGTTCAATTTCTGGAAGATAAATCTGGGCTAAGTAAGCAGAATTGTGTCTATGCCTGAGTCTGAGTTTTTAAGAATACAGGCTCCGGAGTTGCTACAATTATATTTATTAGTGCCATCCCATTGATATCTGTCCAACCATCTGATAGGATTGTCATACAGGGTTCCCACTGGCCTGGAAAACCGGGAAAAGTCAGGGACTTTGTAGAAGAAACAAATGGGTCTGGGAGATCAGGGAGAAATTGTGAAAATTGACTGAGTCAGGGAATTTTTGTCTCTGGCAGGGAAAAATTATTTGCTTTCTTTTTATGATAAATAATTGAAGCAGTGTGTTTGCTTTTTGTGCAATTCTGAACCATTCATTTAATGATTTCTTTTTCCATAAAACCACAATAATCGTTTTGTTTTTATTTTGCGTTCATTGGTGGCTTTGTATTTGAAACGGGGAAGTGTATTTTCCGCCATGATGCGAAGACCTACTGTATTCTGTAGTAGTGTGTTACACATGTTGGGGGTAAATTGTGGAAGATCAAAGTCAGGAAAATAGATTTTGGCATGTCAGGGATTTTGGCATGTCAGAAAAAACCGACCGTCTGATTTCTGAATATCCTTCCTCCGAGGTCACTATTCTCGGTGACTTCAATGTCCATAATAAGGAATGGCTAGAATCTTCAAAAACCGATCCACAAAAGAGAGCAGCGGAGGCCTTTGCAGTCAGCAATTCTTTAGCCAAAAGGTTAAGCAACCTACTTACTTTCCTCGTATCCCAACACACAGCTCAAATCCCTTGGATCTCCTTCTTACTACAAAACCTGAATGCTATAAGACATCAGTCACCCCCTTGGTCGCTCAGACCACAGCATGGTCACTGCTTTCTGATATCGCACAAAACGCCACCGACATTATCCAAGCTGGCATGGAATCATTTATTCCACGTACATGGAAAACCTCTTCAGCCACTCAAAAGTCCTGGTTCTCTAAATCCTATGACAAGGCCAGACTTGAAAAGGTCAAAGCTCACAAAGCGCTTCTACACATCCCAGTCAAGAAAACCATCAAGCATTTAATGACGCAAGAAACTGATATGTCCGCATTCTTTCTGAAGCAAAAAACTCGTTTAAAAACCACATTAACAACAAAGTCCTCTCAAGCTCCAACGCCAGCAAACCCTTCTGGACTCTTGATGACTCTATTGGGAATAATTTCTGCAAGAGCACGTTCCCACCTCTTGTTTCAGGGGATGAAATTGTTTCTACCGCCCTGGGCAAGGCTAAACTTTTTGCCTCGTTGTTCGCCGGCAATTCTACTCTCAACCCACCTCCAAATGTTCAACCACCAACAGTCCACAATGTCGCACATAAAATGACGAATATCATTTTCAAAACTAAAAAAGTAACGAAAGATTTTCTCTTCTCTTGACACCAGGAAAGCCTCTGGCCTTAACGAGATCCCAGCAAGTGTTCTCAAAAAGTTCGCACCAGAACTTGCTCCTGTCCTGACTCGTCTGTTTCAGACATCCTACAATAGAGGCATATTCCCTAGTAACTGGAAAACAGCTAGAGTACAACCCGTCCCCAAGAAGGGATCCAAACCGCTTCCTAGCAACTACAGGCCTATTTCTCTCCTCACAAGTTTTTCCTTCTCCAAACCTTCAAGTCCAGAATTAACAAGTTGCCTCTTTCCTCCTTGTCGACACCCATGGTATGATAGTATTAAGGCTGTGGGCCCTCGTGGTTTGTTGTTTAAATTAAAAAAAAAAAATTAAATCAGGGAAAAGTCAGGGAAATTAATATAATGTTTTAGTGGGAACCCTGTCATATCATCAGCCTCTTGTACTTTATCTTCAACTACCTTTTGGATCCCAGCATATTCAGCGTTAAGCAATGTTGCAGTTAACTTCTTTCTTCCTTAACTTCTCAAATCATCTGTTAAAAAGTTTGTTCCTGGCCCAAAAATTGACATTTCCGTGAAAAAAACATGGAAAGTTTCCAGGAATGTTTCTGTTAACTTTTAAGGAAACTTTCAAAATGAAAATAAAGTCCTGATTGGAAACTTTTCAATTCCCGTCTCTAATATTGTTTAAAACGAACCAATAGTTTTTCATTTCGCAATTCGTGAGTGTATGAACCCAGCTTAACATTTTACCACATGTTGAACTTGTTTAGTTTCCCCATAATAGAAGTTATATTGTATGTCAATAGTTGTGTCGCTCGTATATTGTTGAATGTTTTTTGTTAACACAATCTGAATTCACAAAGAGCCACAGTGGTGGGAGTAAAATAACCCACTAACATTATAATCTCACCTAACCTTGAACGGGTTGAATAATTGCCATGTTAAAGCTTATTTAAATGTTATTTTAGAGTTAGATTTAGTTTCTTTATGGAAAAACTTTTTATTACATGCTAGCATCTCTTTATTGGTGGGATTGACGCACAGGTGAGTATTTCACTCATATCATATACCATGGGTGTCTAAAATAAGAATAAATAAGGTAAAGGTGAATTTTTTTTGAGAAAATCCTTCTGTATATCGGTTTTGTTTGATAAAAATAGACTTTTTTTTTTGCAACCCCCTCTTTTTTTCTTTTAAATAAGCCGTTGCCATCTAAACAAAAATGTTGATGTCACTATACAACAAATGATGGTGGTAAATCAACTTTTGTCCAAAAGTGTGTATTTTTATCAAATTAAATCGACATGTTCAAGGATTTTTCCCTCCCAAAAAAAATCTCACTTTGACTTAGTTTATTCCATGCTAAAGGTGCGCACTGTACACAGGGTAAGTTTTTTGAAGGGGATGTCTCGAAAATAGTTTTTTTTTTGTGAAATTTTGGTGAAGTAATAGGGAGACGGGGACACAAATTTTTAACCTCTTCCTCTATTTTGAGGGCGGGGGGGTAATTTTGGTTTTTTACATAGGGTGCTGTACTTTTTTGTAACATATTCTTCAGAAAAAAACAGGTATGTGTGCAAATTTGCTCTCTCGGTTACGGAATCATGATTTAGTAGATTAAAATACAGTTACCTTAATTATTAAACCAAAACATAAACTCAGACATGTGGTTTCAACAAGATGGAGCTCAGCCCCATTATGCAGCACATGTCCGGTCAACTGGCCTGGTAGGTTCTGGGATTTGACTCCCCTTGATTATTTATTTTGGGTTTTTATAAAGGACAAAGTGATGGCGATGGCACCTACAACTTTAGATGATATGAAAAACAGAATCAGTATGTACGGGATTCATTTAGAAAAACAGCAAGAAAGTGTTTGGAAGTTGAAGGGGGAAATCTCAACAAAAAAAACACGCCAGACACGATAAATAAGTTAAAATTTAACTGTTCATTTTTTTTTCTAAATCACTAATGGAGAGGTATCGATGGTGAGACTTTGCAAAAAAAAATTCAAATGAGCACGAAGTAGGACCCCTAGAACCCATATCCGGGGTCAGTTGCAGTTTTTATATGTGTCTGTGTGTGTATCCAACCGATGACTCAAAAAATAATTAACCGATTTGGATGAGTTCGTTGGCCAGGAAAATCTGACAAGGTTTTCCCGGAAAATTTTGTGTGCATGTGGTTTTTTTTTTTTTTTTTTTTTTTCCCTCCTAAAATTACAAAGCTATTTTAACGTAATTTGGTGGATATGTTGCGTTGGGAAAGACCTTATTACATACCAAAATTCAACTTTCTAAGTTTATAGAAAATTGAGTTATTCAAATTTAAAGCATTTAATGTAAATTCACTACCATAACGCACTTGCTGCGTCCCGAACTTTTGTTTTGTCTGTTAATCTAATAAATCATAATTCCATAACCAAAAGAGCAAATCAAAAAAAATTTGGGCACAAAACTAATTTTTTTCGTACATTCGAATTTCATACAAAAAATACATCACCTCTTTTAAAAATCCAACCCCTCTCTCTCTCTCTCTCTCTCTCTCTCTCTCTCAAAATAGAGAGTGGAAGTAAATGTCAAAATATGTTTAAATGCCCCCTCCCCCTGGTCTATTACTTCACCAACATTCACCCAAAAAAAATGTTTTGAGATTATCCCCTTGTAACGCTTTCAAAAACTCACCCTGTGTAAACTGTAGTAAACAACATAAGTCTCTAGGTGAAGATTGGTACCTGTGATAAGCACTGATAAACATACTTGGAGAACCCAAATCACCGCAACACATTTAAAAAAACCTGCCAATCGTTTCACTAACCAAGTTAGCGTCATCAGAGAATAAATAATTCTACATATCTTATATCCACCATTCTATTTATATTCTTCTGCAGGTAGTCGGTCACTAACGATTTAGGAAGGTTTGGTGACACCAAAATTAACATATTTCGTATGGCGGAAACACCTGTATCCTTTTATTATCTTTCGGACATGCTTATGCCGGTATTTATTTTGTAAAGTGTATCAGGCGACTACCCACAGGCGGCGGAGCGAGATTCATACACTTCTTATTACTATATTTAGCAATATATATATATATATATATATATATATATATATATATATATATATATATATATATATATATATATATATATATACACTTTCGAAGGCGTTTAGCTGTTCTGATTTTCTAACATTTTTTATTAATTTTAGATTCTCATTAGCGTGGCGATTGTTATCCCAAATATGTCGGGCGATGGAAGATTTGTCTATAGTTCTGTATCTTAATTGTGCCAAATGTTCTTTGAATCTAATTCCAATAGATCTTTTTGTTTGTCCGACATATTTAAGATCACAATCTTTACAACTTATTTCATAAATTCCCCACATTTTGGCCGTACTATCCTTGTCTTTTGGGTTACCTAGCAAGTGTTCTAAAATATTTTTTGTCGAAAATGTTAGTCGCAAATTGGCTTTTTAAAAAATGCTATCTAGACCCCTTGTGACTTGAGAATCAAATGATAAGCAAAGTTTTTTCTGCTTTCTCTCTTCTAAAAGTCGTTGATTCCACTAACATTTTCTTTGTTTTCTGTTTGTTAATTAATTTCTCCACTAGGCAAGCAGTGTATCCGTTATATTCGGCTATGTTCTTAATATACTTTAATTCTTTGGTATATCTACGAGGGTGCGTCAAAAAGTTCGTGATTTTTTTTAACTGAAACACGTGTTGTAAAATCATTTTATTTCTCAACATAGTCTCCTTTGAGCTCTATACACTTCGTCCGTTTCTCCAATTTTTTTATCCCTTCCAAAAAAGTAAGATTTGTCGAGGTCCTCAAAATAGGTATTTGTGAGATGATTTCATCATTGGAGTGAAATCTCTTTTCGCCGAGACATTTCTTTAAGTTTGGAAACAAGAAATAGTCACTCGATGCTAAATCCGGAGAATAGGGCGGATGAGGGAGCAACTCTTAGCCCAATTTATGCCATGGAGACTACACATGTGTGCACCCTTGCATTGTCTTGGTGGAAAAGAACTTTTTTCTTGACCAAATGCAGTCGTTTTTTATTGAAATCGTCATTGAATCGGTACAATAAGTTGGTATAATATTCGCCATTGATTGTTGTTCCCTTTTGAAGGTAATCAATGTGGATTTACCGCGTGCATAGCAAAAAAATGGTCGGCATGACTTTATTGGCTGACAAACCCACCTTGGCTTTCTTCGGCGCCGATTCGCACGGAGAAACCGACTGTTTTGACTGCTGCTTGGTCTTTGGTGTGTTGTGGTGAATCCATGTTTCGTCCACGGTTACGAAACGGCGCAAAAACTCGTCCCTATTGCGGTTGAACAACGCCAAACACTCCTTCGAAGTTGTCACACGATTGCGTTTATGGTCGATTGTGAGCAAACGCCGCACCCATCTTGCGGATAGCTTTCTCATACCCAGGTGATCATGCAAAATCGAAACCACTGAGCCATGTGATATGCCTATGGCTTCCACAATCTCCCGCACTTTCAATCTCGGATCGGACAACACCATATCGTGAATTTTTTCAATTGTTTCGGGTGTAGTGACCTCAACTGGGCGTCGGGAACGTTCAGCGTCATTTGTGTTTGTACGGCTGCAACGAATTTCAGTAAATCACTTTTTTACCATGGAAATTGATGGTGCAGAGTCCCCATAGTATTTATCAAGCATAGCCTTGGTTTGAGTGATGGTTTTTTTTTTTTTTTTTTTCGCAAAAAATAATGTTTGATGAGCACACAAAAATCACTTTTTTTTTCATTTTCGTTATAACTCAAGAGGTTGTCTGCTTCCAATGGCTATCTTAACTCAAACTAAATGGCGCAGTTTGTTCAAAATTTGACAGAAGTCAACTGACAGGTGCTTGTTGACAGGAGCAGTGTTGCCCTTCCTGTAAAGATGCGGGAAATTCAAAAAGTCACTGACTTATTGACCTGCCTTCGTATTTAGAATTATGCATCCTCTGATGACGCTATCTTGGTTAATGAAACGATGTCAGGTTTTTTAATGGTGGTGATTTGGGTTCTCCAAGTGTGATTAAACAACACAGGTATATCAAACAATATACTGTTTGAAATCGGACAGTGTCTTTTTATTTTGCCTACAAATTAATGAAATCCCTACATTATATTTAAAAATATGTTAAAAAGTTAATTCCATTTCAAGAGCTCTTCTTGAGAATTTATTATAATACGAATAAATTATTAATTTCAAAATAGAAAAGAATGCATACTAACTTAGAAATGGAAATTTTGATGTTACACATTTGGGTTATGAAACTAAAAAGTCTCGCAGACAATTACAACAGTGAAATGTATTTTATGCCTGTTTACCGTCCATTCTACAATTTAAATTGATGTGTTTTAATATTTTAGCCGTCAGAAGCATCAGACACAAAGATCCAGCTGCCTGGATTGGAGGAGGATGAGTCTGACGAACCTCCGGCGAAACGTCTGCGAGACACCAGTAGAAAAGTGAGTGAACAGTGAACTGGCAACAGAGACAAGTGTCCAGTGTGTATACTATAAGAAGGAAGGATCTCAGCTACTGTAAGACAAACGGCTGGAAACCTCCTATACTTCCTGATAAGTGACTACTATTTCAGTTTTTACAGGTTAGGTTGATCTGATCATGTTGTGTTTGTTTGTTTCTCAAGTTTTTATTTTTCATTTCCACTGATTTTTAGCTTGATAAATTACGTTCTTAGGTGATATATATAATAGTAGATGTTAATTTTCAATTTGTGAACGGTACAATTCATATTGAGTAGGAAACAAGTTTAATCAGACAGAAATATTCGGTATAGCATTGTTATGAACTTTGACAGAGATTGTTTGGTTTGATTTTTTTTTAAATTGTTACAGACATTTTATATTATTTATTTGAAATGTTTTTTTTTTTTTTTGTAACAAGAAAATGTCGGTATGTACATTTTTTTCATCTGGCAATTGTTTCACTAACAAAGTTCAATAGCTGATAACTTAAAGCATTATACATGCCCTGATGAAGCCAGTTTTGTTGATGAAACAATTGTCAGTTTGAAAAAGTTTTTTGCTGATTTAGGTTTCTCCATATCATTAGTGCTCACAACAGGTTACACATATGATCATATTATAAAAAATACAACCAAAATTTACTGATTTTTTTTTTTTAGAATGTCATTGTCAAATTTCTGTCCAATATAGATTGGGAGGATTTTCCTCTGGTTTTACCATTTTACTTTGTCATTGTGCTTTTTCAGTTATCTAGCTGGTTTTGCTATTAAAGCATCGTTATGTTTCACAAAGGCTATAGTGGCTAAGTCAAACACAGAAAGGCATGAGAAATTACTGGAAATGGCAGAGATTTGGAGAATTTTCCTCTGGTTTTACCATTTCATTATATCATTGTGCTTTTTCAGTTATCTAGCTGGTTTGGCTATTAGAGCATTGTTATGTTTCGCAAAGGCTATAGTGGCTACCAAACACAGAAAGGCATGAGAAATTACTGGAAACTGCAGAGATATTTCCTTTAATTTGGATCTTATTATAGTGATTTGATTAAAGTTATATGCTGGGATTGATGATAGTTCAGATTCAGAACCATTCAATGTTATTTCATTAGGAATTCAAGCTCTGGGTAGGTCATATTTTCTTTATACAGATATGCTAAGTTATGTTCCTTTCAGCTCCTCGAGTAACTCTAACAATCCATATTTCTTTTAATTCAGATCTTATTATCGTGATTTGATTAATGTTATATGCTGGGATTGATGTTAGTTCAGATTCAGAACCATTCAATGTTATTTGATTAGGAATTCAAGCTCTGGGCAGGTCATATGTTCTTTATATAGATATGCCAAGTTATGTTTCTTCCAGCTCCTCGAGTAACTTCAACAATCTCTATTTCTTTTAATTTGGATCTTATTATCGTGATTTGATTAATGTTATATGCTGGGATTGATGTTAGTTCAGATTCAGAACCATTCAATGTTATTTAATTAGGAATTCAAGCTCTGGGTAGGTCATGTTTTCTTTATACAGATATGCCAAGTTATGTTTCTTCCAGCTCCTCGAGTAACTTTAACAATCTATATTTCTTTTAATTTGGATCTTATTATCGTGATTTGATTAATGTTATATGCTGGGATTGATGATAGTTCAGATTCAGAACCATTCAATGTTATTTCATTAGGAATTCAAGCTTTGGGCAGGTCATATTTTCTTTATACAGATATGCCAAGTTATGTTTCTTCCAGCTCCTCGAGTAACTTCCACAATCTATATTTCTTTTAATTTGGATCTTATTATCGTGATTTGATTAATGTTATATGCTGGGATTGATGTTAGTTCAGATTCAGAACCATTCAATGTTATTTAATTAGGAATTCAAGCTCTGGGTAGGTCATATTTTCTTTATACAGATATGCCAAGTTGTGTTTCTTCCAGCTCTTCGAGTAACTTCAACAATCTATATTTCTTTTAAATTTGGATCTTATTATCGTGATTTGATTCAAGTTATATGCTGGGATTGATGTTAGTTCAGATTCAGAACCATTCAATGTTATTTAATTAGGAATTCAAGCTCTGGGTAGGTCATATTTTCTTTATACAGATATGCCAAGTTGTGTTTCTTCCAGCTCTTCGTGTAACTTCAACAATCTATATTTCTTTTAATTTGGATCTTTTTATCGTGATTTGATTAAAGTTATATGCTGGGATTGATAGTTCAGATTCAGAACCATTCAATGTTATTTCATTAGGAATTCAAGCTCTGGGCAGGTCATAGTTTCTTTATACAGATATGCCAAGTTGTGTTTCTTCCAGCTCCTCGAGTAACTTCAACAATCTATATTTCTTTTAATTAGGATCTTATTATCGTGATTTGATTAAAGTTATATGCTGGGATTGATAGTTCAGATTCAGAACCATTCGATGTTATTTCATTAGGAATTCAAGCTCTGGGCAGGTCATAGTTTCTTTATACAGATGTGCCAAGTTATATTTCTTCCAGCTCCTCGAGTAACTTCAACAATCTATATTTCTTTTAATTTGGATCTTATTATCGTGATTTGATTAAAGTTATATGCTGGGATTGATAGTTCAGATTCAGAACCATTCAATGTTATTTAATTAGGAATTCAAGCTCTGGGCAGGTCATAGTTTCTTTATACAGATATGCCAAGTTATGTTTCTTCCAGCTCCTCGAGTAACTTTAACAATCTATATTTCTTTTAATTTGGATCTTATTATCGTGATTTGATTAATGTTATATGCTGGGATTGATGATAGTTCAGATTCAGAACCATTCAATGTTATTTCATTAGGAATTCAAGCTTTGGGCAGGTCATATTTTCTTTATACAGATATGCCAAGTTATGTTTCTTCCAGCTCCTCGAGTAACTTCCACAATCTATATTTCTTTTAATTTGGATCTTATTATCGTGATTTGATTAATGTTATATGCTGGGATTGATGTTAGTTCAGATTCAGAACCATTCAATGTTATTTCATTAGGAATTCAAGCTCTGGGCAGGTCATAGTTTCTTTATACAGATATGCCAAGTTGTGTTTCTTCCAGCTCTTCGTGTAACTTCAACAATCTATATTTCTTTTAAATTTGGATCTTTTTATCGTGATTTGATTAATGTTATATGCTGGGATTGATAGTTCAGATTCAGAACCATTCAATGTTATTTCATTAGGAATTCAAGCTCTGGGCAGGTCATAGTTTCTTTATACAGATATGCCAAGTTGTGTTTCTTCCAGCTCTTCGTGTAACATCAACAATCTATATTTCTTTTAAATTTGGATCTTTTTATCGTGATTTGATTAATGTTATATGCTGGGATTGATAGTTCAGATTCAGAACCATTCAATGTTATTTCATTAGGAATTCAAGCTCTGGGCAGGTCATAGTTTCTTTATACAGATGTGCCAAGTTGTGTTTCTTCCAGCTTTTCGTGTAACTTCAACAATCTATATTTCTTTTAAATTTGGATCTTTTTATCGTGATTTGATTAATGTTATATGCTGGGATTGATAGTTCAGATTCAGAACCATTCAATGTTATTTCATTAGGAATTCAAGCTCTGGGCAGGTCATAGTTTCTTTATACAGATATGCCAAGTTGTGTTTCTTCCAGCTCCTCGAGTAACTTCAACAATCTATATTTCCTTTAATTTGGATCTTATTATCGTGATTTGATTAAAGTTATATGCTGGGATTGATAGTTTAGATTCAGAACCATTCGATGTTATTTCATTAGGAATTCAAGCTCTGGGCAGGTCATAGTTTCTTTATACAGATGTGCCAAGTTATATTTCTTCCAGCTCCTCGAGTAACTTCAACAATCTATATTTCTTTTAATTTGGATCTTATTATCGTGATTTGATTAAAGTTATATGCTGGGATTATTTTCCATCGTTTACAAACTATTTGTTTTGCAATTTACAAGCATAAAAATTATTTTACGCTGTATGTGGACAAAGATTTGATTACCACTACACTTTTCAGTAGAATTTAGTTTTTTTACAAATTTACTTTTTACGATCTTGAACTTTATACAACATATTTTTCACAAAGCTGTTTACTCTGATAAACATAGAAGTTGCAATATTTTTTCTTCTTGCAAACATTATTTCTATTTTGTTTTATTCTTGTTTTACTTTATAACCATTTTTTATTTAAAAAAGGACATTAGTTTTTTTTAACAAAATATGTGAAAAATAAAGTTGACAACTTTTTAAATTGTGTGGAGGCATCGAAACTTACAAAAGTTATTACAATAAGAATGCACAGTAAATTTTTATTTAAATGTTTATCATATTGTGTAAGCACTGCTTTGGCTAATGTCACTAGTGACATTATGGAGGCTAATGGTGCTGGACTGATTAGTGTGTTTGTTTTACTTGGCTACTCTAAGGCCTTTGATATCATAAATCACCAATTACTCTGTGTCAAACTTGGATATTATGGTTTTGATGAGTCATCAAGGTTGCTTGTCGTATCCTATTTGGCTGATAGAAAAATGCAAATTGTGATTAATAACGGTTTTTCCACCTATACAGATGTCCTCTCTGGAATACCACAGGGATCAATTTTGGGGCCTCTGCTTTTTATAATATATACTTCAGTGAGTCAGTGCAAAATATAGGCCTACGCGGACGATACTCAGTTATATTATCACTTTCCAAAGGAAGACTACTTACAAGCTTGTCAATATATTAATGAAGATCTAGCAGCGGTTCGAGTTCAGTCCTTAAAACATAATTTGATGTTAAATCCGAGAAAATTTCAACTCGTGTGTTTTGCAAATAGAAACAGCAAACAATTTATTATCCAAAATTTTAAAATTCATATTGACAATGTTCTAGTTCCTTTCACGAACAAGGCTAGGAATCTGGGACTCACTTTGGTAGTGATTTGAGGTTTGTAGATCATCTAAAGCTCATACTTGGGAGAGCATACTCTGGTCTGAGGCTTCTATATTGTAACAGATTCTTACTAGACCAGAAAGCGAGAAAGTTGTTAGGGAAGTCTCTTGTCTTGTCACACTTCAACTTTTGTGATTTCATTTATGGTTCTTGTCTAACCCAATTGAATAAGGATAGAGTGCAATAAGTACAAAATAGTGGCTGTCCTGTGGTACACCTGATAAGACCTCAACCGAGTTTGAAATGTGGTTCCACATCTTAACAAACTGAGATCTGTTGACTAAAAAGCTACTAATCCAGTCCAAAAGCTTGCCCCGTATACCATAGGGATTGACTTTTGCGATAAGTAATTTGTGATTAACCCGATTGAATGCTTTAGTGACATCAGTGTATATAGAGTGAACCTGATGACCATTCTCGAATGCATTTAAAATTACATTTTTATAGGATATCAGATTGGTTATGACCGAGCATTGCTTCAAGATAAGGTGGGACCCCATCAGGACCACCAGAGAATTTACCTTTTAGTATAATATTTTTGTGAAGACTTCACTTAGTGTTACATTAAGGGTGCTCACACCCGCTTCCATAACACAAATTGTGTGTGGTTTTATTTAATACATTTATCGAAAGTTCCAAAGCTTCATTTATTTTACAAAAAAAAAAAGGTATTCTTGTTAAAATGTTTTAAAGTTGACTGCTTTCCAGTAATTTGCAGTTGAATGTTGACGTGTTTTTCAATCTTTTGAAATCATTTGTCCAGAATGCCTTCGAAAATCTTTTAAATGGGCCATAATATGAATTAAGCAAATGAGCAGGATGTCAGCTTGACATTGTTCGACAGATTGTTTATGTCACAATTATTTCTGTTATGTTTTCTTCTTATGCAGTTTTCAGGGTACCCAGCGACCTGGAAAACCTGGAAAAATCAGGGAATGTGAAATACCCCCTAAAATGTCCGGGAAATTTGTGATTTTACTCAAATGTCATGGAAATCATTCAGTAGACCTGGAAATTATATGTTTGTAAAGTTTCGTCCCTAGCAGATGCATTTTTATTATGATTTCATATATATTATATGAATTTTCTCATGTGAATAGTTTTCTCATACCTAGGAAAATATATCTGATAACAATGTGGTTTACCTTTGGTACCAATGTTAATTAAATCTGCTAATGAACGCAGCGTATGCCACATCATGTGCCGATATAAATAGCGGCTCCTTCTATTTCAAACATGTCTCATATGTACATCTCACTTGGACTGTTCTTCCTTGAATGCATAAAATGCAAAAGGCGTTTTAGGTATTGGCCGGGTAGAGCTGTGTTGTGAATGTGTTTATTCTATTTTAACCTTTATGATCATGTTGAAAATTGCAAAATATTTGACATTTGTATATGGCGCGTGTAAACAGTATCTTTGTTTCATTTTTTAGCGAATTTTTATAAATGAAACTTCGCTTTTAGAGAGGTAGCGACTTTCGAATTTTAAAAAAAAAATCAATGGGCGCGAATCTGAGCTTTTGGAACCCATTTCTCAGGCTGATTCAAATTTATATATACGAACAACACCGTTTGCAAAGTTTCTACGCCACCTAGAGACTTCTGGTTTGTTCCATCACACTCGAAAATTCTTCCGGGAGGTTAAGTTCGTCCATCAGTCATGAAAGTCAAGTTTTTCCATGAAAAAATTGCACATTTTCTTCTCGAAAATGCTATATGTTATAAATTTGACGGAGTTAAGCATACTTATGTTTTTGATTATGTAAGTGTTTTGTTCGTAATTTTGATTTATTTTGTTAATAAAAAAAGTATTCACGTATCTCTGTTTATTATTTACAGTATTATGAAAAATGTACTCAAGGGGCCTGGAAATGTCAGGGAAGTTGATTTTGGATTTGTACTGGGTACCCTGAGTTTTATTTTTCAAAAATTAGTTCTAAAAATACATGTGACGTTTTTGAAACATCTTGTATAAGTGTGTAAGCAACGTTACTTCTCTCATGTTTAATATTATCAAACATTAGATGAAGTTGTTCTATTGTGTATCTCTTTTTCGAGATGTTTATACTTTATTGCTATTTATTTTGTTTTTCCGTTGTTGTGTTTTTTTTAATCTCTTAAAGTTCTGCGAAAGAAGCTTTTCCATGAACCAAATTATTATTTCTAGGGTTGTTATTAAAACAAAATTGAATAACATCCATTTTAAAGTCTTGCAAGCCTCACTTGGTTCACACTACGCAACTTCATTTAAAAGTTCTTTTTGGTCATTTTGAAGTTGTTCTAAATGGTTTTTAGTCGTTTGTGGTCTGTTTTCTGTCGTGTGTCTTCAGTTTTTAATTTCTCGAATCTCGTTGAATAGTTTTTCGAAGTTCAACAGTTATTCAATTCTTGAAACTCCTTGATTTTGTAAGCTTCTCTGAAGATGCCATAAAAAATATTCCACCATACACAATATAATAATAATTACCACATTCACAAAACCCATGGTCTGAGCTCCGGATCGTGGATTCTTACTGGACACCAGTGGAAATTTTAGTTTTAGTTAATAAAACTTTTTTGCAGAAACGTTAAAACAAAATGTTCTAACAAAAATTATTTTTTAGTCGTATCTTAAAAGTCTGAAACATTTTCTTAGAATGAACCAAGTATTCATCTGTCAAAGTTTTTAAACAATTTATTAAATTCGACTGTATAATTTATTTGTATAAAGGTGTCAAAACACAAATAATTTCTTATCTAGGTTTAACATTTTTTTGGTTTTTTTATATGTATATTTGTATTTATTTATATTTCTTGGTCACAGATACCGAAAGAACAATTACATTAATTACAATAAATACATGAAAAAATGCAATATCTTCAACTATAAAATATGAAAAAAGTACATGTCCTCTATGTTTTCATCCAAACACATGATTTTTCAAAATATATTTGTAATAAGTATTGTGTTATACTGTCATTTTCAAGGTCCTTTAGTTAATTACCCAAATAACAAACTCACACAAGCTTAGATCTGGCAAGTAGAGTGCATGTCCCCCAATGGTGGTGATGACGCTCTCCAATAGATTTAACCTTTATTCAGACACAAGCATATGTGATAATAAAAAATATACTTTACTTACAAAATATTGTTACATTAAGGAAGAAAACACAGAAAAAATTAATTTTTTTATTCGTAATGCAAACTTTTTTTTTATTGTATCTCACGGGATACATTGCGCATTTACAAGTCTAAAATTCTACTTAGTATGGTATGCCTTAAAACAATTTCTCTCAGCGCTTTGAGTTACTATGCATAAGCGCCATTGGATTTCTCACAAAACACAGTTGTTTGTCCTGTGGTACAATATCTGCAACGCCCTTTTTTCATAAGCTTAGATAAATGTCCTACGTTATCGTAAAAGATATCAGGTGCAGGTCTGCCAACAACTGGAATTTTCATTAATTTTTTTTACCGAGTTGAGTTTTCCATTACTTTTGTTTTCCCTTAGGGCTCGTCTGTGTCTTTGCCACCACAATAGCACTGCCTTTGGCTTATTGTACATGTCGTTTGTCTTTTCTACTCCACCAATTCCAAAATCACTATGCCTTGAACTGCACGGCAATTGGTAGGATGGAGTTTTATATTGCCCTGTCTCCGGTCTAGACTGTCCGTAGATTAGTTGTCTTTTGCGGTCCAGAGCTTTACACTCGCACAAGATGTGCTGGGCTGATTCCTCCCTCTCGCGGCAGAGTCTGCATGCCAGCTCCCCGTCGAACTGCCCCATTTTATGCAGGTGTTTCTAGACAGCCATGTGTCCCATCAAGAGTCCTGTTATGTTCCTGAGCTGTCCTCTGCTAAGATTTAGCAGCTCCACAGCTCTCTTTGGGCTGGGTTGCCCAATTAATGACTTCCCATGTTTGAGCACTGGACAATCTGCCCAGTATGCCTTGTGCTGTTCCCTGGCCCAGGACCTGATGGTTTCCGGTTACCCTGACTGTACCTTTCGATATGCCCAGGACTGGTTCTGGTCCCATAAATGATTGTACTGATCCTCTCTTCGCGAGACTGTCAGCATCTTCATTGCCTTTGACACCCGAGTGACCCGGCACCCAGATGAGGGTGACCCCATTCTGCGCCGCCGTAACTCTGTTGGGAAGCTGATTGAAACTTCCCAATTCGGACTTGTTGGGACGACGGTTCAAGACTCACCGGCAGCTGATGATTTTTCAAATCACTTCTGTGGTTGAGATTGAGCTTAAGGTGAAGGGTAGGTTAGTTTAGATGAGCAAAAAGGGTCAGCATTGGCCTAATTGCCAGTAAGCATCTTACCTTTTTAGTGTGTTAAGGGCTGTCTGTGGCTATGAGGATCCGCTTGTTGGTGTTGCCCCTTCTCTTGTTCTCTCACACACAGTGCAAGATGGCGTACAATTCGGCCTGAAAAACTGTTGCATGAGCTCCGGGGGTAAATACTGTGACTTACCCTCTGTCCTTCCGAATAAACATGTGCCCGCGTCCCATGCTCCCTGCCAGATCCATCTGTGAACCAAATGAGCGCGTCCTGTGGTAGGCCCAGCGTCTCCCCCACCATGTAATCTGTTTACTGTCAGATAAAGATGTCAAAATTTTGGTAATGTTTTTTTGTGAAGTTTTGGTTTGAAAGAAGGAATCGTTTTTGTATTAAATGGATTTTAAATATCCATAGTTGCAGCAGGAATGTTGGTGGGAATGGAAATCACAGCTGAAGAAAAACTTAGTTGAAAATAAAAAAAGTGACAAGATGAAAATAATTTAACATTTATGCGTTTAGGGAGAGACTGTTCAAAATCGTGTCCTAGTGCAAAGCATAGCTTTTTTGTATGGCATAATGTATAATTTGAATTAATAATAATAAATAAATAATAATAATAATACCTTGCGGTCTGGATGCCACTGTAAACTTGTTATCGCTGCAGATTCGCTGCCTGCGAAGTCTGACCTCATTTCAAGCATGGGCTCCTTCAGGATCTCCTGAATTTTGCAGTGGCCCCTGCAGCCTGGGCTTGTCTTCTGTCTGTCATTGCAGGCTAGTCTGTGTAGTCCTAGCCTGACCACCCCCTTGATGCTGGAGCAATTTTAATATTAATAACATTTATAGGTAAATTAGCAGATTAGCGCATTGTTCGTTTTTTGAAAAAAACAATTGAGAATCATGCTTAGAGGAACCCGCTTATGCATTAACCATCAGACAAATGCTGTGATCTCAACTCTACAATACAGTTAAGAGACCTAAATCAAATTTGAGGTTGAGTGCAGGGTAATCATGCTACAACGGAGCTATAAATGCAAACTTTAAAAAACTCACCTTACAGAAGTCCATAGAAAGGAGAAACTACTTACCAACACTGTTACTCCATGATAAACTCCCACTTTGCCCAATTCAAGAAAATAACGCTGAATAATAAAATAAATCTGATTCGTTATTAGAATTAAATAAATAACTGAAACTACTACCAAAGCAACACATAAAGGGTCTATTTTAAATTAATTTTCAGCAAATATTTTAATAAAATAAAGAACAATGGAGATTGTAGCTGAAACTTAAGGCTTCTTAACTTCATACGACATTTATGCCGCTTAGCGGTATTCATTTAGGTTCTCTATTTAGAACATGTCAATTTTGATGTTTCGAATCGCGACTTTTTTGACGTTTTAAGAAGAAAAAGTTAAAAGCTTATAACTTTTTTTATTTTAACATATAGATTCAGATGTTGGTGCATGGTTTTCTTCTTATGATGTAAACCCTCCTACCCAAAATGGTCGCCCTAGCTTTGTTATTTCCGGAGATATAAAAATTTTCCGCAAGAAAATGCAAAATTTTCCGGGGAAAACTAGTCCAATTTTCCTGGCTAACGAACTTATCCAAGCCACTTGCTAAAGGAAGGTACTCACCAAATTGGCCCATTCTTTTTTTAGTTATCGGTGTGCACAAATATATATATATATATATATATATATATATATATATATATATATATATATATATATATATATATATATAAACATATAAAGTCTAAAACCGACCTCGGATTTGGGTCCCTGGGGTCCTAAATAGCGCTCATTTGAAGAATTTTTTTCAAAGTCGCGACCTCATTAGTTAATTTTTTTTAAGAAAATTCATTTAATGGTGAAGCTGACTATAGAAAAGATAACAAGCTATTCTGAAGCCAGAGAAGAAGTCACTGCGTCTGTATTTAGTATGAAAGGTTTCACAAAGTTTTGACAACAACAATAAAGTGGCGAAATTTTTTATTCTTTGTCTGCCAGATTGATTTTAATAAGTCTTAAATGCAGATTTTCGTGTTTTCTTAGATGAGGTTTGTTATGCAAGTTATGTACAATGAAGTTGCGCATTTTTTTGATCTGCCAGATTTTTTTTTTTTTTTTTTAATAAATCTTAAATACATTTTTTTTTTGTGTTGTATTAATTATTTTTGTCCCAAAAACACATATAAAGTTGCTACAAGAATTCTATTGTGTTTACAAATAATCAGATCAAAGCAAATTTTAAACTCATCTGTAAATAAAGCTCTTCAACTTGCTTGTTGTAGCCGCTTTAATAGTCGCTACAGCATGATTTTGCACTATGACAGTATAAAGTAGTCACATGGTGCCAAATCCAGCAAATACAGTGGTTGACTGATCAAGTTGTCTGCCAAAAACTTCTGCCAGTGTGACCGGGGTGGGGGGTCGTGTCATTGTCACAGTCAAGCTTCACCGCCCCACTTGTGCCAAATCTTTTGTGATGTGGATGGAGCTTTATATTGACTGTTGAGCGTAGCCAAACATGGCAAACAAGTTTTTAGCACATATAATATGACTCAGATATACATGATTCTACCACATTACTGTTTCAGCTGACTGTTTCAGAGTCAAAATGTGTGGCAAAACCGTCTACTATTGTCTGTGGTGTATCCAGTGGTATCCCATTTAAGGACATAAGACTAGGAATCGTTGAAGATTTCCTCCTATTGTTTATATACAACCAAAATGAAGAAGGACACGCTACGAGTTGTCTCTGTTTCCCTTTTGGCTTCTTTACGTATATTTTTGAAACATTCGAGATGATAAACCGAACGGGTCTTTTTATACTTCGACCAGTAGTAATCCTTACTTTCTAACAACTTAATGAGTTTGGCTGTGAACCATACCGAAAACCTAGTATCTGGTATTCTCTTATAGGGAACGTATTTATTAAATATGCTATACAGCAACCGGTAAAATACATCGCACGCCTGATCCACAGTTGCCGTACTTTCTAATGAGCTCCAATCAACCCTGGCAAGTTAAGAGTACAGAGCGTGGAAGTCAGCCTTTCTAAAGTTATAAACCCTTGACCTAAAAAAAATTTAAAAAAATATGTGGTGAAAGAAAAATAACAGAGTTGTGTGCTAGATACAGATTTCGACCACGAAGTTGTCTTCAGCAGTAGCCGTCGCTAAACTGGTGTTAGTGTTTGATTATACCACTTGGTTGGCATATTTCTGTAATACCTAAAGGTCCCACTGAATTATTTTCTTCGGTCTCTCTGCAATATGGAAAAAAGTTCTATAAATATCGGAACATACCACACAAACACTGAAGTTTGTAGTCGAATACCATTAATGGATGTCTTCTATAATACCTGAACATCATCCAGAAAAAGGTTTGGACTGAAGATTCCAAACTCCTTAAAGTTTATTTTCAAATAACCAAAGCGTTTTTGCAACATTTAATTTCATTCTTTCTGCACCTTGGAACTTTCTTTTAAAAAATTTTATTTAATTTTTTTTGCCTGTTATTTAAGGCAAGCTTTTCTTAATTGTTTTGTTAATCGTTTGTGTTATGTTTTTTATTGTTAACTTGTAGTAGAGGTACATGGATAATCCTATGTCATTTACGTGAGATTTACCTGTTTCATTGTTAATAAATACATTATTCAATTCCAAGTAAGTAGATTAATGCTCTCAACATTCATTCTTGACGCCCTCATGGCGCAGGTTGCTAGGTGCCAGCCTGCTAAGCGAGAGGTCCCGGGTTCGATTCCTGGGCGAGCCAACGAGAAGTTGACTTTGTCTGGAAAATTAGTAAAAATAGCGAATGATTGGAAATGAATGTGCTAATGGCCTGAGATGCTGCAGCCAATAATATTAGTTTAAAAAAAAACATTTATTCTCAATTCTATTTCACTTCTGTGCATGCCTGTGACACATATCACTGTATTATCTGCAAAGATATGATACAATATTCAAGAATACAGTCGATGTCATTTGTATACAACAGACATAAAAAGGGACCCAGCATGCTTCCTTGCGGAACTCTAGTTTGAAACTCTGGTGTTCGTAATATCAGCTTGCTGTAGGGTGACTTTTACAGTGCAAATTATGGACTCTATAACAGAGTTGTGGGCTCTGCCAATTGGTAATAATAATAATAGGTACATTCCTCACTGGTAGACTTTTTAAATTTAACTTATGTTCCTTCTAAATGTCAAGTTCATGGGCATTGAACTTGTAGAGAGTCTGTTCAGGTCCTACTGCACCTTATTTTTTCTTTATTTTAAAATAATTTGAATATCTAAAGTAGTTGTTTTTTTGTTTTTTTAATGAATTACTCCTTCAACTGTGACTAAATGTGTGACAGCTAATATGCTGTTTTGAGATAGATAATAAGTTCAGTCGCTGCTTTCCTAGTTTTGTTATCATTTTTGTTGGATGAAATATTTTAAATTTCCCCAACACCTGCAAATTTATTTTGTATCCCTAATTAGATTGGATTAAAGAGGGGGGCTAGCCATATGACCTTTGTCACTGAGGCCTCTATGGTCTATTGTGACACTACATCTCTAATTACGTAAACCTTTCGATAAAATTGTATTATTTAAATTCATAATTCCTAAATATGTTTTGTACCGTAAAGATATTTAAAATGTTCAGAGACTTGTATCCTAATGAATCAGAAATTTGCACTACGGAGGTTTTGAGTACACAAAAACTTACTGTCAAATGTAGATTATTACAAAATGAGAAGTTATTTTTATATGCTAAGAGTGTCGTCATTCCTGGAGAGAGAAAAAGTGAAAACGAATGTAGTGCACAAGTCCGATAGGCTACTTGTCTCTACTATTTATTTTGATTTCTATTTCGTGTATATATATATATATATATATATATATATATATATATATATATATATATATATATATATTATATATATAAAGAAACACGTGATTTCAAATGCATCTTACAGTTACTTGCCTGTTTTCGTTTTAAATCATAAGTAACATTTTTTTTTACTTATTTTGGAATTGTTTTGTTGAGGTAATGTTACCTATTATTTGGAACTGTATTTTTCATTTTGTTGTTTATATTGAGTAAAAACTACATAACGTTTCGAGATAGTTAAACCAAAGCTACTGTAATACAGAAAGCCTGCAGCTTAGTCATATGCCACATCGCGGGTCTGACTTTTGTATGCTGTTAACCGGCAACAAATCTCACATGCATTAGTATATAATTACGGCATAGTTGAGTCTCAACAAACCTTACGGTCGCAGGGGGTGAGGACTGAAATGGCCCACTACCATAACCTAACCTATGCTATGCAGTAGTGTTATACAATACTGATGGCTTGAATTGGACGGTAACTGACTTACCAACTGAAGTGTGAGGTGATGTGTGTGGCTTTCTGTATTACGGTGGCTTCACTTGAACCCAGTATTACATGGTTGTCACATCTACATTGGTCTTATTTTAAGGGAAATGGGTCTTATTTTGGTGTAAATTAATTGTCTCGTAGTTATGTAACTCTCTTGTCAGTTTTCGTTTCACAAATCTAGAAACATAGTTTCAAACTCTTCCATAAATAAATATAGAGTGCCTTAAAGATTGTATAGATTTTTCTAATAATTGTACTTTCTGTCTCTACTCCCCATAAATTTTTTGTAATTCTGTGTTAAATTATTTTTGATAAAAAGTTTTAGTTTTGTGCAGTGATCAATGTAAAATAATTTTGGTACTATTAGATATACATGGTGTCAATTTTTATTTGGCCACTACAACTATGTTATTTATTAGAGGTGTGCGAAGGTTCGAAATCTCGAACCAAACCTTCAGTTCAAAAATTGTTCGCGCTAGCCAATGTTAAAGTAGTTCGAAGTTCGAAATACGTAATTCTACAAAATAGTTCGAAGTTCGTTGCTAAGAATTACATCGAAATTGAACTTAGTCATTCAATGCTGCCAAAGGTAGCGAAATTTTTATTTGGTAGCAGCCTCATTAACTCATTAGCGGCGCTTTAAACTCAGTATTTATTTCAGGACATTTTACTCATGCGTATTGTTGACAATTGGTGGGACACATTGAGACCTAACAGAGCCATTTAAAAATTGCATAATTGCTTTTTATACAGCCTTGCATCCCAATGCCCTTTTCAGTTAGAACATTATGATGGAAGGGGGACTGCAATGATCCTGGCAATTTTAGGCAGGTTTCAGTTTTGCTGATACTCTCAAAAATCTTCGAATTCCTTATTTTCCAACAACTTTATAGTTACTTTGAAGATAACCATCTATTCTGTGAACATCAGTATGGTTTCCGCAAGAAATGCAGCACCATGGATGCGATATCGTATCTTCTAGACATCGTAAATTTTGCTTTTGAACAGAGAAAACAGTGCTGTGCAGTTTTTGCAGACTTAACAAAGGCATTTGATTGTGTCTCGCACGAAATATGTTTGACAAAGTTGAGTTATTATGGTATTAGGGGAGCCTGTCTGCATACTCAAAATATTCGGTAACGAATACTACCAGGTCAAGGTTTATAGATTATACATAGGTTGTCTGGTAACTCTTGACCAATCAGAGAATGGAGCGGGAATATGTCACATGTATTCCCAATTTAAATCTAGTGGAATTATAGTGCATCGAATATTGAAATCAGCCAGCATTTTTACGTTTTGAACTCATAACAAGGTTAAGTATTTAATAATAATGTTGCGTTTTCTCCGGGTTCTCGATAAGTGAGACTTTGAATTTTAAAAAAACAACTTTATTTACTCTCTAAATATGAATACAATAAAAGTTCTAGAATGTCTCTCTCTCACACAAAACACTTCGTTTATCTGGCCTTACAATCACTAATCTGCACACAAGTCACTACACTGGAACTACAGTCGCTACTTTCTAACACTTCACACTGGTTACTGCTTCTTCGAGTCACTTCAACATTCTCTAATTGAACTGAACTGAGTGGGCTTGCTTCCGCCTTTATATACCCGTCGTACCTTCCACCTCGTTTCGGGAGTGTTCCATTCCAGAATGTTCCAGGACCTTCTTTTTCTAGAAGGTTCTGTCAATACAGATCGGCTCTGCGTGTATACAGGGGGACATATACGGGTGTTCGGAATGTGCAGATCTCATTTATCCGTTCCGACGGGGCATAAGTTGGTAACTTTGTTATTTTTGGTCCTAGAGGGTTGAGACTTCGCCTGTGGGGTTAATTTTAAAATAATAGTAAATTGGGCTAATCCAATAAGTAAATTAATAATATATAATATTACTTGGTAAATTTTCAGATGAGCCATTTAGAACATTTATTTTCAGAAACGTGCTTAGAATCCACCTTGGATGAATAAACCAAAAGAGAACTTTCTTGAAACAACACCAAGAAAAAAATTATGGGACCAGGAACGAATAGGGGTG
This sequence comes from Tillus elongatus, assembly GCA_964006375.1. Taxonomy (NCBI): domain Eukaryota; kingdom Metazoa; phylum Arthropoda; class Insecta; order Coleoptera; family Cleridae; genus Tillus; species Tillus elongatus. Next base: position 7,894,458 of record OZ023264.1, on the reverse strand, counting down.
ATGGGCAGGGAAAAATAAACGAAAAATGCGAAAAAACAGCTTAGCCGGATCTATATAATTCGCCTTTATTCAAGTTTGCAGCTACACCTTCAAATCATGTTTACCCCCCACGGAACCCCTATTCACCTCAGGTCCAGTAACTTTTATAAAACGTGTTAATATGTACTGGGCCCATAACCTTTCAGGATTTATCGAAAACAATAACTTTTCTTGTGAAATTTTAAGTTATACATCGTGTTAGTTCTTCGCAATTGCAATATAATAAATAATTACCAGTTCATAAATCTTAAGGTATAAGTTTGTTCGGTAAATTACCCTTTTAACCATTTGTATCCACACTTAGTGTCCAGCCACACATGATACTAGTGAAGGAAAGGATAGCACAGAGCAAAACATGGCGCATATCGCCACAGCTCCACCTGCTATGTGTATTCTAGAATAGGCGAAACAAAAGACGGATCATTAAATATTTTTTTCTTTAAACAATTTTACCGATAAAATGTCTATTACGAACTTGTTTGTATTTTGAAAGCATGTTGCAAACAAAACAGAAATTGTAGATATATAAATTAAGTGCATTAAGCAAGATTTTAGAAGAATTCGTTTACCTTAACGGACATGTGACGTATCACTAAAAGTTTTTTGATAATACAGGGTTGTTTGTAAGTAGTTTTGACTTACTATTATCAAATTTATTTCATGGATTCCTGGTTTTGACACTTTTAAAACGAACACCCAATATGCGACTCTGCTCTAATGTTTAACATAAATTTGAAGTCTCCGTTGTCAGTCAGCTAACCTGTTTGCCGTACGCTCTTCTCACCACTGTATGTGTGAACATTCTCATATACAGATTGGTTTAAATGTTCCTTAACCAACTCTGCTACCATAACCGGTCTGTTGTATGCGTTATATGTGGCACTACACTTACCTACTACAAAAATTGTATGATACGAGGGATGGTCAATAAGTCCCTGACTTTTTGAATGAAACACAGTTTTTTTTTATTTCTCAACATAGTCTCCTTTGAGCTCTATACACTTCGTCCACCGTTTCTCCAATTTTGTTATCCCTTCCAAAAAAAAAAAAAGATTTGTCGAGGTCCTAAAAATAGGTAATTGTTTGTGAGACGATTTGATCATTGGAGTCAAATCTATTTCCACCGAGCCATTTCTTTAAGTTTGGAAACAAAAAATAGTCACTCTAGACTAGATTAGATTAGATTAGATTTTAGTGTGAGTGGGCTATTTCAGTCCCTCCACCGCGACCTTAGGTCTATTGTGGCTCACGTCTAATTATTTAGATTTCACCCATCAATTCCAGCTCACTGAGGGAGTCGATCTTTTCTTGAGGGTGAGAGTTTGTTTGGCAGGTGTACTGCCATCTGAGTAAAGTCGCTTGCCCGTTTCGAAACTCGAAGAGAGATAACCTCTCTCCGAGTTCGTCTGGATCCAGCATCCGTCAATGTTTGCCTCGAGGCGGTATCATGAAGTCCCGCTCTCGAGCAGCATCTAATCTCCAATTGTAATCTACCCCTAGAGATTTCAGCTCCCCTCAGGCTCTTCCAAACCTAACACCTAACAGTGTTACGACTCAAGGCAACATCCCATCGAGTCCCGCTTCCGAGCATCACCCCAGCGAGGCCGTCCGTCCGTTTCGTAGCACACATATGGGCTCCAAACTCCGGGTGTTTACCACTCATCAGAGATCAGATCCCCCCGCGGCGTCTGGACACACGACACACGCCAGGGCTCAATCCAGGGCGGTATTATCTGGAACCCCGCTCCTGAGTAACAACCAAGCGAGGCCAGTGGTCAGTCTCTGAGGCCACAGTGGAGGCGCCAAACTCTGGGTGCATATCACTCCCCAGAGATATCTGCCTCCCCCCAGCCTCACCTGCACCAGACCCCTGTTTTGACTTTGTTTGACAGATGTACTGCCATCTGAGCGAAGTCACTTGCCCGTCTCAAAGAGAGATAACCTCTCTCCGAGTTCGTCTGGACCAGACATCCGTCAGTGTTTGACTCGGTGCAGTATCATGAAGTCCTGCATCCGAGCAGCATCCAAGTGAGGTCGTTTGTCCGTTTCGAAGCTCAGAAGAGGCCTCAACCGTTAGTTTTGTTCCACCCCTAAAGATTTCAGCTCTCCTCCGGGTTCGTCTAGACCCGACACCCACCAGTGCTAGACTCAAGGCGACATCCCATCGAGCCCCGCTCCCGAGCATCGCACAAGCGAGGCCGTCCGTCCGTTCCGAAGCACATAGTGGGGGCCCCAAACTCCGGGTGTTTACCACTCATCAGAGTTGTCAACCCCCTCTGGGTTGTCTAGGCACACGACACCCGCTCAACCCAAGGCGGCACCCATCCGGAACCCCGCTCCCGAGTAACAACCAAGCGCGGGCAACCATTTCTAAGCCCAGAGTGGAGGCCTCAAAATCCGGGTGTACATCACTCCCCAGAAATATCCGCCTCCCTCCAGGCCCACATGGACAAGACCCCCACCAGTGTTTGATTCCAATTAGTCGCCTTTTACGACAGGCAGGAGTTACCTTGGGCCTATTCTTTTAATTAGTCCCTGGACCCACAGGGGACCACTCTGGACTAAATCCGGAGAATAGGGCGGATGAGGGAGCAATTCGTAGCCCAATTTATGCAACTTCGCCATGGAGACTACACATGTGTGCACCCTTGCATTGTCTTGGTGGAAAATAACTTTTTTCTTGGCCAAATGCGGTCGTTTTTTCTTCAAATCGTCATTGAATCAGTCCAATAAGTTGGTATAATATTCGCCATTGATTGTTCTTCCCTTTGAAGGTAATCAATGTGGATTATACCGCGTGCATCCCAAAAAACGGTCTTGGCCTTCTTCGGCGCCGATTCGCACGGAGAAACCCACCGTTTTGACTGCTGCTTGGTCTCAGGTGTGTTGTGGTGAATCCATGTTTCGTCCACGGTTACGAAACGGCGCAAAAACTCGTTGCGCCTGAACAACGCCAAACACTCCTTCGAAGTTGTCACATGATTGCGTTTGTGGACGATTGTGAGCACACACGGCACCCATCTTGTGGATAGCTTTCTCACACCCAAGTGATCATGCAAAATCGAAACCACTGAGCCATGTGATATACCTATGGCTTCCACAATCTCACGCACCTTCAATCTCCGATTGGCCAACACCATATCGTAAATTTTTTTCAATTGTTTCCAGTGTAGTGACCTCAACTGGATGTCCAGAACGTTCGGCGTCATTTGTGCTTGTATGACCGTAACGAAATTCAGTAAACCACTTTTTTACAATGGAAATTGATGGTGCAGAGTCCCCATAGTATTTATCAAGCTGAGCCTTGGTTTGAGTGGTTTTTTTTTTTTTTTTTTTTTTCCGCAAAGAATAATGTTTGATGAGCACATGAAATACACTTTTATTCAATTTTCGTTATAACTCAAGAGGTTGTTCGCTTTCGGTGGCTATCTAACACAAAGTAAATGACACAGCTTGTTCAAAATTTGACAGGGGTCAACTGACAGATGCTTGTTGACAGGAGCAGCGTTGCCCTTCCTGTGAAGAGGTGGAAAATTCAAAAAGTCACGAACATATTGATCTGCCCTCGTATAATAACTTGAAATTTTTGTGGCAATAATTTGATGATTTTTACAGGTACCTGTTGAAAATTGACAGCTTTTAATTAGAACAAAATAATAAATAACAAGTATACATGTAGGGCCTTTACAAATTTCATAATATGCTTCAAAAAAGAAAAATCACCAGTGCACGTAAACCGACAAAGCGCAAACGTCATATAGATCAATCAACATGAAAATGTAAACAATAATATCGACAAAACAAACATAAATGTCACATAAAAAAATGAACAAACGTACTTGTTAGGAAACTTGACGGAATGAATTGGATGTATTTATTTCTGTTCAATATATGTATTTAAGAAAAACTTGGGTTATTTTGAAGTTTCTAAATGCATGTTTTCTCCCATCTATAAAGGCTATGGCAAGTAACTGTAATGGGTAAAACATAACTTCTTTATTAAGCTGTATAGTTTGAGATAAATTTGTAGTTCTAAGTGCGATAATGATTATATATTTTAGTTTGATTAATGTAGGAGTAATTTAACTGTAAAGAAATATGTATAAAAGAAGCATTGTCTACTTTATTGTTAATTTATATATATAGAAAGGTACATTATACTACAATTTGGATTGTAGGTGTTTGACTACAATAGGAAGACTTTACTTTTTCGACATTTTTTTACCAGCTATATAATGTATTTATTATTTACAATAAACACTTGTCTATTGTAATTCTGGTTATTTCACCCTACCTCGTTTATCATTTTTCAGAATATTGTATTATTATTATATGCTGACAGACAGACAAAAGAATATTTGGTCCGGAATCAAGTTTTCTATATGTTTTGAGACTTTTTATGCCGTTTTGTCAACAATATTCCACTCCCACACATTCAACCCCAATCTAATTGGAATACAGAATAGCATATTTTCGATGAAATTAAAAGTTTTCTAATAAATAAACCCTAAAACGTCATATTAATCGAATGTTAACGGAAAAATGTCAATTTTTACCAAATCACCCCCCATTCATCCCCTACCCCCTAAAGCGATTTTACCCAAAAACAATCCGAACCGATCGTTTGTCAACTGCTAACTTTATACCAAATTTGAAGACGATATCTCAATTCGTTCTAAAGTTATCGTGGCTACAGGCAGGCAAAAAAAAATTCGGCCCAGATGAGTTTTCTATATGTTTTGATACTTTTTACGACGTTTAAGCGAAAAAAAATTGAAACTTTTGTGTATTATATTTCCCAAAAAGATTTACAAAATCAATAACAGAAATATATAGCTCCAGTAAACAATTTTGCATCACGCAAATATTCTAACAAAATAAAATATAAACAGCAACTTTATAACTCATTAATTTATATAATACTTCATTTCTTAAAGTTTAGGTTTTAAATGACTTTTATTTATCAGAATTTTTTTCGTGTTTTTTGTAAATTTCACTGTTTCACTTGGGGGGGGGGGGGTCCCTTAACCTGCTCATGCGCTGTGGTCATGTGGTCCCTTAGCCTGGTCATGCGCTGGCCGTTCTCTTGATTGATCGACGTGTAATTTAGCTACCTGACTCCTAGAGGCTGGCTCCTCGTGCCACCCCTGGCGTGACTATCGGCAATGGGAATAACGCCCAGGGCTGATGGTCTACTAAAGTCTCGCTCCCTCTCTTTGCAGGTGGTAGTGGAATTTTCCACGCCCGAGGAGGCACCACCCCATGCATCAAGGGGCCGGTGAAGTCCCAACGGACGTTTCCAGTTCTGGTGTATGAGTCGGTTTCCCTTATAAGCAAAAATGATGATGATTCCTCCTTGTGCAAAACATTCAGGAGGTAAATTACCCCTCCATTCAGATCTCCGAGAGAGGGGTGTACAGGGGGCGCCAACATCAAAATTCAACATATCCTTCTCGAATATATGTGGCCTAAATTCTAACCTGAACTCCTTCCACCATTTCCTCCAGGCTAATAGGCACCAACTCCTCTTCTTCACCGAAATCCAAAACAGCCACTAATCACCTTCATTTCCCGGGGTATGAGCTCCTTACTTCCTTTAGATTGCATAGAGGCGTGTGCCAAATTCGTCCGTAGCAATCTACCCTGCACCAGACTCCCCAATTTAGAAGCTGGAAGAAAAGACATACTATGGATAAAACTCTCTCTCAGGGCTGGAACTAAATTCAGCTGTTGCATTTATTGGTCCCCTTCTGACAACAACTTTGTCCAGCTCTTTGACTACCTTTCTGAAAAAACCGACCATCTGATTTCTGAATATCCTTCCTCCGAGGTCACTATTCTTGGTGACTTCAACGTCCATAATAAGGAATGGCTAGGATCTTCAAAAACCGATCCACAAGGGAGAGCAGCGGAGGCCTTTGCAGTCACAAACTCTTTAGCCAATATGGTTCAGCAACCTACTTACTTTCCTCACATCCCAACACACAGCTCAAATCCCTTATATCTCCTTCTTACTACAAATCCTCACTGCTATAAGATATCAGTCACCGCCCTCCTTGGTCGCTCAGACCACGGCATGGTCACTGCTTCCTGCGCACTGCAACCTGAGGTCACACCCTCATATCGTTTGGCACTACAACTCGGCGAACTGGGACGAAATGCGAGATTACTTTTCCTCATTTCCATGGGCGTCTGTCTGCTTCTCTCATCCTGACCCCTCAGATATCTCACAAAACGTCACCGAAATTATCCAAGCTGGTATGGAATTATTTATTCCACGTACACAGAAAACCTTTTCAGCCACTCAAAAGCCCTGGTTCTCTAAATCTTGTGACAAGGCTAGGCTTGAAAAGGTCAAAGCTCACAAAACACTTCTGCACAATCCTAGTCAAGAAAACCGTCAAGCATTGAACAACGCAAGAAACCGCTATGTCCGCACTATTTCTGAGGCAAAAAACTCGTTTAATAACCACATCAAAAACAAAGTCCTCTTTAGCTTTAAGAGCAGCAAACTCTTCTGGACTCTTCCTATTCTATTGGGAATAATTTCTGCAAGAGCACGTTCCCACCTCTTGTGTCAGGGGATGAAATTGTTTCTACTGCCCTGGGCAAGGCTGAACTTTGTGCCTCGTTCGCCGGCAATTCTACTCTCAACCCACCTTTAAATGTTCAACCACCAACACTCCCCAATGTCGCTCATAAAATGACTGATATTATTTTCAAAACTAAAAAAATACGAAAGATGCTCTCTTCTCTTGATACCAGGAAAGCCTCTGGCCTTGACGAGATCCCAGCAGTTGTTCTCAAAAAATGCGCACCAGAACTTTCTACTGTCATAACTTGTTCCTCTTCCGGGCTATTCTATTGGGAATAATTTCTGCAAGAGCACGTTCCCACCTCTTGTCTCAGGGGATGAAATTGTTTCTACTGCCCTGGGCAAGGCTGAACTTTTTGCCTTGTTGTTCGCCGGCAATTGTACTCTCAACCCACCTCCAAATGTTCAACCACCAACAGTCCCTAATGTCGCGCATAAAATGACGGACATCATTTTCAAAACTAAAATGGTACCAAAGATGCTCTCTTCTCTTAGTACCAGGAAAGAGTCTGGCCTAGACGAGATCCCAGCAATTGTTTCCAAAAAATGCGCACCAGAACTTGCTCCTGTCCTGACTCGTCTGTTTTAGACATCTTACAATAGAGGCATATTCCCTAGTAACTGGAAAACTCCTTGAGTACAACCCGTCCCCAAGAAACGATCCAAAGCGCTTCCCAGCAACTACAGGCCTATTTCTCTCCTTTCAGTCATCTCTAAAGTGATGGAAAAGTATATAAACACCGAATTACTAAAATTTCTTGAAAAACACAGTCTAATCCACGACAGGCAATATGGATTCCGTCAGCGCAGATCAACTGCCGACCTCCTTTCCTTTGTCACCTATTCTTGGAACAAGTCTATGAAACTACACGGTGAATCCCAGATTGTCGCTCTAGACATCCAAAGCCTTCGACCAGGTCTGGCACGCAGCGCTGCTTAATAAACTACCGGCCTATGGCCTACCACCAAAACTATGTACCTGGACAGCAAACTTCCTCTCCAACCGGAGCATTTCTGTTGTGGATGGCCATTCCTCTAAACTATATCCAATTAATGCAGGAGTTCCTCAAGGTTCATCTTTAGCCTCTACTTTGTTTCTTCTCCACATCAATGACCTCCTCTCTAGCACATCCAACCCAGTTCACAGCTACGCGGACGACAGCACCCTCCACTCAAATATACAATATTCTAAGCCTGTCTCTTTGGCCCAACTAGATGAGGATCGCAGACAGATGGAGGGTTCTGTCTCCGTGGATCTCCAAAAAATATTAGACTGGTGAAGTATAAATCTTGTACAATTCAACCCCACCAAAACTAAGTCTTGCTTTCTTTCTCATAAAAGATACACCAGCCCTAGAACCATCACAATAAATAACCAAGTTATTCTAAGTAATGAGTCCTTTTCACTTGTTGGCATTTCAATTGGCACCAACATGTCACCACAATTGCAGAAGCGGCTGCTAAGAAGTTAGGTATCCCCTTCCGGGCTCGCAAATAGTTTTTACCAGCTAATCTCTATATCTTATATACTTCACAAATAAGGCCAAACCTCGAATACTGCTCCCACATCTGGGGTGCCGCTGCCGCTTCTACACTCGCTATCCTGGACTCCATTCAGAAGAGAGCTATATGTCTCATCGGTGACCCTACCCTCCCCCAAAGGCTGCCATCCCTTGCGCACCGACGTGCCGTTGGTGACCTGTCTCTCTTTTATAGATATCTGCACGGACACTGCTCAGGGGAGCTTTCTTCCATAGTTCCTCCACCTGCTACCCCCAACATATCTACCAGGGGAATAGAGCGAATGCACCCTTTTACTGTCCAGGTCACCAGACATAGAACACCTTGTTATGCCCGCTCTTTTGTCCCGAGGACTTCCAAGTTGTGGAATTCCTTGCCGGCACATGTTGTTCCTTCTCCTCCAAACCTTCAAGTCCAGAATTAACAAGTTGCCTCTTTCCTTCTTGTCGACACAAACGGTACAATAGTATTTAGGCTGTAAGCCTTCGTGGTGTGTTGTTTAAATATTTTTAAAAAAAGGCAATAACCCAAGGGGAAAAAATGATTACGAGTCTTCATTTGGCAAATGTGCTGCACCACTTCTAAATATGGTAGAAGAAATACCACATCCAAGCCTCCAATACAAATTTTATTTTGACAGCCTTTTTACAGGATTCAATTGCACTGACACCATAAGAGATAATCACATCCCAAAGTCAGGTACTCTTCCAGATAAGAAAACTTTTGCAAATAACTTAAGAGGCGGTATAGAATCTCATATGGATCGAAAAGATGGTATCATTCTTGCAAAATGGAAGGACAATAATGTCGTAACAACAGCTTCAACCTGCCATGGTGTGCACACAGCTTTTGTAAAACGTTATTCACAAAAGGAAAAAAAATAGTCCATGTACAACGGCCATCAGTTAATAGAATACAATAAATTTATGGGGGGTACAGACATTATGGATGAGCATATAGGAAGATAGTGACTTAGTTTTAGAAGCAAAAAATGGTGGTGGCCAATATTTACTTGGCTTCTAAATGTAGCTATAGTCAATGCCTGGATAATAAGAAGGCAATGTAAAACAAAAGCACATATCAGCCAGTTAAGAGTTCCGAAGGCAAATTGTTCAAAACTACTTGGAGAGGCACAAAGTATTGCCCAAGAGTACTGGAAAACCATCAAAATCCAGTCATACTCTGTCCAGGGTATCCGATGACATTCAATATGATCACATAGATAATTTACTAATTTCAACTCCAGGAGAGAAAAAGCGAAGATGTGCAGGCGAAGGTTGTACATCCATTATACCTACCATGTGTTGAAAATGTGATGTTGGTATGTGCTTAAAGTGCAACACCATTTTTCATACCAAATATAATTACAACTTGTTATATCACATACCTATTTTTTGTATACTTATTAAGTGAGCATTGCCATATAGCAAATAATTTTTTTCAAAAACTGAATTTCAGTATGAATATTTTTCACTAATGTTAAATACACTCTTTATCACTAAGTTTTGCATTTTATTTAATAAATTTTTACAAAAACGAATTCTCACCGTTTAAGGGTTGAATAAAGCTTTGCAGTCCACTGCTTTCTTGATGTTACTGATGCCCTTATTACCTATTTTTATTCGTTAAAGCAAATAGCTTTAAATTTTATAGTACACTTGATAAACTCACCATGTTCTTTCTTTAAACTATTGAAAAAAAATTCAAAATATTGAGGTAGTTTCAAGGAAAACAAAAGCTACATGTGTATGTAAATTTAATAGTGTTTAGCTGATAAGACTAAAGACATGTGCAATAGCGCAGAAACTTCACTAACAACAATAATAGTAAAGTTAATAAAAACGTCCATTATAAACACCATCTAAAAAATTGGCTATTATTCCTATGCAGCAATTACAAACTACTTTACATTTGGGTATCTCTTCAGCAGTAGGTTCAGTTGCTTGTGTGAAAGGTTTTTCTCACCGGGAGTCAAGATTCCTTTGGCTTCTTTTTCCTTGAGAGAAGTTTTCTTCGTCATATGATTAGTGTAGCACTTCTGAAATGCTTCAATCTCTTTGGAACACAAAGACTGGTCAAACTCGTTGGCCTTAAAACAGGCAAACACCACCGACATCTCGTGCAAACATCCTACCTCAGATGTGTTTTCACCTTTACCAGAAACTGTCTGTTTCAACTTTAAGGGCATTAACGCCTTAAATGGCACCGGTTCTTTCGGGATCTTCCTTGCCACCTCCAACACAGACGTAGTCCGCATTTTTGGGATCAAAGTCTTTCAGGGGAATAAAACAATTACAATACAAATGGGGCTTACCGACAAAACTGAGATGTGAGGTTATAGGTTATGTAATATATGTGTTGACAAAACTTGAAAAAAAAATGAGACTGGTCCAATGACATATTGGATTAGTCACTGAGAGAGACTAGTGACAGTTGACAGCTGATCCACAACATAATAATATTCTGTGGCTGATCTTTCTGGATCAACAAGAACCTATTAAATTCGTTTATGTATGATATGAATCTTATTTGATCTTATCAAAAGATTTATTTCACCATTGACTAACTAGATAAGACAAAAGTTAATTAATTTGAGGCAATACAAACAGATACACTACACCCATGACTTAGATTATCATCGGTATATTAAATATTTATTTGATATTTGTACACATTGGTACTATGCAGTATTCATATAAGTTTTATTTTACATATTATCAAATAAATTCATGTGCAGAAGCCAAGATTCAATTAATAACTTTGCAACACGGGATGTAAACTCAGAGAGGCAAATTCGTTGATGACTTTTGTACTGTCCCGTGACGTTACAGATCATGGCGGCAAAATAGTGATGTTTAAAATCATTTATGAAATTGGCATTTTCAAATATTTTTTCCATCGTTATTTTTGTAATATGTGAAATGAAAAAATATATTAAAAATCAACCTTGTGGCATGTCTGTTAGATGTGATAAGAAAAAAGAACGTGCAATTTGTCTATCATCTTTAAACTGCTGATCAAGTTCCTGTCATCCCGTGAGCTACTACTACCTTTTGTGTGGCAATATTACGATACCGTAATATTGCCACACCAGAGATGGCAATAATCTTAATTAAAATGGGCCAATGGGAATATGTTTCGCTGCGATTTCGTCTGTATGAACCTAGCTTTTATGAAACAATAACTGACCAATATAAATGAACCAGGGGAGTCATTAAGTCCTGGGTCAGAAACCAACACAATAAGGTGTACTGGGCAGACTGTTCAGGGCTCAGACATGGAAAGTTAATAATATATATTAGGGTAGAAATGGGCCAGAGCTAACAATTTACTAAAATTGTTAGTTGGTTGTATACAGTCTATCTTTTTAACACTCTGTGTTATTTGGAGCTGACGTGACAACATACTACTTGGTTCCGCAACTAGGTGGCGACACGTTCACCACTCACCAATCGTATAGTAATATAATATATTATAAGCGCTTACGAAAAGTAACCGGGTATATATCTACTGTTTACCGACTGGTACACAGCTGGCTTTATGGTAAATGGATCCAGTGCAGTAATTTTCGCACGCTTTTAAATGCGCGGTAGCTAAATGACCAACGCCAAACTGTCAAATGTTCTTCTTTGTTGTTTAATGATATTTTGGCTTTGAACTTTGAAGTAGTAATATTAATATATTTGCGGTGCTATCGGGGCGGCAAGGCCGCGGACGAGCCCTGAGGGAACAAAAAAAAATATATTAATATATCAGTATGTATATTGAAAAAATTGCTTTAGTAAATGTTGTTGTATCTGAAATATTAGACAGCGACGAAGAGTTATTAACAGGAGTTAAGACATATCATACATTAAAAAATTCCATAAGAATCGCCGCGCCATTGAAAATTATGTATATGATGTTGCTCTCATTTACAATCCTGATGGTAACACCTCACCTTCCTTCAAGTAACGATTGAGAAATGACCGAATGAATATCAAAAACTTTAGGGCCCTTAGGGTATTGGTATTATTATTTATTTACATCCAGTTTATAGGTTAGACTTTAGACAATTTGTATAGAGAATTAAGTTTGTTCTCTATCTGACTCAATTTACCGACTGTTTGGTTCGGTACACAAATCCTGCACCGGGTAGATACCGTATAATATTCGAACGATAGACAGAGTAACCAATTACATGTTCGAACGCTTGCGGTGTAACCGATATCTACCCGGTTACTTTTCGTAAACGCCTTATAAGATCATTGGCTTAGGACCACATCGAATTAGAATAGAATTACAGAATATTCCATAGACATTATTGTTGTTTGTAGAATACCGAATGTTTCTGTGGGCTTGTCCTGTCATTTCATTTGTCATTTTTGAAAGTTTGAAGTGTCAGGTGTCAGTGTCAAAAAAGTCTATTAAAGAAAACTGGGTATTGAAATCGAGCAGTGGAAATTGGAAATCGACATTTTCTTATTTCTCTTTAAAGGTAAATTTAATAGTAAGCAATTTATAATCACGCTAAAAATTAACTATTCCAAGCTAAGTAATAGTATCAGTCAAGAGACGTTAGATTCAGATGTAAGATTATTTTATTTTCGGAGTGCAAATCCCAGTGCATATTTGTTACATAACTTTACCCTAAGGTTTTATCAATTTCAGATGCTGACTTATAACATTTTGAATAACGTAAAGACATCTGTTCGTGGGGCAGTCTCTTCCAGGAATATTGGTGTTTTAGCACCATGCCTTCAAAAAGCCACAGATCCAATCCAGCAGTTATTCATCGATAAGATTCGGGAGTACAAACAGAAAAGTTCTGGGTAAGTTTTATACAGTTTCTAAAATTTTAAGATACGAACCTTAGGATTATGTTTCTTACATTATAAATAGTTAATTAATAGTACATATTTCGGTAAATCTGCAGTTTATGCCCGCGACTCCTTGCGCACTAGAATTTCATCCTTGGAGTTCACGCGCTGTTGCCACATCCTTCTGCCGGACGGTGCGAGGGTAGGTCAGGTCAGGCAGCCCTGTAGAGCAATAAGCACCGTCCGGCAGAAGGATATGGCAACAACGTGTGACTCGCGGGGTTAAATTGCAGATGTACCCATATTTCACTACATACAGACTTGGAGACTACTTCTCTGGCTTGACTGTTGGGTTTCGTTTTTGTGGGTGAAGGGCGTAGCCAGCGCGTAAGCTAACTGTCCGAGAATGCTGTCAAGCAGCGAAGCAAGTCACAGAAACGTTGAAGGACATCTAGAATTCATAAGGGCCGCTTGCTCCAGTAAGCTTACGCGCTGGCTATGCCCTTCACATACAAAAACGAAAACCAACAGTGAAGCCAGAGAAGTAGTCTCCAAGTCTGTATGTAGTATGGACCAGTTTCACCAACAACAATCAATGAAATAAATATTTCACAAGAAGGTTTGAATTCTTGGAAATTAGACTGAAACCTTTTAGAAGCTAATTCTGCAACGCTTTCTCTTAAAAGGTAGTCTCCCGTATACACGAACCCGCTGGAAAAAAGAAAACAAGGCTAACATGAATTTTGCAGGTAAATTTGTCTGCGAAAGGTAATTGGTAACATAAACAACATATAAGTTATAATTTTCAAAATGTTTTGAAAATGCAAAAAAATGAGTTTTCAAAATTTTTTGAAAATGCAAAAAAATGATAATCAAAATAATACTGTTATTTACACATTTAGTAATGGTATTTAAGTTTAGAAGGAAGAACAGAGACGCCCGTTTCTCACTCAGGGGGCATTTTATTATGCCCTTGCTTTACATGAATGGCTGCTCCTTGTTTAGCTGTCAAATACGTAATTAAGAATAATAATTCGTGATATTCAAATGCACAATATACTCAGACAGAACTGCATCAAAAAAATGCAAAATTATATCCATCTCCAGCAGTTTATAAATACAAGACACTGTCTTTAAGAGCAAGTCTTACCTAGATATATATATATATATATATATATATATATATATATATATATATATATATATATATATATATATATATATATATATTGTACGGTTCGGAAAAGACTAGCATTAGAAGGACCAGAGGAACTGTTCTTTGTAGGTACAGATTTGTAATAACTACACGTGGTAAAACAATAACAATTTAATTCTACAAAGTTACCAATTTAAATACTGGGATGAATGTTGTGAACTATTAAGGGGGGTACAATGTAAAAAGGGGACTTACAATTAGACAATTGCTGTGCTCGCTGTGGTCAACACGTGTTGGTGTCGCTGATACCTGGGGCTTTGTCCAAAGGGCCAATATGGTTCATGTCTCCAGGTGATGACGGCGACTAAGGATGGACAGGGTGGACTCAGGGAGATTGAGGGTAACAATATTAGGACACAACATATATATATATATATATATATATATATATATATATATAATTATGCTCGTATTATCTGTGTATTTCAATTATCCGTGCTGCCGATCCCCCCATTAGCCTGGATAATCGAAAGTGTACTGTATGTATGTTAAACTGAGATGTAATATTTAAGTCTTATGTCATACCTCATGTACTAATAGATATATATTTAAGTAAAGTTTTAGATCATTATTTATTGAATTACTTTTTCTCATTTTATTTCTTTATTTTCAATTTTACAGTGGAAAATTGGTGGACCCTACACCAGAACTACAAAAAGAATTAAAAACTGAACTTGAAAAGGTGGCCAGACAATTTGGTGGCGAGAAAGGTGAAGATATGACCAAATTCCCTACATTCAAATTCACGGATCCTGAAATTGACCCAATCAACTTAGAAGAGAAAAAGTAAACCAAATATGTAATATTTACATTTATTATTTACAATTATAGATGGTAGTGATTAAAAAACCACCTAGTTTAAAATTTTCTCTTTGTTATGAGTCCCTTCACCATTGTAGCCTCCTTCCGTATTTTGTTGTTATGAGGAGAACGCGACTTTTGAATTAAAAAAAAAAATTCTTCAAATGAGCGGGAACTAGGCCCACTAGAACATATATCCGGGGTCAGTATCATTTTTTATATGTTTTTATATATATATATATATATATATATATATATATATATATATATATATATATATATATATATATATATATATATATATATATATATATATATATATATATATATATATATATATATATATATATATATATATATATATATATATATATATATATATATAGGAGAAAGGTTAAGGGCAAGGCCGCAAGGAAACAACTGCATACCCGTGTTTTATTAGCTATTATCAGTACGGTATAGCCAGGTGATGGTGGGAACACTCTGGATGAAGAAGCAAAAATACACGGAGTCACAACAGGCAACCAGTGCACATTTGATAACTCAAAAAATAATGGACCGATTTTAATGAAATTTGGTACGTACCTTCCTTTTGTAAGTGGCTTGGATAAGTTCGTTAGCCAGGAAAATCTGACTAATTCTTCCAGGAAAATTTTGGATTTTCCTTTGGAAAATTTTCGTATCTCCGAAAATACAGACCTATGACAACCAAATTTGGCATATACGTTTCTACTATTTAACTTACCCTACATGCCAAAATTCAGATCTTTAAGTTAAAAGGAAAAAAGTTATAGGCATTTTAAGAAAAAAATTTGGGTGCCACTGGTGATCAGAGGAAAGCACAAAAACAAAATATTTTGTGTGATTAACAAAACCAATTGAATATTACATCCAACGATTAAGTTTCCTTGACGCAAAAACGTCAAGAAGTAGCAGAAAAAATATTTCGAAAATTTGATAATTTTTCTTCTTTAAACGTCAAAGTCGCGATTTGAAATGTCAAAATTTGCAATTTTCAGACAACGAATTTGGAATAAATACGGATTTTTTAGACAATATGTCGTAAGAAGTGTGTTTTACAAAGCCTTAAGATTAAGCTTCAACCATCATTGTCCTTCATTTTACTAAAATATTTTCAGAAAATCCATTTCAAATAGACCCCCTTTTTGATGCTTCGGCAGTAGTTTCAGCTATAGAGTTTATGGTTTAGTAGTCTATATTGTAGCAAATTTTCGTAGAAATAAATCGTTATTGAGAAGACAGAGACTTATGAATTTTAAAAAGATTTCTTCAAATGAGCGCGAACTACAACCCCAAAAACCCATATACGGAGTCAGTTTAAGTTTTTGGCTGTTTACACATATACAGGGTGGCGCTTTTCTACGGTAAAGCTCAATATATCTGTTATTATACAAGATATGACAGAAAAGTATATACGTTAATTATAGGGTATCTCGAGCTGCATCTTATAAACTTATTTTGACAATCACAGGATGGCCCATAAGTCGTTGGTGATACACACTTTCTTTTTTTAACAGAACACCCCCTTATTTTATTACATTTTTGTATTTTACAGCGAATTATAATGCATGTTTGTAAGAAAAAAAAATTGATATCGTTTTTGAGTTATTTCAATTGTATTACAGTGTGTGTGTGTGTGTGTGTGTTTTTTGTTTCTTTAACATCGGTCTATTTCCGCGACTGTGGCCAATCACCGACGTCAGGGAGCAGTTTCACCTCACTATCCCGGAAATATTGCCGAACCCCTGCCTTTCTGTAAGGAGGGTATGGATCTTTAACGTGCCCAACATCGCATGGACACGGGACCGACGGCATTACGCCCCCTCCGAAGGGCGGAACGTGCAGACATTCAACTTGCTCAAATACAATGCGAGAACCTCGGTTGATGTTAATGTTACAGTTTGTACTGAAAAAGTGAAAGGAGTACCCTGGAATTGAACCCAGTACCCTTCGCTTCAGAGGCACACGTTCTTACCCCTGAACCACTGAGGTTCTAATTGTATTGCAACTTTTCACGTTTTTGGCACATATTTTAAACACATTTCACAAATTGTGAAATGGCGTTTTTATCAATAGATACGGAACCCCATGGAAATGACACATTCAGAGAGCTCTTTGTTTGATTACTCGTCGAAAAAATCGAGCTGCCGTATACAGGCACTCTCAAATAGTGGCTGAATTTTAAAAGTTTTCGCAGAAATGTTTTTATTGTTTCTGTGGAACTTATGTTTGTGAGATTTTTGTGATATTCTGGTAATTAATAGTAAATGTTTAGTAAGGTATTGTAAAAAAAAGTGGTCGAGTTTTTATGAAAAATATAATTTAGTGTAACATTACTCAAGGCAATTTCTGTAAAAAAAAAAGGTGATTTTCTTTAAAATAAATTTTTGCAAATTTTCATAATTTTTTTTTCAATTGTGGTCCTTAAGCTGTTTGTGAATAATTATATCCTGGCAGGTGTGTAAACAGCTTAAGGAGGTTCGTTGGCCAGACAAATCGGACCAGTTCTTTTTTCTGGAACTTTTAAAGTTTATTTTCGGAAAATGTTTGTACTTTTTGAAACAACAAAGCTATTTTAATGAAATATGGTAGATTGTTACTAATATATAGCTTATACTGCCAACCAAATGTCCTTCTTTTAAAAACAAGACATATTTGCCATTAAAAGCATTTTCACGAAAATTCGCTACCATAACGCACTTGCGGCGTCCAGACTTTTTTTGCTTTCTATTGAAGCAGTAGGGTTAATATCATTTATTCCATCAGTCTTGTTGTTAATTATAAATTCAAATTATTTATTGCTCTTTCATGAGCAAAGAACTGTAAATTATGGTTAAAGGAAATTAAAGGCTTTTACTACCAGACAAACTGTTTTATTCTCAAGGGTTTTGACAATAAATCAGTATTTATTCTCAAGGGTTTTGAGAATAAATCAGTTTGTCTGGTAGTAAAAGCCTTTCATTTCCTTTAACCATGTCAAACCTAGACGTTATGACGTTCAGAAATAACTGTAAATTATGTTTTATGAACATAATTTTTCCTTAGAAACTGTCAGTCTATTTCTCTTTACTGTTTTAATATTAGAATGTAATTTAAAATTTCGTTCACAGCTACCAGTAGTTGATAATAGCCTTTTTGCTATTTTCATCAGAGCTATATTTGGGTAAATCTTGTTCATCTTGAAAATGCTAAATGCTTTTCATAAACAATTGACTTGTCTATAAAAATCAACTACTTTAACATGTGTGTGCGTGCAAAGAGAAAGGGAGGGAATTGGCAAGTTATCTATTATCCAGAGACCAGATTTAACATAAACCAGTTTAAACAACTTCGTTAAACCAGTGTTTGGCTGCTCGGAGTGTCTGTGTTCAATTCCCAGTGATAGCAGCTTCTGTCACTGTTTTGGGTGTGTGCCCATTGTCTTTTCTATGTAACCGCCCCCCACACAAGCTGCTCAGAGCTTCTGGATGGGAGGATGTCGTTTATGTGATGTCATTTATTTTAAAAAAAAAGTAGTTCCTGGTAAGTAACGCTATTAGCTGCAGAACTTATGAAAATTCGCTACCACAATGCATTTGTTACATCCAGTCTTTTTATGTTGTAATGGGAGTGAACTGGCTGTAGTAACATGCAGTCCGACAATGAAGAGTTTTTAGACAATTATTTTGTTTATCAGCTGACTCACTCAAAGGTAACAAGGTTAAAAGTATAATGAAGTATTTTTACTAAAAATATTTATTTTACTTTCAAGTATAAACACAAAATATATACACAAAAGAAAAAAAAAACGAAGTAATCAAATGTATTTCAATATTCCTTCCACAGTTTGTTCCAAAGCTGGCATATTGAAGGTTTTTGAAAGACTCAGGAATGTTTCTAACAATTTGATAATTTCTTCTCGTGAAATCAAACATTTGAATCCACTGGCACATTGGCAGTATTTAATAAGATTTTCCAACTTAATCTGGAAAATAAATATAAAGAATTAAATTATTATTGGGAGGCTGCCACATCGGTAGGTAAAAATTTGGAGGCACCACATGTGCCTGGAGGACCCTGTGTTTTCGGAGCACATTGCCGAAGCCACAGTCTCCTGAGACAACTTTCTAGAACATAGATGCAATCTGCATAAGTCAATTGCATAGCCACGACCCACCCAAACTACAAACAACAAATTTGAATGCTGTCCATCACCATCTCAAAGACAAAAAATTGTATATATGTTTTAAGGCATTCATTTGTTTAATTTTGTTTACATTATTAATTGACTTTCTAATTGAAACTGAAATTTTCCTCTCTGTAGTGTCACCCCATATTCTGTGCTCTAGTTATGAATTTAATGGGGCTCTCGGATGCAAAGGTAGTGTTTGCGGATATGCCCAAAGTGATGTTTCAGTTCAAAGATATGTCTTTTGATGCCGTTTCTTATGATGTCATGTGGCTTAAAATTTCATTATCAAACTGTGTTGATTTTATTTTGCCTGTAGTTAGTAAACTTTTTTTTCTTCATATTTCATCGGTCGGAAGTGCAACACTATTTTTCATTGAGAAAAATTCGCTAATAGAGAGGTCACGATGAAAAGCTTCTGAAAAAATAGTTTCAGATGAGCGCGAATTTAGGACCCTAGAACCCACAAGGTCCGTTAAAATTTTTGTATGTTTATATATATATATACATACATACATACATACATACAGGGCTTTCATTAATTCCCGAACCCCATGTGACCGGATTCTGCCTCTTTTTTTTTTTTTGTTCCCTCAGGGCTCGTCCGCGGCCTTGCCGCCCCGATAGCACCGCAACCCTTGGTTGATTGTGCATCTGCCTCTCTCTTAGTGGAATATGATTTTTAGAGTTGCCAGTCAAAAAGTAACCAAAAAAAAAACCACTAGACTGAGGACCCTAAAGTTACTAAATCAATTGACAGTTTAGTCCATTGGCGCTCAATTTCCTTTTGATGGTTATTTTGTATGTATATTGTGCATTTTCCAAGTTCGACCAGTGTTTACCTTCTTCAAATATTTTTTTATCTGTTGGACAATAAAAATAAACAGTTTTTATCAAAACTTAGCATTTTCATGGCGTTTTTTACGTAAGTTAAAAGTGTAGGTATGTTAAGGTTATGTTGTTGACGATATTCGACATCGCATGGAACGAAGCCCTACCAAATCTGTTCGTTGGTAATCTGCCCAAACAGGTACATATTTGTTACATGTTACACAATACCGTAAATTAGAAGTTTAGATAATCAGACCTCAATTTGTTTACATCCAATTCATTCCTGACAACCTTGAAAATCTTCAGATCATCCGCAAATAAAAGGAACAGGAAAGAATTAAAGCAAGAATACAAATCGTTAATAAATAGATTAAAAAGAAGGGGACCACAGTGGCTGCCTTGTGGTACACCAGATAAGACCGCAACCGAGTTTGAAATGTGATTCCCAATCTTAACAAACAGATCTGTTGACTAAAAAGCTACTAATCCAGTCCAACAGCTTGCCCCGTATTCCATAGGCATTCACTTTTGCGATAAGTAATTTGTGATTAACCCGATCGAATGCTTTAGTGACATCAGCGTATATAAAGTGAACCTGATGACCATTCTCGAATGCATTTAAAATCACATTTTGATAGGACATCAGATTGGTTATGACCGAGCGTCCTTTCATAAAGCCATGTTGTTCAATAAGAACGTTTTTACATGCCCAAGTTAGACAGTCAGTGACTAAATGTACATGAAATTAAAAACCAACTTACCTGCGTGCATTTTTTACACTGTAAGTCTTGTAAGTTATAGGCCAGAAATTTTCTAGTTATTGTATCTAACAGGAAGCTTTCTATGAGTGAATGATCGTAAGGTGTATCACATAAAGGACACAACCATGAATGTTCTGATCTATATTGGTCCCTTCCAAGATCGATATCTCTACAGTGGTTACAAGCTTTGCAGATTGTCTGCGGTATAATGTAAGAAATCATTGTGTTCTTCCATACAGCCTTTCCAGAAAATTCTCCAACACCTAAACAATACAAAAACATTAAAATGAACAAGTGAGAATTCTTTCACGTCACATTATTTTAAAATTTTGTTTTTAATACAAATATGAATATCAGTACAAAATACCTATGAGCCTTAGTAAATTACTCTTCAAGATGTCAACTGTCTCTTTCATTGCATTATCTAAACTCAAGACGTGAGTTACTGCTTTAACAAATTCCAAAGCCCCACTTGTACCATCAGGAGCAGCTGGTACTCTCGCATGAATTTTTTCTGTTATCCTACAAACAAAATGGAAATGATATAGATAGATAAATATTTTTATTTCACAGATACCAGTTAGACAATTATTATTTTTCTAGTTCGTGATGTTGTCAAAAAAATTACATGTCTATCAATTAATACACAAAATTGTAAACTATAGCACACAACGTATAAATAAAAACAAGTAAGGTATAAAAAAGCGACATACATACTAAAATCAACATAAATAAAAAATATACCATGAAACAAATTATAAGAAGAAATCATCAAGGAAATAACATCCCTTCTGAAGAACGTAATCTTTCAAAGATTATATTTCCTTATAATGTATCTGAAAGTAATTGAGTGCTTATTTCGAGTAAAGGACATCACATAACACTTAGAAAGACCTCTCCGACAACACAACTCATCAAGGATCTGAAGACAGTTCTGAAGCTGCATCAACACTCGAAATATTTGCAAAAATCTTAATATCATCTGCATACGTTAAAAACGGAACATGTAAAATATGTTTAACTGGGTCGATAAATATATTAAACAGCAGTGGACCGAGTATGGAGCCCTGCGGCACTCCTGAAGTTATGTGATAGGCGTTAGATTTGAAGCCCCCAACCTCAACAAATTGCCTCCTTCCATTCAGGTAAGATCTGAATAGGCCAAGCTAGCCCTCGGAGAATCCGATAGCGCACATCCTGTCAATTAGAACAGAATGATTTAGACAATCGAAGGCCTTAGATAGATCAGTATACACAACATCAACCTGTGAAGAGCGGACGAGAGCGGACACAATGTGTAACATCAACTAAATTTGTCACAGTCAATCTCCCTGGAATGAAACCATGCTGAGAAATAGAAAGTCTGTTTTTGATGTGAAGCAATATTCGCTGAAAAAGGCAGGCCTCGAAAATTTTACAGAAGACACATAGTATGGCTATTGGTCGATAGTTTGATTGATCACTACTATCCCCCACCTTGAAGACAGGGAAAACTCGTAACAGCTTCCAAATCGCGGGGAATGTTCCAGATCTAAGAATAAATTAAAAAATGTTAAGTGGAGTCAAGAAAGCATATAAGCAGTCGTGCACCAAGAAGCCAGGAACTAGGTCGGGTCCACAGGACATGTTAGCCTCAATTCTCTTAGCAGCTGTAATGATTTCATCATCTGTAAAGTCATCAACAAACAACACTGTGATGTCACCCGAAGCCAGGCTGGCGGCTGTAGGTGATGAGGTGGAGGTGGAACCAGAACATCCTGTGAAATAAGAAGCAAAACTGTTAACTGCCTGTTGCTGGTTAGATGAATTCCCAATAGAAAAGTTTTGACGGCGCCGAGAAGAGCAGTTCCAGAATTTTTTAGGATTAAACCTAACCTCTCTTTCAACCCACTGGAAGTAGTTGACTCGAGAAAGATAAATGTCCCTCTTAAGTTTTTGTCTCAGCTCCCTAAATTTATTTAGAAACTCCACATTTCCAGTCTTCTTAAACTTAGACCACAATGAATATCATTATCAACACTTTGCATTGCTTTCTCCTTTTGGGGATAAAACTCTCGTGACTTGAACAATTCTTCAATAATCTCTTTACTGTGTCTGGACTAGGCTTCAGTCTATCTGGATACCTTTCGGAAAAAGCACGACATGTGCGACCAATTATTCGATGACATCCACCATAAATAATTAATAGCTCCATAAAATCATAGATTGTATACCGTAAATTGGCTATTTTTATCACTTTTAAGGACGTATTTAGTACTTTCGATAACAAACTTCACTACATGCAGTTCTAGCATACAAATGTCACTTGGTTGACAAATTAAATTCCAAAGGCTACTATTGTTACAAGTTTGCACCCCTGATTCCAATAAGTATGTATTTATCTCCAAAACGGTTAGAGTAAGGTATAGTGAATGCTAATCTAAATCGAAAGAGATTCGAAGTGCCTATTAACTTAGTTAATCAAATACAGGTGTCCCATTTGAAAAACGCAAGTTTTGATCAGTTGAATTTTGTCAAATTGCCAAGTCAATTTTTATCACCCAGTATCTTGCAACGCAAAACTGTAATATGTGTGGTGAAGGTACACATACTGGTGTGTTGTGTGCAAAAGATAAATCTTGTAGCTTATTTTTCCTTCAAGTTATCAGGTATAAAGTGCAACTATGATTCTGCAAAAATTTTCGAACAAAACGAAATATTTTGAAAATGGTTTATTTTAGACACATAGTATGCTAGTAAAAGTCTACCTTAAATTACGAGTAGACTTCAAAATTCTATCAAAAAGTGGCATATTGCATTTAAAACAACGATGTTGATGGACACTTCCGGTAGAACCGCAAGTGTCACGTGAGCAAAAATATTTTAGTTTAATTGGGCTTGGCCGAAAATCTGGGAATCGAAATTTTCAAAATTAAAATCGGTTCGGTTTTTGAGAAACTCCTAAAAGAAAATCTTGGCGCCTCACCCTGTATATATATATAGGAACTTATTCTGCTACAGATTTCATCAACATGACTTTTCCAGTTTTTCGTCTAGTACTGGTCCAAGGAGTTTTGTGGAGGTGGAAGTTTACCAATTGGCATGCTAACTGTCAACTCTACTGGTGCACCCAAAGTTTAGTATTTTCGTTTCATTGACATTAAATTTCATACTATGCTGACAGAGGCAGTAACCAAACCTCACCAAAATATCCCCCACCCTACTTTCCACAGCGTCGGCAGAAGAACCCCTAATTACTACAGATGTATCATCGGCATATAGTGTAACACTGTTTTCTGTTAGAGCAGGCAACTAATTCGTATAAATCACGAAAAGCAGCAGGTCTACAGTACTGCCTTGAGGTCCTCCTGTGCAGTCCCCTGTGGGTCCGGGGACTAACTAAAAGAATAGGCCCAAGGTAACTCCTGCCTGTCGTAAAAGGCGACTAATTGGAATCAAACACTGGCAGGGGTCTTGTCCATGTGGACCTGGAGGGAGGCGGATATCTCTGGGGAGTGATGTACACCCGAATTTTGAGGCCTCCACTCTGGGCTTAGAAATGGATGGTTGCCCGCGCTTGGTTGTTACTCGGGAGCGGGGTCCCGGATGGGTGCCGCCTTGGGTCGAGTGCTGGCGGGTGTCGTGTGTCTAGACGACCCGGAGGGGGTTGACAGCTCTGATGAGTGGTAAACACCCGAAGTTAGGGGCCCCCACTGTGTGTTTCGGAACGGACGGACGGCCTCGCTTGTGCGATGCTCGGGAGCGGGGCTCGATGGGATGTCGCCTTGAGTCTAGCACTGGTGGGTGTCGGGTCTAGACGAACCCGGAGGAGAGCTGAGATATTTAGGGGTGGAATAAAACTAAGGGTTGAGGCCTCTTCTATGAGCTTCGAAACGGACAAACGACCTCACTTGGATGCTGCTCGGATGCAGGACTTCATGATACTGCACCGAGTCAAACACTGACGGATGTCTGGTCTAGACGAACTCTGAGAGAGGTTATCTCTCTTTGAGCTTTGAGACGGGCAAGCGACTTTGCTCAGATGGCAGTATATCTGTCAAACAAAGTTTCACCTCGCAGGTGTCATCTCCTGTCGGAAGCTCGATTTGTTGGATGAAATTTAAGCTAACGCTGGCAGGTGTTGTGCCTGGACGAACCCGGAGGTGGCTGGGGTCTCTAGGGGTGGATTACACCTGGAGACTTGGGCCTACTCTGTGAGCATCGATACAGGCTAACAACCCTGCCTGGATGCTGCTCGAGGGCGGTACTTCATGATACCGCCTCGAGTCAATGAAACACTGGCGGGGGTCTGGTGGAGGTGAGGCTGGGGGGAGGCAGACATCTCTGGGGAGTGATATGCACCCGGAGTTTGGCGCCTCCACAGTGGTCTCAAAGATTGACAATTGGCCTCGCTTGGTTGTTACTCGGGAGCGGGGTTCCAGATGATACCGTCCTGGATTGAGCCCTGGCGTGTGTCGTGTGTCCAGACGTTCCGTGGGGCTGTGATTTCTGATGAGTGGTAAACACCCGGAGTTTGGAGCCCATACTGTGTGCTACAAAACGGACGGACAGCCTCGCTGGGGTGATGCTCGGGAGCGGAACTCGACGGGATGTTGCCTTGAGTCTTAACACTGTTAGGTGTCAGGTTTGGAAGAGCCTGAGGGGAGCTGAGATCTCTATGGGTGGATTACAACTGGAGATTAGATGCTGGTCGAAAGCGGGACTTCATGATACGCCTCGAGGCAAACACTGACGGATGTCGGGTCCAGGCGAACTCGGAAAGAGGTTATCTCTCTTTGAGTTTCGAAATGGGCAAGCGACTTTACTCAGATGGCAGTACACCAGCCAAACAAACTCTCACCCTCAAGAAAAGATCGACTCCCTCAGGGAGCTGGAATTGATGGGTGAAATTTTAATAATTAGACGTGAGCCACAATAGACCTAAGGTCGCGGTGGAGGGACTGAAATAGCCCACTAACAATAAAATCTAATCTAATCTACTCCCGTGCATGTCACTTCGTAGTCTGAATATAAAACGCCCTCTTTCCTGTCAGTGACTTTAATACATTGCTTTCTTCCCATCAAATATGTTTTTAGTAAATTTAAAGGAGCACCCCTACGCCACAACACCCCAATTTAGAGAGAAAGATGTCTATATTCACGGTCAAAGGCATTCGACAGATCCACGAATACACCAGCCACTCTCTCTCCATTATGTGTGCCCTGTCGCTGGTGATACATACTTTCTTTTTTTAATAGAACACCCCTTATGTTATTGTATTTTGCTTCGAATTATAATGCATGTTTGTATTATGGTTTCCGAGAGCCTAATATTTTGGTTGTAAAAAATATTAAAGAAAAATTGTATAGTGTCAGGCTAAATAAAGTTAAATATAAATGTATAAGACTGAGGGGTAGTCCAAGTAAGGGTAACAACAATTAACAAACTAATAAAAGTTATTATGATTATAAACATAAATTATGCAGTGTCTTATATAAGTTAATAAGCATAACTTACTGGAATAGCTTCTGGCTAATCTCCCCAGACAGCAGTTCATTGGCATACTTGGCCACGTCTTCATAAGCAACAAGACCATCATGTGGTTGACTGAGGACCGCTATTGTGCTGTTCCTGTTGCGACTCTCATGTAGGTAAGTGTAAACGGCACTGATATAACCTGCTATCACTCCACTAAAACTATTACGACAACCTCCCGACTCAGGTAACTGCTCCATTAGATTCCAGTTCATCACTACAACAGGCTGAAAATGCATATGATTAGATGTTTTTGAAAATTGTGACATTAATTGTTATTACAATTGGAAACAATACAAACATTAAACATCAAAAATTTAAAAGGTCCCAAGCAGGAGCTTTGTGGCACTCCATTGAGATGCAATTAATGTTTCTTGACACTTGTATTGTATTGTAAGAGATTAAAATCTTGTTATTTTTTAGCAAGGTGTCAGTTTAACCCTTTAACGGCCGACGGTACTTTTGAGTCCTACATTTTTTAACAGTCATAAAATATGCATGTCACACAGATTTACATTTAACTCCCGACGGTACTCTAACGGGGTGGATTTACGAGCCATTTACTTTTCCTTACTACAAAGCATTATGACCATAAACTGTAATTATTATTATTAAGAAAACTTGAGTAAACATTTATTTAGGTAAATTTTAAAAAATAGGCAACGTCCGAGCGACAGGACGTGTATTAAAAAAACTACCCCTTGTTACATTGAAAGAGAATATTTATGTTTAAAGACCCTCAACGGAGGTCTTAATATTTGTTTGGAACACTATGATAGAGCATTTGGGACAAATTCCCCAAAAGTGTACTATATATTCGGCGGTAGCATATACCTAGTGACGAAACGTGTCACAATCATTTTAAATTAGATGTTAAAATAAACTCTGGGTTAAAGTTTTTATACTAAAAATAAAAACCCGTTATCTAGTTTTAAAACTACTTTAATACAAAAATAAAATTTATACAAACAAACGTTTTAACGGCACAATAAATTTTAAATAATTAATTAAACCAAATATTTCCTAAAATTAAAATTATGGCAAAAATTTGAGGAAGATTCTGTCTAGGACAGACTTAAAGTTTCAATCCTAATAACTCAAATTCTAGTATTAATTGAACATCATTGCATGAAAGGTTTTTCTAATTTTTGGGGAAAACCAAATTTGTTATGCAAAACTGATACTGGTGAAAACTGGTTCAGTATTTAACCCGCCAATTGTTTCCCCCTGTTATAATATTTCTGAATTTAATAATTAACTGCATCTTAGCTTAACTATAGCACTCAAATTTATCCAACTTCCTTCCCTTGTAACAATTATGTTTCGTTACTGCTTTAATTATTCAAAATAAACCTGTAAGAGACTGTTAATAGCCGACAATCCAATATCTGTAAGGCAATTCATGTTTTGATTTCAAAATTATTCTCATGAAAAGTCGCTAAATCTTCAAGTACCGTAAACACTGTACTGCATTTTAAATGCGTACGTTAAAGGTCAAATATCTAAAGACACAATATGGCTTTGTTAGTAAATGATGCGTCGCATTTTGCGGAAGGAATATTTCCAAGAAATAAATGTCGTTGCTACTGGCTCTGTAATTTTCCGTATGACGTCACGGGCGACGGTTGAGAGAATTGCCGGCAAAACCTTCAACTGTAGGACACAGGAGGTGAGACCTCGTGACTTCGCCGCCGATTGGAGGTCTCGTTTTATCTCATTCGAAGAATGGATGCTAGAAAGAGCTCGCGCACAGCCAGCAACGGTCACAGTAAGAATTTTTGCGTGCAGCGAGTAGCAATTTGCAGAACCCGATTTTTAGCGGGGAATCTTTGCTGAGCCTTCATAGAGTGAACACCATCAGTTTCGGTGGCTATTAGATTATCTTAAAACGAGGTTGTAATGTTTTTTCTGTTATCTGTACCACCTGGTAATTATTGTCAGTGATTGTTCGGAGTGATTCAAGTGATTTTCGAGTTTGATTAAACATCGTATTCAGCATAAAAACGCGAGCGAACTCGTAGTTCTTTGTTCCGAGCTGTTGACTTCTTGCCGTAATTAGAAAGACTTCCTGGTTAATATAGAACCTTAAGTCAATGGGTAGTGAATTTTACTGAAGCGAATTCACGTTTTAATTGCGATTCGCAGTTTCCATCAAGCGAATTTAGAATATCGACATAGGTGTCAAATGGTCTTGTAGTATCGGATCAGTAACATTTACCGGCCCAATAATTTATTCATTAGATTCACACTTATTCATTTATTATTTCTATTATTTTGTTGTATCAAAATTTTAAAAGTTCTCATTTGTTTCAATTTTTTTTTTAAGAATTGCTGTAACTTTAAAGCAAACTGTTGTTTAGTTGAAAAGCTACAGGCTCTTAATAGATAATACTCATTGTGTATTTTTTTAAACTGTATAACACTTACAGCATCATTTTCTTCATCATCTTCTTCAGCTATTTCTTCATTGGAGTCGTTCTGAGAATCACTGGTTTCATTCTGCATACTCTCTGGTAATTTGCCTTGTATTCCAGCATAATTAGCTGGATCTAACCAAACTAACTGTTCCCAACATTGCCTTTAATGAGAAAGAAAAATTATTTCTTTGAAGCATAAAGAGTACACTTGGAGAACCCAAATCACCACAACACATATTTTAAATACCTCACGATCGTTTCACTGACATGGTCAGCGTCATCAGAGGATGAAAAAATTATAAAATTAAAACAACAGCTACAGTGTATTTATATCACACCACAAATTTCTGCAGATGAGCGCAAATTTGCGTCCCTAGAACCAAAAACCGAGGTCCCTTAAAATTTTATATATATATATATATATATATATATATATATATATATATATATATATATATACATATATACATATATATATATATATATATATATATATATATATATATATATATATATATATATATATATATACACAGGGTGTTTCAAAAATGATGGTCTATGTTACAGGTGCACATTCAGCACGAAAAAACGAAAAAATAAGACTATTTTTTCATATAAACATGGGTCCGCAAATGCTTAGTTTTTTAAATACAGCGTGTTAAAGTTATATGTTTTTGTCAGTTTTTCACGAATAAATCCGAGTCAAATTAAAATTTTGACGTGAAAATTGGCATTGGGGGTTTTCGAGGGCAAGAAATTTAAATATGTTATTGTTAATAACACTGCTGGCAGAGGGCGCCACCTGTAAGACATGGCTTGCATTCAATTGGCTATAATTTTTTGACACCCAGTAATATCGACCTACCGTATAGCTACATTGCAGCCCTTATCAATTGTAAGCAAAAAATGTAGATTTGATTTAAATCTCTCAGACACACATTTACCTGTATGTAATTTCTAATGAATGGAAAAGATCTTTATTTCTTATGGAAGTCACAACAAACTCGACATTAGCAAGAGCATCTTCAACGGTTTTCTTTTTTGAGCATATTACAATCTTATTGAAGTTAGCATAGATGATTTTACATCCCAATCTTTTAAATTCAGCAACCAGTTGTAAGAAGAGTTTCTTCATCAGATTCTGTAAGTTTCTCAACAAAGCAGGGTCATATAGAAGAGCTTTGGGTGAACGAAGCCATCTGCAAAAATATTTAAACAAAAATATTAGCTAATCTGCCTGTTATTTATAACAGTGCTTTAGAAACATTTTAAAAACGAGAAATTTTCAAGGTGTACCACAAGATCATTCTCGCTCATTGTTTTTGACATTAGAAAATTAAAAGTTTTTATGCTTACATCATTTTGCATTTGTTATTTAGTTTATCAATTGATATAATGTCAATATTAAGTTTCATGAAATTCTCTACTAGTAAAGAACATTTTTCTACAAAAAATGACAAATAATTGTACAATTTCAAACATGCTAAACCTGACGTAAAAACTTATGTAAGTTTTTACACATCAATTTACTCTTTTTATTATAACTAAGACACTGATGAAAATACTAAACAATAGTGGACCAATGCGGGATTCTTGTGGAACACCCAAAAGTAACCCCTTATTATTACATACCTGTAAAAATGTATAACCTGGAAATCCGCGAATATATTTCTGTATTGGGTGATATCCCTCATCCAAGCTGTTGCCATGCCTCTCAGTATTCTGAAGGCTTCTGCGCACCTAGCTGTCTCATCGTAAGCCATAGTGGTAGAGTTACCACTCACCAAATCATCTATAGATGTAGTGGCAACTGCATCAAAAGCTGTTGAGGAACTGGTACCTTCAATGTCTGTTACATGGTGTGCTTGAAGCAGGGTGTTTATAGCCAAGCTGTCGATATCAAGTTCAACACAAACACTGTAATACCAGCCTGATTGATTGCTGACCTCACTCGAACCTTCTTGGTTCTCTGCTAGCAATCTGATGGAAAAAAGATTAGAATTCAACATCATTTACAATTTTGTCTAATTCGGCATTTGTTTTATTCTATATCAACCATACCTCTATAATTCTGTTTTTTTTTTTTTTTCATGAAATAAGAGTAGATAGGAATATCTGAAAGTCTATAAAATAAAGAGTAATATTTTACAGATTCGGATCAGACTTTATTTTATATAATTTGTGCAAAATGCAAACAATATAGTCTACGGATAGATCCCTGTACCACACTATATTGGCGAATTTTCATAAGGAAAAATTCGCTACAAGAGAGGTCGCGATGAAAAGTTTTTGAAAAATCTATTGAGTTGAGCACGATTTTGGGTCCCTAGAAACCAAAACCAAGGTGCGTTAAAATTTATATATATATATATATATATATATATATATATATATATATATATATATATATATATATATATATATATATATATTGTCACGAAGTCGTAAATCCTGGAGAGATTATCCGGCCTAATTTACCGTCATAGCCAATGCATTATGATACACCATAAACTGCAATTATCATTTGCAAAGGTTGGAATATTTTCCAACATTTTCCGTGGAGTAATATACAAAATCCGGCACGTCGAACAGAATAATTAGTAGGGGGGCAATTAGGTGGCCGCGATTTTGGAAAATAATTGTGTCCTGACGGAACGCCGACGGAGAGTTTTCAGTTTTACAGTGACCGCGAACAAGCGAGTACGTCGGCCGCCAGTAAGTGGAATTGTAAAGTACGTGAGGTTTAAGAGAAGAAGCCTGCATCAGGGAGAGAACAGTATACCAGTAAGCAGAAACATTAGCGAGGGTGCCGATTCACGAGGCCACCGCCGCAGCGTTTGTTTAGTGAGCATCGTCACTGGAGTGTACCCCAGGTAGGTGAAAGCCTGATAGTATATATCGAGCCCGTAGTAGAATTGTTTAACGCTCCGCAAGGACACTGGGAACCTTCGAGGCGACCGTTTCTTCCCTGTCTCCGTTGGCGGGCCGCTCGCAGGTTAGGGGCTGCATTCCGAAAGTTTCGGTTCTCCCGGGATCGCGGAGGCATTCGGCTGCACGAAGTTGTTGGGAGTCGTCCCTGTTGTAGTGATTGCACTATCAGAGACAGTCAAAAACAGCCCTTCGGGTGGTCGCCGCCATGTTCCTGGGGGAGGGTTGTAACCAGGATATTCCTGGGCTGTGGTAGATTCATATTGCAGCGACTGCGCTGGTCCGGATCGAAGCAGCCAGGCGGCGCCTGGCGTCCCGAGCTGTCCGCGGCTCCGTTCGGAGGGTGTGTAAATCCGGGAACAGGGGTGGGCATCTTCCGCACCGAACCAGGTTCCCCGAGCGTGTGAGTGAAAACGTACGGATGACGGGCTGTAGATAATACCTTTCAGTGCAATCTATTTTAGTATGCAGCTAGCTTAGCTTGATGTAGTGTCTGACACACCCTGCATGTTGCATGCCCGCTTGGGAACACCCGCTATTATACACTATCTTGCCACCACCCCACACCGCTTAAACCTTGCCGCTTTGACCCCCCGTGTAACCCGCACGTAGCTTTGATAGTCAAATAACCACCTCTGCCTCTGGCTCCTCATAATTACTTAATTCTCTGGTAGCAGGACCCCGTTGTTTTCTTTTATAAATAGTTAGTGAATAGATTTTATTTTAATTTACTCAGCATTTTATTTAAACACTCCAGAATATCCGCCCAAATAAACCTTAGCCCTAGATCTCTAATAAAGACCATTACCAGAAGTCCGGGGGGACTTCGTCTTAACTTAGGAGGACCCTGTCTCCACTAGAATCTACCCTGGGCTTGTGTGTACGTCGACAATGACTTGGGAAGGGGGTGAGTATCCCGAGACAGCATGCCTACTCTCTGAAGAAAACTCTATCGGCGTTGGCGCTCGAGCATGATCCCGTAGGAAATCCGTGTCCCGGAAGTCATCCCGGAAATTCCCCATATTAGGGAAAACTAACAGTAACAACTTGTTAATTCTGGACTTGAAGGTTCGGAGGAGAAACAAGTGCCAGCAAAGAATTCTACAACTTGGAAGTCCTCGGGACAAAAGAGCGGGCATAACAAGATGTTCTATGTCTGGTGACCTGGACAGCAAAAGGGTGCATTCGCTCTGTTTCCCTGGTAGTTCTGTTGGGGGCAGCAGGTGGAGGAACTAAAATACCTAACATACCTTGAATCATTCTCTTGACATCCTCCTAAATCAGGTCTATATGTTGGTGAGCACCATAACACATGGTTATGTCTTATCAAATGTCTGGCATAGAACAAGTCAGCTCCAAAAATAGCCGGATCAGCGGGCATGTTGCCCAAAGGCAAATGGAAATACCTGCACTGTTCCGTCATCAATTCCAAAACACGCTCGCTGTTCAAATAGTGGCGAATCATTGCTCTTGCACCCACTTTCTGCCATTCCAGGGAGTTGTACAAGTCCTCAATATCCTGCAATGAGGTATTTTTTAATTGAAATTACATAATAACAACCCAGGGACATTCAGCAATCCAAATCATTAATTAATTGCATAACTCATGAAAAATCAGGTTACTTCTAGTTTTGAGTTTATCAAAAAATTGTAAGAAGATTTAATATCTGGTGGTCTTTATGTTACTGATATTCTTATAGCCTAACAGTACTAAATGCAGACGTGGAGACTATTTCTCTGGCTTCACAATTGATTTTCTTTTCTGTAAATGAAGAAACATTGAAGTCATCCAGAATTCAGAAGGGCCACTTGCTCCAGTTAGCTTATGCGCTGGCTACATCCTTTATTTAAAGAAACGAAAACCAATAGTGAAGCCAGAGAAATAGTCTCCACGTTTGTATTTAGTATGGAACAGTTTCACCAGCTAAGGGTAACAACAATTAATGCCTAACAACAGGTTGACAAAATTATAATTATTTAAATGACTATACCTGTACATGTATTTGTGTAATAGGAAATTCATTGAAAATTGGTATATGCTGCTGTAGTACATGTGGGTCTGTGGCACTTTGTAAAGCCAAGATAGTTGCACCTTTCTTCTCATCTTTATATGATTGCAGAGCCTTCTGAAGCAACTTGTATACAACATTGATATCTGTTTCCACTCTTACTTCAAATGTGATTTCGTCTGGTGGTAGAAGATCTTCATCGGGATTCTTTTCTTTTCTAAAAATAAATAAAGAAACATGAACCACAACAAAATACCTATTACAAGAGGAGGGTACCACAGGGATACTCTTGGGACCTCTAATGTGTATTGTAACGGTCTGTAGATCACACTCTTTTGAATTTACATTAAAATGAAAATTGAGAAGAACTTGCAGGAATTTTAGGCATTTATCGTATTCAATAAATAAAACTAATAATGAAAACATATTCAAAATCCTGACCTAACTGTCCCAAAACATACTTTAAAGCCCTTATTAAAAGAGTGAAGTAACTCGTGCCTTGCAGGGGTCTGTCATGTATATCAGTTCGAAGGCTGACACAGTCATATAGGTAATCAGGTTTCCTTTCCTGAACAACTTGGATGGCTAAGGTGGCATAGTGAACAAGTCTCCTTTCTTACATGCTCAGCCAGTACCGCATGTACAGTGTAACGTGAGCAAAATATGGTATGTGGAAAACAAATCTCACACACCAATTCTGCACCTTCTGGATACGGTACTTATCCAGACACGTCAGGGAAGGACCATACACACAATCGCCGTATGTGAACAGTGACAGGATTAGCGAATTCACAAAAAGTTTACGTGCATCCTGAGGAAGGCAATCACGGTACCAATACAGGTGTCGCAGTCTATAAAACACAGGCCCGCAGAGATGGTCCACATGTCTGGAGAACTGCAGGTTCCCATCCAGTATCAATCCCAAATTTCTAGGATTATCCGAATGGGACAAGGCATGTGACCCAAACAACACAGACAATCGAAGATTGTGCACCTGTAGAACATTGTAAGAAGTGCCAAGAACGAGAAAATTCCACTTGTCAGGATTGAAGCTGAGGTTGTTGCTCCACGCCCAAGTTGGAACACTTTGCAGGTCTTCATTCAACCGCCCAATCTGTTTATCAGCATTAGATATATTAAGAGGAATATATAATAGCATATTGTCTGCAAAACAGTGAAGAGTCGACGGTAGAGGAATGCTATTCACATCAGGAGTAAACAAGTTAAACAGAATTGAGCCAAGTATTGATCCCTGCGGCACGCCCACTGATACTGGGTGGAGCTCAGAGGAAGCTCCATCATCAAGTCTCACCATCTGCGATCGACCACTAAGGTAGCTAGCAAACCATTGTAAAAGGCGACCAGAAACCCCATAAGTCAACAATTTAGTAAGTAAAAGAGAATGATCAACAGAATCAAAGGCCTTCATCATATCCAGGATAACCAGAGCAGTGACATAGCCCTGATTCTGATGAGTGAGAATATCATTAACTACAGAAAGTACGACAGTTGTTCAGAAGGGATAATGTTCAGAAGGGATAATGCTTTCAGCAAATCCTGAAAACTGTTTGTTAATCACTCTTTCAGCAATTTTGGAAGCCACAGATTGCAAGTTTATATTACGGAAGTCACTTAATGATTTTGGACAATCATTCTCCGGGATCTGTATACCATTTCCACAAGTCAGGAAACACATCACACTTATTAATTTTATTTTACTTCGACATCATCACTATGTGTGGACGTATCGCATCGGCGATAAACTTTCTTTTTTTTTTCTCGCTTAAACGTAAAAGGTATCAAAACATAAAAAACATGACTTGGGAACGAATTTTTTTTGTCTGTTTGTCTGTATGTTTGTAGTCACGATAACTTTAGAACGAATTGAGATATCGTCTTCAAATTTGATATACAGTTAGCACTCGACAAACGAACGGTTCGGATTGTTTTTGAGTAAAATCGCTTCAGGGGATAGGGGATGAATGGGGGGGCGATTTGGTGAAAATTTCTTTGTCTGTCGGTTGGTCAGTCTCTCAGCATGCACGTTTGTCTGTTCATATGCGCAATAACCTTGGAACAAATTTAGATATCATCTTCAGATTTGGTGTCCAGTTAGCACCCGACAACAGGAATGCTTCGAATTGTTTTTGGGTAAGATCGCTTTCGAGGGTAGGAGATAAATAAGGGGTGATTTGATGAAAATTGACATTTTTTGAATAAAGCTCTAGTAATATAGCCTAGTCCCTAAATTGATTTAATGAGAATGTCTTTCTGAAGAGAATAAATTACCACAGCTATGTGGAAGTTATGATTCAATTTGCAGCACTATTGTTTTTTGTTTTTCTTTACTGAAGATTCACAATTGCGCATAATGTGCTCTGTTTCCACTAACGGTTGGGGTTGAATGTCAATAGCTCTGCTAGACTTCGCCCTTTCCTGATAGGGTTGTGGGGTTGTAATAAGAATTATAATTTAGTTAATAAAGGCGATATTTACTTATTCATTCATTAAATAAATGAGTACATTTATACTTACTTGACGATCCTTTCAGCCAGATACAAATTCCCCATGTTCGGCATGAGATTTGTCCTCACAGAGTCCACCACAACAATTAGCGCCTTCTTGAGTCCAGTCATGAAGAGCCCCATCATCTGCTGTGGTCTGGTAGGGTGCCGGTGGTTGTAGAAGTACACATGTCTAACGGAGTCTTGAGGCAAATAGGGTTGTCTGGCGGTACTGACCATATCCAGCTGGTCTAAGTTAAAACTTTCCAAGCTTGTGGCTTTTGAAGAGACCTTGCACACACACCCTACTTGTAGAAGGGCTCGGAGTATTAGAGGCACCTGGGTTTCATACACACCTTCAACGTTAGGGTCAGTTTGGTCCAGGTAGACTCTCCTAGAAACATGGAAATTAGTAGTTTTATTAGGTTTTCATAGGTTCAGTTTCAGTTTTATTAGTGGCAAGATTCGTTTCCAGCTGTAAAATATTTAAAGTTAGCATCAAATTATCTAAGAAAATGCAAAGGAATATTGTCCGATAATCAATTTAAGTATGTGCCCCACCTCTGTGGTCTAGGCAAGATGGTGTTTAGCTACTAGCACGGGGTGCCCAGGTCAGATTCCCAATGATACCTGTTACTGTCACTGTGTGCTGGATGTATGTCCGTTGTCTTTTCAATGTAAACCTCCCCTAACAGGAGCTGGGGGGGGGGGTGATTTATTATTTATTGTACCAAAATAAAATTAATGTCCAATATTATTTTGATCCAGGTTAGTTTTTCGTGCATGTAAGTATTACACATGCGGTTGTAAATGGATACATACTAAAAGAACCAAAGTTGGATCAAAATTATGTTGCAGCTATATAATGCATAACATAGAAATGAAAAATAAGTGTAGCTGCTAAAATAATTGTTTGGCTCAGTGAGAGGAAATGGGGTAATATAAAAATGGGGTAACACAGCATATTTTATACTAGTTTTATTTTTTGTTGACATATATTGCGTTTTCTTATTCATTCAGAGCACATACAAGCTATTAAACTTAGGTGCTCTGTTTATTTTCTTTTGTATTTTGTATTTTTTTAGTGTTTGTAATTTTAATATTTGTAAATTGATGAGTATTGAACGAAGGAATAGTAAACTAACTAAGGTCAGGGTCAAATATGAACTTTATAAGTTGAGACCTTGCATAAAATCTATCACAAATCAGGTGTTAATATCAATGGACAGATTATGAACTGCAAAAGTAATCAGAGTATGTTGTAAATGGAGTATAATTTAAGTTTTTGTTAATAATTTTTTAGAAGGTCAAATATAAACAAATTTTTATGTGAGACAAATATACCACACAAAGCTTTAAAAGGAAAGGAAAGGTTGATCAGAAAATTTACTTGCTGATTAACTGAAATTAAAATCAATTAATTTTCTAACAAATTTATCGTCTAAAAGTTTTTACTCACTTTCCATGTTGTTGAAATACTTCTTCTGGCACAGTGTACTGGTATAGATGGTAGACAGGTCTTGACCTCGGCAAAGTTCTGTTACATTTTTTAAATAATGCTCCTTCATCTGCACATTTTGGAACTTTTAAATTAGCATAAAATATTCTTGGCACTATCAACTTGACCAAGTGAAGTTCCGACTGTACCTAAAAAGATATACAAAGTATAGTAAAAACCGGTTAACCCAGATAACTATCTTACAATTATCAAATATGGAGAAGAAAGGTAAGAAATATTTAGAATAAACTACGACAAAAAAGTCATTACATCAAAATCATAGAAATTAAATTATATAACAAATATTAATACTTTTACTTGATAAGAAATGAGAAATTAAATAAAGTTTATTATGTCAAAATCTCTTATATTTTACCAATGCCCAAACTTTGAACTCTCCGGGTACTCCAGTTGGTGCTATTTGTAAAACCTGCCATGGGGTAGTTATTAAAGTCCTTTGTGCTTTTTGAATGAAGCCACCTAAAGTTCCGGGAGCAGCTGATCTCAGTACGGCTAAGCTGCCTTTGGTGCACCGTTTCTTTTTGTTGTGCTGTCCAAAGTTCTTCTGAGCTGCTTGAAAACTCCACTTGCGCTTGTGAAACACAATCCAAGCCTTGTGCTGTTCCTAAAAAAAATCATGTAAATACCATGTCGCAAGTGTAAAATAGTGAATGGTGATATTTAAAATTGCTTCAAGCTTCAGAAAACTTACTTTAGTTCTGCCATAACCTGGCGGATTCCCCAAAACCTCCCTCCAAGTTTTATTCAACGCTTCTTCGGTAAATTCTTCTCCTTTATCTGATCCTCTCTTCCTTTTTGTAACAGTAGCAACTGTTTTCTTGCCAGCTTGGATTTTCTGTTTACCTATGTCTTCAATATCATCCATTTCCACATCATTTGCAGTATTACTCCTATTTCTATCATTCTCGTTACTTTGGAATGCGGACTGTGGCGTATCCCTTTTAGTAAACATATCTGTAATAAGTCTCTGCTTACAAGTGTCATTCTTCTCCAGCATCTTCTTATGTAGCCAGTCAGGATGTCTCACTCGTGGTACTGGATTTGTTACACCCTGCATGGCAGCTGGAATGGTGATAATCTTCTGGATGGCCCCACCCAAACGTTCTATGTAATAGTTCCAGTCAAGGATATCGCGAATGTCAACATCCGAAAGGGAATTGTCTTTCAACCATTTCCTCAGGTAGTGTTTCTGGATTGCCTCCTCAGCTTGGAAAATTGCCAATGGAATTGCTCTGAAAATATAATAAAAATATTCAAAATGAGGCGCTGGTATGCAGTAATGAACAAGAAACTGTGTTTTAAAAACATTTAATGCCACCAAGAGAAAAAAGGGTTCACTAGAGATGCCAACAGGTTGTAGACCAAGATCATCATGACCAATGTTGTGTTCTTTTTTTTTTTATTTCAACACACCACGAGGGCTTACAGCCTAAATACTATCGTACCGTGGGTGTTGACAAGGAGGAAAGAAGCAACTTGTTAATTCTGGACTTGAAGGTTTGGAGGTTCGGAGGAGAAGGAAACACATGTGCCGGCAAGGAATTCCACAACTTGGAGGTCCTCGGGACAAAAGAGCGGGCATAAAAAGATGTTCTTTGTCTGGTGACCTGGACAGTAAAAGGGTACATTCACTCTGTTCCACTGGTAGATCTGTTGTGGGCAGCAGGTGGGGGAATTATGAAGGAAAGCTCCTCTGAGCAGTGCCCGAGCAGATATCTATAAAATAGAGAGAGGTCACCAACGGCACGTTGGTGGGCAACGGATGGCAGCCTTTGGGTGAGGGTAGGGTCACCGATGAGACGTATAGCTCTCTTTTGAATGGAGTCCAGGATAGAGAGTGTAGAAGAGGCAGCTGCACCCCAGATGTGGGAGCAGTATTCGAGGTTTAGGCTTATTTGTGAAGTATATAAGGTATAGAGATTAGCTGGTGAATAGTATTTGCGAGCCCGGAAGAGCAAACCTAGTTTCTTAGCAGCCGCGTCTGCAATTGATGTGACATTGATTGACATGTTGGTGCCAATTAAGATTTCGATCCACAGAAATGCCAACAAGAGAAAAGGACTCATTACTTTGAATAACTTGGTTGTTCATTGTGATGGGTCTAAGGCTGGTGTATCTCTTATGAGAAAGAAAGCAAGAATGAGATTTGGTCGGGTTGAATTGTACAAGGTTTCTACTTCTTCAGTCTAATATTTTTTGGAGATCCACGGAGACAGAACCCTCCATGAGTCTGCGATCCTCATCTAATTGGGCTAAAGAGACAGGCCTAGAATATTGTATATATGAGTGGAGGGTGCTGTCGTCCGCGTAACTGTGAACTGGGTTGGATGTGCTAAAGAGGAGGTCATTGATGTGGAGAAGAAACAAAGTAGGGGCTAAAGCTGAACCTTGAGGAACTCCTGCATCAATTGGATATAGTTTAGAGGAATGGCCATCCACAACAACAGAAATGCTCCTGTTGGAGAGGAAATTTGCTGTCCAGGTACAAAGTTTTGGTGGTAGGCCATGAAGAGTCAATCTGGAATGTTAAATGTATTCCTATATGGTTTATTTTCAGTAATGTGTTAAGTGATTCTTAGTTAGGGCATAACATATCGAAAATCAATCATGTATGAATAGTTTTATATCACCAGCATACTTTAACATTTTAAAGGAAACATGATCATTAACAAACAGCAAAAATAAAAGAGGCCCAAGAGAGACTCCTGTGGCAAACCTGATGCAGCATCAAATTTAAAGTTTACCCCATTACAACATTCAAACCGACGCTTTCATTAGCCAACTAACTTTATTAAATAATTAATTAGTAACCTTCCCTCAATAAAATTATATCATTAAGTCCACAACTTACCTCTCAGTGACGGGAGCACCATCAGGCTTCTTTGCTATTACATATTTACAAGCCAAACCGGCATCTTTTACCATCTGATCCCCCAAAAACTCAGCCAGTCTTTTGGCAGTGCTGATGGAAGAACTTTTCTGAGCCCCATAATCGTCTAGTTTCTTAGACATCGATCTGTTCTCAGAGATCAAATCAAACAGTTCAGTGTCGGGCATGTTACGTCCATGGGAGAACAAGACATCCAACCAATAGTCAGCTACTTGGGCTACAGCTGAGTAACAAGATTCGAGGGTATCACCTTTTAAGAATGCTTCAAATACAGACGACTGGAAATTTTTTATTAGTTGTAGTTCGCCTCGTCTTTTAACCTCGAATCTAAAAAGGTTTAGACAGTTTATGTAAAAAATTGAGATTTTAGACAGTTTATGTAAAAATAATGAGATTTTAGACAGCTGGGTAAACCTGAATTTAATATCAGTTAAAAATCGTAACACAGGTATTACTTTTGTATCATGTTTGGTCTGGCATTATAATTTCGAAAATTATATAAAGAACAGAATAAAACCAAAACTTTGTGAGTCCTTTTCTTTGGAAAATTGACTCCCTCAATAACTTTGATAAACAGGAAACAGAGCTAAGAGTTTGGAGAAATCACATATTAAATTTGCAACTTACCCTTTCAATTCAGCCAGTGAACCATCGAAATTGAAGACAGCGTATCTTTTCTTCAACTTTTTACCTTCTTCCTTTGAAGCTGGTAACACCATGGCTTTGTATGGCCCATCGACTTCGAAAAATATAGAATTCTCTGGCTTTATCTGGTATTCCAGAGTTTCCGGATTGACAAGCTCATGATACTGGTCATTAGTAAACTGTTCTTTAACCATGGCATTCAATACTGCATTCGGATAAGAAATTATCAGCTTTTTTTTCTTCTCGTGTGTGGTGTGCACCGTGAAATTTTCAGGAAACGATGCAGGTAAAATACACCAAATACCATCAGTGTCTAGTTCTAAAGGTCTACCAACTTGTTCAATAATTTCACGAGCTTTCATGATAATGTTAGCACCAGTAAAACATACAATTCCAGCCATCTCCATACTATGCCAACGGGCACTACGCAGAAAAACTAGTTAGCAATAAATGTGGAGATTGAAGTGACTTTTTTCTGCTAAAGTCAACCTAAGTTAACCTACAGTATACTCTCGATTATCCAGCCAGGGGGGGGGGTCGGCAATACGGATAAATGAAAAACAATAATACAAACATAATAATAATAATAATAATAATTATATATATACACGTCACAGGCTTTCACGTCTATATTTTTCGTTATTTCAAATTTATTTCAAACGGAGATTGTGTATGCTATGCTTCCAGTTCTTCGAAAAACTTCTAACAATCTTTCAAAACTTCTTCTGGGTGAATTATTTCATGCTGGATATTTTTGTGCGTAAACTCCAGTAGACGCTAGTAAACAATTTTCATGACATTCACCAATAGTTAGAATCATATAGATTCGTTCCTGTGTAGGATATGTTTCCATTTCAAACACAATAATTTTAGAAAATATATATATTTTTTAATTTCAACAACACATCACCAGGGCTCACAGCCTAAATACTATCGTACTGTGGGTGTTGGCAAGGAGGAAAGAGGCAACTTGGTAATCCTGGACTTTAAGGTTTGGAGGTTCGGAGGAGAAGGAAAAACATGTGCCGGCAAGGAATTCTACAACTTGGAACTCCTCGAGACAAAAAAGCGGGCATAACAAGATGTTCTATGTCTGGTGACCTGGACAGAAAGGGTGCATTCGCTCTGTTCCCCTGGTAGATCTGTTGGGGGCAGCAGGTGGAGTATCTATGGAAGAAAGCTCCTCTGAGTAGTGCCCGTGCAGATGTCTATAAAAGAGAGAGAGGTCACCAATGACACATCGGTGGGCAAGGGATAGCAGCCTTTGGGTGAGGGTGGGGTCACCGATGAGACGTATAGCTCTCTTCTGAATGGTGTCCAGGATAGCAAGTGTAGAAGCGGCAGCG
Organism: Tillus elongatus; assembly: GCA_964006375.1. Classification (NCBI taxonomy): domain Eukaryota; kingdom Metazoa; phylum Arthropoda; class Insecta; order Coleoptera; family Cleridae; genus Tillus; species Tillus elongatus. The sequence goes on along the minus strand of OZ023264.1, from coordinate 7,851,933 downwards.
GCACCGCAGATGTGGGAGCAGTATTCGAGGTTTGGCCTTATTTGTGAAGTATATAAGGTATAGAGATTAGCTGGTGAAAAGTATTTGCGAGCCCGGAAGAGAAAACCTAATTTCATAGCAGCTGCTTCTGCAATTGATGTGACCTGTTGGTACCAATTGAGATTTCGATCCACAGAAATGCCAACAAGTGAAAAGGAGTCATTACTTTGAATAACTTGGTTGTTCATTGTGATGGATCTAGTGCTGGTGTATCTCTTATGAGATAGAAACCAAGACTGAGATTTGGTGGGGTTGAATTGCACAAGATTTCTACTTCCCCAGTCTAATATTTTTTGGAGATCCACCAAGACAGAACCCTCCATGAGTCTGCGATCCTTATCTAATTGGGCTAAAGAGACAGGCTTAGCATATTGTATATTTTAGTGGAGGGTGCAGTCATCTGCTTAACTGTGAACTGGGTTGGATGTGCTAAAGAGGAGGTCATTGATGTGGAGAAGAAACAAAGTAGGGGCTAAAGCTGAACCTTGAGGGACTCCTGCATTAATTGTATACAGTATAGAGGAATAGCCATCCACGACAACAGAAATGCTCCGGTTGGAGAGGAAATTTGTCCAGGTACAGAGTTTTGGTGGTAGGCCATAGGCCGGAAGTTTATTAAGCAGCGCTACATGCCAGACCTGGTCGAATGCTTTGGATATGTCTAGAGCGACAATCTGGGATTCACCGTGTAGTTCCATAGACTTGTTTCAAAAATGGGTGACAAAGAAAAGGAGGTCGGCAGTTGATCTGCGCTGACGGAATCCATACTGCCTGTCGTGGATTAGACTGTGTTTTTCAAGAAATTTTAGTAATTCGGTGTTTATATACTTTTCTATCATTTAAGAGGCGACTGAAAGGAGATAAATAGGCCTGTAGTCGCTAGGAATTGGATCCTTTCTTGGGGACGGGTTGTACTCAAGCAGTTTTCCAGTTACTAGGGAATATGCCTCTATTGTAAGATGTCAGAAACAGACGAGTCAGGACAGGAGCAAGTTCTGGTGCGCATTTTTTGAGAACAATTGCTGGGATCTCGTCAAGGCCAGAGGCTTTCCTGGTATTAAGAGAAGAGAGCATCTTTCGTACCGTTTTAGTTTTGAAAATGATATCCGTCATTTTATGTGCGACATTGGGGGCTGTTGGTGGTTGAACATTTGGAGGTGGGTTGAGAGTAGAATTGCTGGCCAACAACGAGGCAAAAAGTTCAGCCTTGCCCTGGGCGGTAGAAACAATTTCATCCCCTGAAACAAGAGGTGGGAACATGTTCTTGCAGAAATTATTCCCAATAGATTTAGCAAGAGTCCAGAAGGGTTTGCTGCCGTTGGAGCTTGAGAGGACTTACTGGGATTGTGTAGAAGCGTTTTGTGAGCTTTGACCTTTTCAAGTCTGGCCTTGTCACAGGATTTAGAGAACCAGGGCGTTTGAGTGGCTGAAGAGGTTTTCTGTGTATGTGGAATATATAATTCCATGCCAGCTTGGATGATTTTGGTGACGTTTTGTGAGATATCAGAGCCACCAAGGGGGGTGGTGACTGATGTCTTATAGCATTCAGGTTTTGTAGTAAGAAGGAGATCCAAGAGCATTGAGCTGTGTGTTGGGATGCGAGGAAAGTAAGTAGGTTGCTGAACCGTATTGGCTAAAGAATTGCTGACTGCGAACGCATCCGCTGTTCTCCTAGTCATTCCTTATTAGGGACATTGAAGTCACCAAGAATAGTGACCTCGGAGGAAGGATATTCAGAAATCAGATGGTCGGTTTTTTCAGAAAGGTAGTCGAAGAGCTGGACAAAGTTGTTGTTAGAAGGTGGTGACGGGTAAATGCAACATATAATCTGCTTTGAATTTGCCGATAATAAAACTTGAATTTTTGAACGGGTGTGTAGAGTATTTGGAAATATTGACTATAGTAGTTGATGAAGTACCAAATCCACCATCAAAAGCTAGTGGGTTTTTTTACAATATCATCTGACAATGGAGATAAGATTTTTCTTCGAAAAACTCACATTTGTCGAAAAATGAAGATATCTGGGAAACCGTAATAGCTAGGTATAGGGATCTTTGGAGTAAATGAACCTTATTTTTCTCACAGAATTCACAAACGTCAAATACCTGGTGTTCCATAAGAAAAAAATATAACTTTCAGGTGTCACACTTTTTTTGATCACCTGTATATTTGTAAATAATTTAAGGTTGTAGTCCTTTTCAACCGAAACAATCTCAATTTGAAATAAATTCGAAATAACGAACATATAGAGGTGAGAGCCTATGGCGTATGTGGTGGGCCAGCCTGTGTATATATATGCATATATGCATATATATATATATATATATATATATATATATATATATATATATATATATATATATATATATATATATATATATATATATATATATATATATATATACATAACATTTTTAATAGCTGTGTCTTTCCCAGGAAATGTTTAAAAATGGTCTTTTCTGCTGTGGCGCCCATGCAATCTCGAATGAGATCGAGTGTAAAAAGATAGGAGAATTTATGGCCTATTTAGATAAACATTCCCGGATATGGATCATTCTCAGCGTTCCTACTGTAATGGTACGTTCGGAGATACATCAGAATTTAGCACAACAGAATAAGCAATCTGTGACAGTTCATTCTGTATCTACATACCTACGACTATACTACAGGTTCTAATTAATTTCAGAGTTTTATTTTCCTAATGATTTTTGCAACGTAGTAATTTTATTGGGGATATTTACTATATTTGTGCGAGAAGAAACGTAAAAATTTGAATTTTGATGTATTCCTGATTTGAAATTTTAATCAATATCTTAGTATGTATAATCAGCAAACCGGATAACGGCGAGTATACTGTATTTAATAACTAAAACTTACCCTCTCCTCATGACATATCCATAAAATGAATTCAAGATACACTTGTGGGCTAGCTGGAGAGAATCGTAGAGAACTTCTTTGTTCTTAGCAGATTTGATTTCCGATGCATCACCTCCTTTGATTGCAGCTGTGACTTCCTGCTTAGCTTTCTTAGACAAACCCTTATATTCATATCTCCTGTCCCGGAAAGCTCTCACAGTGTCTACGTAGAAGGCGTTCTCTTTTTGACATATCGTCGTTGTTCTTTCTTCAATTCTGGTGACTTTCTGTTTCTTGTAGACCTTTCTACAATAAATCGCTAGACGTTTCTTCTCTAATTCAGCCTGCTCTTCCTTTGTTAACTGATGGAAAGCGCGGTGGGGTCCTCCGGGGAATTTGGGTGGGAACTTTTCAGTTTCGAGTTGTTGCTGGATTCTTTGGTATTCTCCTCTGCTTGCTGGCACTGTTAAGTAAAAAAAATTGAAAATATATCTTAAAGAAAAATAAGTCACTAAATCATCGCAAGTTTTTGTACATGTGGAAAAAATTATTCAGCCAAGAACATAAACAAAATCTGATATACACTAGTCCCAAAGAAGCAAATGTACTGTAAAAACATCTTAAGTTATTTTAAATAGTGGAGAATTTTAGTATTGTAAGTTTGCCAGTACAACTTTTCCAAAACCCTTGCAAGAAGTGCCTGGTGCTCCGTCAAAATTGTAAACTATATAAAATCTGAAGCTCTCAATACCTGTGTGTTCAAAGAACTGTGCAAGAACATGAATTCTGATCACGAGGTTCTTCTTTTCTATACTGCTGATTGTTGTTTATAAAAGGGAAATTTTGTTCATCAGGTTTTTGAATTGAAAAACAAAATAAATTTTTCCTAGAACGAGAAAAGATTATCTATTTCATTTTTTTTTTAATTCAACAACACACCACGAGGGATTACAGCCTAAATACTATCGTACGGTGGGTGTTAACAAGGATGAAAGAGGCAACTTGTTAATTCTGGACTTGAAGGTTTGGATTGCCTCCTCAGCTTGGAAAATTGCCAACGGAATTGCTCTGAAAATATAATAAAAATATTCAAAATGAGGCGCTGGTATGCAGTAATGAACAAGAAACTGTGTTTTAAAAACATTTAATGCCACCAAGAGAAAAAAGGGTTCACTAGAGATGCCAACAGGTTATAGACCCAAGATCATCATGAGCAATGTTGTGTTCTCTTTTTTTTTAATTTCAACACACCACGAGGGCTCACAGCCTAAATACTATTGTACCGTGGGTGTTGACAAGAAGGAAAGAGGCAACTTGTTAATTCTGGACTTGAAGGTTTGGAGGTTCGGAAGAGAAGGAAAAACATGTGCCGGCAAGGAATTCCACAACTTGGAAGTCCTCGGGACAAAAGAGCGAGCATAACAAGATGTTCTATGTCTGGTGACCTGGACAGTAAAAGGGTGCATTCGCTCTGTTCCCCTGGTAGATCTGTTGGGGGCAGCGGGTGGAGGAACTATGGAGGAAAGCTCCTCTGAGGAGTGCCCGTGCAGATATCTATAAAATAAAGTGAGGTCACCAACAGCACGTCGGTGGGCAAGAGATGGCAGCCTTTGGGTGAGGGTACGGTCACCGATGAGACGTATAGCTCTCTTTTGAATGGAGTCCAGGATAGCGAGTGTAGAAGCGGCAGCAGCACCCCAGATGTGGGAGCAGTATTCGAGGTTTGGTCTTATTTGTGAAGTATATAAGGTATAGAGATTAGCTGGTGAAAAGTATTTGCAAGCCCGGAAGAGGAAACCTAATTTCTTAGCAGCCGCTTTTGCAATTGATGTGGCATTTTGGTGCCAATTGAGATTTCGATCCACAGAAATGTCAACAAGTGAAAAGGACTCATTACTTTGAATAACTTGGTTGTTCATTGTGATGTGTCTAGGGCTGGTGTATCTCTTATGAGATAGAAAGCAAGACTGAGATTTGGTGGGGTTGAATTGTACAAGATTTCTACTTCCCCAGTCTAATATTTTTTTGGAGATCCACGGATACTGAACCGTCCATGAGTCTGTGATCCTTCATCCTCTTTAAACTTAAATTCATCGTTACTTCTCCGAAGAAGCTGCAGTAGTATGAAACCCATTTCTTGCATCTTTGGAAGTTGTCAACATTTCCGATGAAGAACAAGCTCATTTTTTGGACCTGCGAAATAATTCCTCGGCATGTAATATGTTTCAGTAAAAATCATTAACTCAGTTTTGGTGCTATGGGTCATGCGTATCCTAGTCACCATGCTTGCCTTCGGAGTATTAGTGTCATTTGTTTCTATCTATCTCTCCAAAAGTTAAGTTTCAACTCTTGTGCAGATTAAGACGAAATCCAAACATAAGTTGGATGCTCAAGATGTCATGATAGTAGCTTTGATAAACAGTCAAATAAGATTACTGAAACTCGTTAGGGAGATGAAAGTTTAGCCGTCACATGTTCAAGCTCTTATTAAAATAAGTCCTAAGGAACACTTTTTTTTTCTTGTTTCATTGAATTGAATCACTACCTTCTACCTTTTAAAATATATTGGGCGTCGCAAACATTTTGGAAAGAATCTAAAAGGGGCCACGACTTCAAAAAGATTCACTGGTTTATACGAATAAATATCTACAATGTAAACTTACTGTATTCCGCCCTCCACATCCAAGCCATGTTTCGTTGACATTTGGCATTGGGTTTGTTATAATCGCAGGCCGCGCATATGGTTTCATCTACCATCGCACACGGTTGAAGCCGGTTTGTTAAAATAATATTTGGATACATTGCTCCTACATCCAAGTGATAAATCAATGGACATTCTAGCCTTAGAGGATGTTCCTGGAATAAAAAAATAAATAAAAAAAAAATCTGAACAAAACCCAAATACTTTTAAATTAAATATGAACAGAAAATAGTTAAATAAAATCACATACGTTACATACATACATTGATTTATTATGACACAACACAATGTTTTTTAAACTCGTCATACGTAAAAAGTCCGGACGCAGTGTGTGCGTTATGATAGTGAATTTTCATAGAAATGATGTGGCACCAAACATTTTTTAAATTAATGCCTATAACTTTTTTTGTTTGTAACATAAAGATCTAAATTTTGGTGTATGGTTAGTTTTTAGAACGTGAACCTACGTACCAAACTTAACTGCTATAGCTTTGCTTTTTGAAAAACAAATTTCTAAAAGACAACCCAAAATTTTCACGGAAAACTTCACCTGATTTTCCTGGCCAACGAACTTATCTAAGCCATAAAACTGAAGTTTATTAATCAGCAACACAGGATCCACACAATCGAAGGCTTTTAGTAGGTCACAAAGAGTGCCATCATCCTTCGGCAAAGGCACTTTTGCCATGTTACAAGGGAGGGTCACTCCGTCAAGAAATTGACATAGTTGAAACCTTGATGGTCCCGGCAATCTGTGAGTTGCATATTCAATAATTGACTTTCTGTTATTTACAGCTTATTAAAATAAAAAATAAAACACGTGGCAAGTCAGCAACAACAGTTTTATGAGATTTATTGAAATTAGTCCAGAATATTGTCGATACAGCTGCCCAGTCTAGTGTTTTGATTCTTCACAAGATCGCCGAACAGAACTTAAACATTTTCTAAATTATGAATAGAAAAAAAGTAGCAACCCTAAATAAGGGTGCATTATTAGCCACACAGTTTATTATTTATTTATGTATTTATTATCGTAAAGCGTACAACATGTCTACACAATAAGCCGAGGCTTGTGCTGTATAATAACATCATTTAATAAGACTTTAATATTAAAAACAAAAAGGAGCAAGATGTGACACTTAAGGTACAACAAACAATGCAGTCACTTGACCAAATACACAATTTATTTTGAACAATAGACCCACCTTAAGTGCATTCAGTTTATCTTCAATCTGCTGTTTGATTTCTTCTAGGTTGGTGACTTTATCCAACGGAACTCCTTCTTCCACTTCAATAGCATGAGCTAGCGTTCGAGGAATGTCTGTTACGAGCTTGCTGATTGCATCTGGTACCATTCTGAATCTGTAAATAATAATAATAGCAGTTTATTGTACCAAGATACACAACATTATGCAACCAAAATAAGTAGAAGAAATGTCGTAATAAGTGTGTTTTACAAAGTCTTAAGTTTCACCTTCAACCATCATTTTCACTGATTTTACTAAAATATTTTTGGAAAATCCATTTCAAATAGACCCTCTTTTCTGATGCTTTGGCAGTAGTTTCAGCTATAGAGTTTATGGTTTAATAGCCTATATTTTAGAAAATTTTCGTAGAAAAAATTCGTTATTGAGAAGACCGCAACCTATAAATTTTAAAAAGATTTCTTCAACTGAGTGTGGAGTAGAACCCCTAAAACCCATAACGGGGTCAATTTCAGATTTTTCTGTTTACACATATACAAGATAAATCTCAATATATCCGTTATTATACAAGATATGGAAAAAAATTATGTTAATTATAGGGTGTCTTGAGCTACATCTTATAAATTTATTTTGACAATCATAGCGTGGCCCATAAGTCGTTGGTGATACACACTTTCTTTTTTTAATAGAAAACCCCTTATGTTATTGCATTTTTGTATTTTTCATCGAATTATAATGCATGTTTGTAAGAAAGAAAAATCGATATCGTTTTTGAGTTATTTCAATTGTTTTGCAACTTTTCATGTTTCACATATCACAAACACATATCACAAATTGTGATACGGCGTTTTTACCAATAGAAAGCGGAGCCTCATAGAAATGACACATTTAGAGAGCTTTTTGTTAGTATTACTCGAAACAATCAAGCTGGCATATACAGGCACTCTCAATTAGTGGCTGAATTTGAAACGTTTCCGCAGAAATGTTTTTAGTGTTTCCTTAGAAATGATTTTTTGTAAGATCGTGTTATATTTTGGTAAGTAATAATAAATGTTTAGTAAGTTATTGTAAAAAAAAGTTGTTGCTTTCTATCTCATAAGAGATACACCAGCCCTAGACCCATGACAATGAACAACCAAGTTATTTAAAGTTATGAGTCCTTTTCACTTGTTGGCATTTTTGTGGATCTAAATCTCAATTGGCACCAACATGTCACATCAATTGCAGAAGCGGCTGCTAAGAAATTAGGTTTCCTCTTCTGGGCTCACAAATACTTTTCACCAGCTAATCTCTATACCTCATATACTTCACAAATAAGACCAAACCTCGAATACTGCTCCCACATCTGGGGTGCCACTGTAGCTTCTACACTCGCTATCCTGGACTCCATTCAGAAGAGAACTATATGTCTCATTGGTGACCCTACCCTCACCCAAAGGCTGCCATCACTTGCACACTGATGTGGCGTTGGTGACCTCTCTCTCTTTTATAAATATCGCAACGGGCACTGCTCAGAGGAGCTTTCTTCCATAGTTCCTCCACCTGCTGCCCCCAACAGATCTACCAGGGGAACAGAGCGAATGCACCCTTTTACTGTCCAGGTCACCAGACATAGAACATCTTGTTATGCCCGCTCTTTTGTCCCGAGGACTTCCAAGTTGTGGAATTCCTTGCCGGCACATGTTTTTCCTTCTCCTCCGAACCTCCAAACCTTCAAGTCCAGAATTAACAAGTTTCCTCTTTCCTCCTTGCCAACACCCACGGTACGATAGTATTTAGGCTGTAAGCCTTCGTGGTGTGTTGTTAAAATATATTTTTAAAAACTGCACTTAACTAGCTAAACACTCCTAATTTGTCAGGCAGAAGAATAGTTTGTTCAATAGCCTCGTCCAGTCTATACTGATACAAGGCACTACGCTGTGCCCGTGAAATAAAAAATCCATTGGTTCGTTTGTATCTTAGAAATCAATATAAATACTTGTAGTTGTAGAATTTTAGTTAGAATATTCATCCTCTGATGAAGTTAACGGTGTGGGGGAAACAGTCCTTACGCTTTAACAAAGATGTGTGGCAGTTATTAGTATGTCTCCAGATGTACTTGTCGGTGCTCGTCACAGTATTCACATAGTGAATTTATAGATTAAGAAAGAACGTGAGTTTTCTTAAATTACGCATCTTTCATGTCAAGCTCATTATCATTTAAATTAGATAAAAAAACTCATAAATTTGTCAAGTAGGGGATTAAGGTAGTTCATCAACCTCGTCCGTTCAATAGAGACACAATAGATAAAAGATGCGTCTCCGATTACAATTTCACTTTCGGTTCGTTTCGCCTATCTGAGAATTATATAAATTCAGTTGTAGCATTAATTTGGTTTAGAATTTTTCATCCTCTGATGATGCTAATGTGGTTAGTGAAACGATCGTAAGGTCTTTAAAATATGTGTTGTGGCGATTTGGCTAATGTCACGCTTAACTCACTAGTTCATAGATCATGCTCCGTTTATAACCGCATACATCAGTTAACAGATATATTGTGTTGTAGTATGTCTGAGCAGAGACATTTACTTATTTATTTATTTATTTATTTATTAGAACCGCTCATAGATCTCTACAAGATATCCGAAATAGTCAACACACAAAAAACAGCTTATCAACGCTGAAATTTAAAATTAAAATATTCGGCCACAGAGTATAAAGAATGCTCTCTAAAAAATGATTTTAAAGTAAGCTTAAATTGCCTGAGGCTGCTCAAATTTTTGACGCTGTCAGGTAAATGATTATATAAGGGTATTGCAGTGTTGCGATGTGCCTGATCAATCTGTTTGATCCTATAAGCGGGAACATACAAATCCCTTGCCTGTCTTGTTTCATACACTGTAATATTACCGCAGAAACTAAACATTGCAATATTTTTTCTCACATAACAAAGCGCCTCCAACATATATAGGCCCGTCACTGTTAAAATGCCATACCGTATAAATAATGGTCTACAAGACGCGAAAGACGGCAGGCCAAACATGGTGCGGACAATTCTCTTCTGCATCAACAGAACCCTCCCCAGATGCACACAGCCGCCCCAACACAGCAAACCATATGCTAGGAGACAGTTGACACTACCATAGTAGCATGTCAAGAACGCCAGAACTCAAGAAATCCCCCAGCTGCAGCAACACATAATTCCTGGATGCAAGAGAGGCCACTACATGGTCAACATGGACACCCCATGATAAATTAGAATCCAGATGGAGCCCCAAAAACTTATAGACGTGCCCTGTCTTATTGAACCGTTATCAGACCTCACATATAGGCTCAGATTTGGATGCACACCCACCGGAGAAAAAAGAAGCCTTTTAGTTTTCCCTGTGTTAAAAAACAGACCATTTCACGAACACCAGGCTGACAGCTGAAAGACACACACATTAGCTGCAGCACCAAGCTCTTCAAAACTTTCCCCTGAGATAGCAGCAGTGGTGTCATCTGCGTACCAAGTTAAGTGCTATTGTTGGAGATCATAAACAATATCGTTAAGAAAAATTGTAAACAAGATAGGGCCCAACATGCTGCCCTGCGGTACGCCACTCGACACAACTGAAAATGCAGACATATAGTTCTTACCTGCCTGTCGTATCCTGACAACCTGACTTCTCTCAGACAGCTAGCTTTTTAGCCATAAACATGCATTTCCTCTTATGCCATAATGCTCCAATTTTTGCAATTTATTTATTTATTGAATACATGCCCAACAGGATAATCCCATTAATAGGGCACCAAACAAAAAGAGCAATATGTAACAATATGAACAAAAAATACTTCTAAAACAAAACTAAAATACTGTGCAAAACATCACAAGGCAGAAATTCCACAAAACAGTACATATAATGGCCTTAATAACTGACAAAGTAAGATATAGCCACCCTACGAATAACTGCAGCCTTATCAGAATAGAAGTCACACAAGTTTGCAATATCATTAAAGTCACAGCTCATTGTGTACACAGGTGATTTCATATACGAGTTAGTCCTTGGTATTGGAGGCTTAAACAGTCTCATCACTCTAGATGCAGCCCGTGTAACTGAGAAATATAATTGCATCAATAAGTCTGGACAATCAACTTTACCATGAAACAAGTTATGCAGGAACATCACAGATACAACTTTTCTATGCGAATACAAACTGGGTATGCCAGTTTGCAGCAGCAATTGGCCATAATCGCATCCCCTCTGTGGGTAGGTACCAGATGCCCTATATACCAGGTGTTTTAAAAACTTACGCTGAACATCTTCCAGAGCACCAATATGAACACTATAAAAGGGATCAAAAACCAAGCTACAATATTCAAGCCTCGATCGAATATAGGCAAAATAGATAATTTTCAAGCTATCCAAATTGGAAAATGATCTGCTATTCCTCATAATGAAACCCATCAACTTCAAACAGGATGCTCTGATTGTTTGAATATGTACAGTGAAACTTAAATGTTCATCATATAAAATGCCAAGATCCTTGTGCGTTCCAGTCCTAGCCAATGGTACACCACCCACTTTGTAGGGCAAAGCTATACGGCTGGTTTTTCTAGTGTATGTCATCACTTTGCACTTCGAGACATTTAATTCAAGTCTGTTCTCAACACACCACAGCTGCAAGTTGTCAAGGTCCACCTGGAGTCTTGAAAAGTCATCAATATCGTGAACACTGGAGTATAATTTGAGATCATCAGCAAATAATAGATGATTACCAGAAATTACAGAGCTTATGTCATTGATAAATAACAAAAAGAGCAGCGGGCCAAGATTGGAACCATGTGGAACGCCGGAGCCAGCAATAAAAGGGAATGGTTGACCGCATCAAACACTTTCGAAATGTCGGAGAACAGCCTGGCAGATTTGGACCCACTATTTATGTAATCCAAGACTGTCAGATAAGTGCTAAGCACTGCATGTTAAGTTGACTGCCGCCTACGAAAGCCAAATTGGCACGGAGACAGCAAATTGTATCTCTCCAAAAAGGACCCGAGTCATAAATGCCTTTTCAAAGATCTTAGAAAAAACGAAAGCAGTGCAATCGCCCTGTAGTTGTCCAAAAGACGTGGATCTATTTTCTTAAAAAAAGAGACAACAATGGCCGCCTTCAGACGTCCGGGGAAACAACCGATTTCAAATGACACATTTATAAGGTAAGTTAGTGGAGCTACCACAAGATGAGCTACCCTGCCAAGAAGACTACATGGTATTTCATCTATTCCTGATGAATTTTTAACTGCAACTGATTTTATGATCTCTAATACATCGTCCTCTGAGACAGGATATAAAAACATAGAATAGGGATTAGAGCTATTTTTCAATGCACAATTTATGTCACAGTTTTTTGTCAGCTACTTAGCAGAGTCGACAAAGTGCGCATTTAGACTGTCACCAATCATATAAGGATCTGTCAAAACGACTCCATCACCAGACAGAACACTCAGATTTGCTGCCTTGCACTTCATTTTCCCCACGATGACATTTTCTTTGATTGCTTCCCACATAGCTTTATTTTGGTTTGAAGCCTTAGAGCTTTTGTTTTCATAGTATTTTTTCTTGGCGTCATGTTGCATCTTTGCTTGGTGATGAGAGGTACTTTCTTTATTAAATTTCCTAGTGGTTTCATACTCTTTATTTTCTTTGGGTATGTGTACTAAATAAATAAATATAAAGTCCAAAACTGACCTGAGATATGGGTTCTAGGAGGCCTAGTTCGCGCTCATTTGAAAAACTTTTTTCAAAATTCAAAAATTGGGACCTAATTAGCACATTATTTCTACGAAAATTCGATAAAATGAGGTTATGTTTTCGCAGCATTTGTTTAATTTAAAGCTAACTTACCTGCATGGTATATCTGCTCGAAACACTCCAGATTCTAGTGCCTCTACATGACCTCCTATGTAAGTTTCCTGAATAAGCACATGTCCATCTTCTGTTAGTTTATTAAGGTGGGTTTCCTCTTTGTTTGGAAATATTATATTGGCATGGAAAGCCTCAACCATCAATAATGATTCACATAAGGTTCCTAGAATTAAAAATAATGATAATATTTAGATACTCCATCATCGTCTTATGGCTATTTATTAGCATCCTTTTAGCAGTAAGTCTAATTTAGCAGTTACATAAAAATTAACTGCTAGCATAACCATTTACTTATGTTTTCTAGATATTCTTGTAACTTTCCAATTATTTCATTATAATCATCTCCTGTTATATAAACTACCACATCATCTGCAAATAAATGACATTTAGTGTGCGTTAAGCAGTTTCAATGTCATTTATATATAACATGAATGAAAGAGGACCCAGTACGCTGCCTTGAGGAATGCCCCATGGAATTTCTTTTATTTCTGATACCTCTGCTTCACACTTAACATTCTGTACCCTCTGACTCAGGTAACTCTCAAACCATTTATATACAACTCCCTCCACTCCATACATCCTCAATTTCATTTGCAGTCTCCCTCTATCAACAGTTTCAAAAGCTCTCTTTAAGTCTATAAACACAGCAACTGTTACACGCTTTTCATCCATACTGTTCTTCCATTCATTCAATACACACTGAAAAGCAGTCTCGCAACTATAGTTTTTCCGAAAGCCAGACTGATGTTTCATCAAAATATTATTATTTTCAACATGATCTGAAAACTGTTTAAAAACGATTCACTCTTTTATCTTAGCTTCTGATATACATATATTAAAAACCCTAAATTCCGGTGCTTTTATTGTGTTAGTCACTTTTCTTACTGGTATTATTGTACATATTTTCCATTTTCTAGGTACACACCCTGTCTCAAGCGAGGAATTTATTATATTTACTAAAAGGCCATATACCTGATCAAATGTTATTTTAAGTAGATCAACTGTGACTTCATTTTGACTGGATTTATTAGGCAGTGAAAAAATAACATATCTCAGATCTTCCTTATCTATCAACTTAAATGCATCAAATTTTTCAGTTAAGCTAAACTCCAAAGCATAATCACTCATATCTACATCCGGAATACTATTTATCATGACTCTAATACTGTCTAGAAAGAAATGATTAATTTTATTAGCTATTACTTTTTGATTATTAAATCTACTTTCTTCAAATTCTATTTCTTGTTAACAAGATTCTGCCTTTCCTGAAATTATTGTTTATATGGTCCTCCACATTTGCTTGGGATCATGTTTACTTTCGTCAACTAATTCATGAAAATGGTTTACTTTCTGCTGCCAGATCATTTCTACAACCTGATTTCGCATTTTCTTATAAGTTTCCCAGTCTACATCTACTGAAAGCAAACTTATTGTATAAGTTGTCACATATTTTCATCTGTCCAATTATTTCTCTAGTTATAAATCCATTATATTTATTTGAAATTTTCATTTCCCTCTTTGGTAGCATATTTAACTACATAAAATTATTACTTATGATAGTTTTATATTGTTAACACTATTGATCTGACAATTTTGGTCAGTTCCAAACTAACCTTATCAAATAAGTTAAAGCAAAGCTTGCTTTTTCCCAAATTGGATTGCAAATATACTGTAAGCAGGGCTACAGGGCTACCTGCTTGAGTTTGGGCCAGTGTCCAAGGAAGATAAATATAATTATAGGTCAGCCTATAGAGCGCCTAGATACTGCTAAAGGTTTTTCTTTCCAGTGGGTATTATAGATAAAAGATAGCATACATAAAAAAATCCTAAATTAATTAATTTAAATACATGGTAAGAACGAAACCATATTGCAGGCAGGAAAATACAATGTGATTGTTTCAACGCGCAATTACTGACATGTCAGCAGATTAACGATAATGGGCAAAGACTGTGATACTTTAAGTTAGGAACGTGGACTGGATTTTGAAAGCCGATACCGTGGGGTCATCAAATATCACACGTCCAAGTTGAGTACAAGAGTACTTGAAATAATTCAATGACCGAGTGAATGCTGACAAGGAGGCCACAGTTCAAATGTTGATGAAGTAAAAAAAGTTTTCTTGGGGAGAGAAAATACAAAGCAGGGACAGTGGAGGTCGAGGCGCGGGACTTAACGGAACAAGGCCAATAGGGATAGGTTATACGCGGTGTGCAGTTATAAATCTATGAAAGGACGAAATCTAAGGGTTATTCTGAAGTAAAATACGTAATCATTAGTGTCCGATAAATATCTCAACCTAGAGAGAGAAAAAGAGGGCCAAAGGGTAAGTGCTAGTTATAATTTTATTTTCTGTCAATGGTAATAGAAGGACTTACATTGGTGGTTGTATTCGGAGGTTATTAACATAAGCCCATTAAAATCTAACTAAGTGAGAAATTATCAATTGGGTTCATATTATTTTAACTAGTAGTACGGGGGAGTAATTTTAGGTCCAAAAGACTATTATAGTAGCCGTCAAATGATATAAGAATAGTAGTTGGGAGGTCTAGGGAATTTAAAGCACAATATTTAAGGGGTAAATAAATTAATTAGATATTGGCTAATATTTTGGCTAATGTTTTATCAGTTCTAATTTAGATATATAATACATGGTGGTTGAAATCGGAGGACATTAGCCTAAGCACGATAAAAACTAAACTAGGTCAGAAATTATCAATTAGGTTCATATTAATTTAACTAGCTGTAAGGGGTAGTAAATTTAGGTCCAAAGGGCTATTGTAGTAGTAGCTAAATGATATAAGAATAGTAGTTGGAGGTCTAGGGAATTTAAACACAATATTTAAGAGGGTAAATAAATTAATTAAATATTGGCTAACATTTTATCAGTTCTAAGTTCTTTTTGGTTGTTGCTCGTAATTTTTAAGATAAGCAGGGGCTTGTAAATTATTGAAGGAGTACATAAAAACATTGTTCTTTAAGGCGCCCTTTCGCGCAGGAATTTTCGCCTTCTTCTGAGGGGCACAATAGAGTAAAATCATAATATTAAATGCTGTATTTTTAAGGTCTCCGTTCTTTTATTATAAAAAATCGGGTGTGTTAAATTCATTTCATTTAAATTAAAGTAGTTTTATAAACAAACGATTGAATTTTATTTTCTAGATATAGTAAACCCAACCACCCTACATTTCAAGTGATATTGAAACCTCGTACGAGGGCGACAAAAAGTGGTCGCAGGGTATATGATACTGTGGGTGTATAGTAAAATTAGGGTTTTCTATAAAACATCCCCATGCTCTACAGTATTCATTCCAATAATCATTTAGGTCAGTTAAGGCTGATTAAACCTAATATATTTAAATAGGGCGAAAGCGCACCTATTACAATACCAAGCCCAGCTGTTATTTTATTTAAATTTAGTAGTGTATTTGACTGCTTAATGTATTATACAGCTATGGCAACAAAACTGAAACACCAACTTAAATACAGTTGTCAGTTTTTCTTAATTTGTGCAAAATCACTTAACATGGACGAAGTGAGTTCTGAGATGGAGCGCCTCATGCAATGTAGTAGTAGTAAATCCTTACCTTATCCTTTCCAAAGGACCTCATCCGGTTCACAAGGAATAATAGCACACAATGCAAATATAAACGTATGGACGTGCTGCATGTACAAGTAATGCAATGTAGTAGTAGTAGTAAATCCTTACCTGAGCCTTTCCGAAGGACCTCATCGGGTTCACAAGGAATAATAGTACATAAGGCAAATATAAACGGATGGACGTACTGCATGTACAAATAATAAGTTGCCACAGCATCTGACACTGAGTAACTGGATAAAACATGAGGTGCAGATGCTGCAAGTGGACACATCTCTTCAGGGTCCAGTTCAACGGGATCATACCTAAAATTATATACATTTAAATTTATCTTGACTTTCCTTGTATAAAGAATATTGCCAAGAAGCAAACAAATTATTGTAGTTTAAAGTTTCAAGAGGACGAGATCAATCAATTTTAGGCAAAAATGTTTTAAACTGAATTAGTCTACTAAGCAATTCTCAAACCTTATAGATTATAGATTGTTATTGTATAGATACATTGTACAATTATAATCAAATCACAAATAAATATTCGTAAAGTTCGTTTTTATTTTATTATTAGATATTTTATACATTAATTTACCTTTTTCCAGCTTTATAAGGTTGTGAATTTGTAAGAAGTTTAATGTTTCATACAAACATTTTGTGGGATATGACCAGTTTAGACCATATAATACTTTTAGTACCCGATTTTGTGTTCTCTGTAATTGTTGTAATTTCACCTTTGGCGCTGAAGCCCAAATAACCATCATATATCTTATATGTGGTTCTCTTAATTAATTATATATTAGTCTCTTCAATCTCTCAGTTAAATAATATTCACACCTTCTAAAGGCTCCTCTCAGACTAGATACTTTTCCCTTATATTCTTTAAGTGTTTGCCAAAATTCAACTTATTGTCTATTGTTAATCCAAGGTATTTATAGTTATTTACATCACTGAGTGGTGGACGTGCCGCCACCTAGTTGTGGAACCAAGTAGTATGTTGTCACGCCAGCTTAAAATAACACAAAATAGGGACTGTATACAACCAACTAACAATTTAGTAAATTATCAGCCCTGGCCCATTTCTAACCTAATATAGGGACAAAGTATGTAAGGCTAGATGCATTCTCGCAACAATTAGAACCATAGACCGGTTTCGCTCTCATTAGAGCTCGTCAGTACGGCATACTAATTGCAGCAAAAATGCACCTATAAAGTAATACGGCTATAGTAGCCAGCCTTTCAACACTAAGTGAGTGGTGGACGTGCAGCCACCTAGTTGCGGAACCAAGTAGTATGTTATCACCCCAGCGCCAAATAACATAGTGTTAAACGGTACATTGCACCTACACTGTCTTCCTGTGTTCACCCCTGCAAGCCTTTTCTACTAGTTGCTGACTTCTCTCCTGGGGAAATTAAGCGCCTATGGTAAGCGCTAAATACCGATGTTACCTGGTGCAGTTTCCATCTTCCGTCTGCAGGAAAATTAATACCTATGGGACCACAGGTGTACGTCCAGACAAGCTGGTGAATCTTTGGAAGTGCGAACGAACTAGATGTAAGTCATTTCCGACTTTTTGAGTGATTTTTAAGACTAGACAAACATAAACTTCCCCACATAATTTCAATTTCTCATTGAATTTCTCATTAACTTGCAACATAAAATTTAACTCAGTCATAATTAAAATCTTAGTCATGGAGATTGTCCGATATATATATATATATATATATATATATATATATATATATATATATATATATATATATATATATATATATATATAAATGTAGTTTGTATTTTCTTTTGATATCTTGTCAAAAGTAAATTAAGAATATTACTATGATGTTTAATTAATTAACTTTGCTCATGAATGTTTCAAACTTTCAAATGTTTTAAAGCATAAAAAGTAGCTTGCAACCTTTCATTTTAAACAATAGTAAACAATTACTTAATTTTTCAATATCTGAGCTTCTCTCACAAACTTTTAAGAAAACAAAACATTCTCTGGGCAGAACAATAAATTAGAAATTTACCTAACAAATTAAAATTGAGAGCGTTGGTAGATTTAATAGAAAAACCTTCACTTTTACATGTGATATTTACCTTGTTTCTTTGTAATGTAGTACTTTTATTTGATTTACTAGGAATCTTGATTTAAAATAACTCCCACCATTAATTTATGTCAATAAATTTAAATATTTGTGTTTTTAATATCTCTTTTAATTGAATAACAAATCCCTCATTTAACCTTTCTCAATTCTGGTGGTGCTATAGCTTGAAATTCTTCATATCTATTATCTAGATCTCTACAAACTAACTAACTAACGTAGTCCCGGTATTTTGACTCGAAGATCTCATAAATCTAGGACTTTGGTCAGAACAAGATTAAAGCTGAGTAAGTATTTGACTATCTTTTCATCTTCAAACCAAACAGTGTGTTCTTTATCTTACAAAATAATAAATCTGAGATGAGAGCAAATAGGTTAGGGTTTGAGAGGTGATGATGACCTCACTATTGACCGGATTTAGATCCAGTTGAAATCTGTCACGAGGCAACCATCAAATAAATACACTCGGGTTTTTAGGCTTAAATTGGCACAGAGTGTAGCAGTGTTTTCTGTCTCTCTTGATGGTTGTGTTTTGTTAATAACCTGATATCCATATGTGCTTAACAATTCCACAAACTCAGCTTTTTTCATTTTTATTCTTTAATAAATTTATGTTTACATCTACAATTATGCATACATCCTCATTCTTTACTTGCCGTATAGTATTTTCCAGGTTATTTATAAAAAAATCTCTAGACGCAGCAAGGGCGTTATGGTAGTGAATTTTCATTAAAATGTTTTTAATAGGAAATATATTTTTTTAGGAAAGCTTGCATCAAATTTGGTTACCTATATAACCTATATAGGAGAAACAATGTACCATATTTCATCAAAATAAGTTTATTGTTTGACAATATACAAAAATCTTCCGAAAATAAACCTAAAATGTGCCCAAAAAACTGGTTTCCTGGCCAACGAACCTTAGGTTAATAGTAAATTAAGCTATCGAAAGAAACATTTTATGAAAAATCGCTACAATAACGCAGTTGCTGAGTCCAGAATTTATTTTCTTACAAACATGCATTATCTTTCAATGGAAAATGCAAAAATTGTAATACTATAAGGCGTGTTCGATTAGGAAAAAAAAAATTGCATCAGCAGCGACTTATGGGCCACCTGTGATTGAAAAAATAATTTTATAAGATGCAGCTCTAGACATCGTATAATTAACATATAATTTTTTTTATCATATCTTGTATAATATTGGATATTTTGATCTTTACCCTAGAAATGTGTCAGCTTGTATATATGAAAACAAATAAAAACTGAAACTAACCCGGATATGGGTTCTATGGGGCCTACTTCGCGCTCATTTAAAGAAATCTTTTCAAAATTTAAAAGTCACTAAAATTGTATCCAACTCTATGAGTAAAATTGTGATGGCCAAAAATAAATATGATTGTAAGAAGAAGAGCATGTCTACATTTGTATTACAAATGTCAGAAAACAAAATACTTATTTACATGTCACTTTGAAAGTAGATCTGACATTTATCAAAATAATTTGTCAGTTGAATATGACATGTACTGTTGCCATGGACTATCATTATGCACTATTGTATTACGCCTTATAAGATTCTTGTTGTTTGAAGTACGAAAGCTTATTTTACTGTAAAAACATTTTTCCATCCCTTAACCTGAAATGGTTTTTCTTTCATTTAATGTTGTTTCATTATAGCGTCACAGTAGGTTTTAGAATCTAGAAATTATTCTATTTTGCGTGAATTTTTTCGTTGCATACCTAGAAAAAATTGTATTTTGCTTCAATTATACATGATAATTTTAAGTTAATTCCTATATTTTCTGTTCCCAATGTGTTGAACGGATGCGAAACGGGAGAAGGAAATTTCATTTAAAGTTAAAATGACGAAGAGAACTTTATTCCAGGCACGAGTGTTGTTTCCATTTTTTTTAATATTAATAACATTTATAGGTAAATTAGCAGATTAGGGTATTGTTCGTTTTTTGAAAAAAAAATATTCAGAAACATGCTTAGAGGAACCCCTTTATGCATTAACCATCGGACAAATGCTGTGATCTCAAATCCACAATAAAGTTAAAGTCAATTTGAGGTTCTGTGCAAGGTAAACATGCTACAACGGAGCTACAAATGCAAACTCTAAAAAACTCACTTTGCAGAAGTCCATAGAAAGGAGAAACTACTTACCAACACCGTTTCTCCATAAAAAAAACTTCCACATTGCACAATTGAAAAAAAAAACACTACATAATAAGCGTAATCTGATTCCTTAAAATTAAATAAATAACTGAAGCTGCTACCAAAGCATCACATAAAGGGTCTATTTTAAATTAATTTTCTGTAAATAATTTAATAAAATAAAGAACAACGAAGATTGTAGCTGAAACTTAAGGCTTTTTAGCTTCTTTTACGACATTTACGCTGCATTGCCGTTCATGTAAGTTCTCTATCTAGAACATGTCAATTTTGATGTTTAGAATCGCAACTTTTTTGTCGTTTTAAGAATAAAAACTTAAAAGCTTATAACTTTGTTTTATTTTAACGTAAAGATTCAAATTTTGGTGCATAGTTTTCTTTTTATGATAAAAACCCTCGCACCCAATATGGTTGCCCTAACTTTGTTATTTCCGGAGATATAAAAATTTTCCGAAAGAAAACGCAAAATTTTCCGGGAAAAACTAGTCCGATTTTCCTGGCTAACAAACTTATCCAAGCCACTTGCGAAAGGAAGGTACTCACCAAATTTTATCAAAATCGGCGCATTAATTTTTGAGTTAGCGGTGTGACACATAAATATATAAACATATATATATATATATATATATATATATATATATATATATATATATATATATATATATATATATAAACATATATATACATATATATATATATATATATATATATATATATATATATATATATATATATATATATATATATATATATATATATATATATATATATATATATATATATATATATATAAGTCTGAAACCGACCTCGGATTTGGGTTCCAGGGGTCCCAAATAGCGCTCAATTGAAGAAATTTTTTCAAAATTCAAAAGTCGGGATCTCCTCATTAGTGAATTTTTTTAAAGAAAATTCCCTAATATTAAAATTCACATTTGGTGGTCTATAAACAGCAACTAATTTCATATTGATATACATAAATTAGCAATGTGGGTCAATGAATAGAAAAACAAAGGTGTTTGAAGGCAACAACTGTATACTGTGCTTACCTGAGTTTGGACTTGGCTACAGCTTTCAAACCCTGCGAACCAACAGGTAAATAAGAATCTCTTTTCACCCAGTAAAGGCAATCCATGTGCATTGCAGGGCGACAAATATATGACCCAGCTTTATTCCTGGAAAATCCTATTTCTTGTTTCATGTCGAGATCATACACCACCGCACGTGCTTCAACAAACTTCCAATCGAAATTGTCACCGTTATAAGTGACAAATACATGAGGTCTTATATCCATTATGTGATTGAAGAATTTCTCGATCACAGCCAATTCATTTGGTTCATTGTAAATTGTAAATTTACCTTCAAATTCCGGTTTAGGAGTGTATTCGAAATCTTCTATGTCGGCCGAGAGGATTTCGCGGTTAGTAATCAGAAAACCTGCAAAATAAGCGCTAAATTAATAACAAAACCACACCAGTTGACTATGATAACTGCTGTCACTTAACAATAATGGGGGGGGGTCATTAACACACCACGAGGGCTTACAGCCTAAATACTATCGTACCGTGGGTGTCGACAAGGAGAAAAGAGGCAACTTGTTAATTCTGGACTTGAAGGTTTGGAGGTTCGGGGGAGAAGGAAAAACATGTGACAGCAAGGAATTCCACAACTTGGAAGTCCTCGGGACAAAAGAGCGGGCATAACAAGATGTTCTATGTCTGGTGACCTGGACAGTAAAAGGGTGCATTCGCTCTGTTCCCCTGGTAGATCTGTTGGGGGCAGCAGGTGGAGGAACTATGGAAGAAAGCTCCTCTGAGCAGTGCCCGTGCAGATATCTATAAAAGAGAGAGAGAGAGAGAGAGAGAGAGAGAGAGAGAGAGAGAGAGAGAGAGAGAGAGAGAGGTCACCAATGGCACGTCGGTGGACAAGCGATGGCAGCCTTTGGGTGAGGGTAGGGTCACTGATGAGACGTATCTCTCTTCTGAATGGAGTCCAGGATAGCGAGTGTAGAAGCGGCAGCAGCACCCCAGATGTGGGAGCAGTATTCGAGGTTTGGCCTTATTTGTGAAATATATAAGGTATAGAGATTAGCTGGTGAAAAGTGTTTGCGAGCCCGGAAGAGGAAACCTAATTTCTTAGCAGCCGCTTCTGCAATTGATGTGACATGTTGGTGACAATTGAGATTTCGATCCACCAAAATGGCAACAAGTGAAAAGGACTCATTACTTTGAATAACTTGGTTGTTCATTGTGATAGGTCTAGGGCTGGTGTATCTCTTATGAGAAAGAAAGCAAGACAGATTTGGTGGGGTTGAATTGTACAAGATTTCTACTTCCCCAGTCTGATATTTTTTGTAGATCCACAGAGACAGAACCCTCCATGAGTCTGCGATCCTCATCTAATTGTGCTAAAGAGACAGGCTTAGAATATTGTATATTTGAGTGGAGGGTGCTATTGTCCGCGTAACTGTGAACTGGGTTGGATGTGCAAGAGAGGTCATTTATGTGGAGAAGAAACAAAGTAGGGGCTAAAGCTGAACCTTGAGGAACTCCTGCATTAATTGGATACAGTATGTATATGTATATAGCGCATAACTCGCTGTTATTATTTTTGTGGTTTTTTTGGGTATGGTGAATTTAAACCAAACTTTATACCACAAAAGAAATGTTCCAGAGTTGAGTTACCTAAATTAGCAAACTCCAGCAAAACTAATGATTGAATATCATTTATATCAGAATATAATTAAAAGTGCCTTACCTTGACCATCTATCATATAAGATATCATCATTATCTGGTCAGTTGCGGAATCAGGAAATTTGAGTGGTAGTTTTGTTGTTTCAATATCATATGCCAGAACAATAGGTTCAGGTCTTTCTATAATATCACTTCTCAAAGTTATGGTTGGAGGTTCAGTCTTCATTCCTTTACATTTTACATCATACCAAGAACCACAAAAGATCTTCAAATCAATGGAAACTCTCTGGTGATAGGGGACATCATACTCTCTTAAATTTAAAATAAAAGCAGCAAAAATATTATAAATGAAAAAGAATTCTATTTAAAGACAGAAAAAACACACTGTTTTAATTGTAGTGTTTCTAGAAACAATCTTTTCACACGTGACATTTTAAATGTCACGTAAACTTAAACAGCACTAAAGAAAAAATCCAAGGGTGTCAAGTCAGGGGATCGAGGCGGCCACGCTACAGGGCCTTCTCTTACAATCTACCGTCCAGGGTACAGGTTATCAATGATATTATGTGCTTCCAGCGACAAATGACTTAGACAACCATCCTGCTGCATGCACATCGACTTTCGTGTATTGAGCGAGACCTCTTCCAGATGTTGACAGGAGACTTTGTCGTCGAAGTCAGTGTACACACGGCCAGTTAGGATGCCATCGAAAAAGTAGGGCCCGATGATCTGGCACCCGATGAGGCCACACCATGTGTTGAGGCTCCACAAATGCTGGTTGTCCACTTCTCGCAGCCAATGAGGATTTTCTTGAGACCAGCAACGGGCATTGTGAATGTTGACCTTCCCTTTGTTCTTGAACATAGCCTCATCGGTCCAGAGAATCGATCGATGGAACTCAAGTTTTTTGGTTAATAGTCATTAGCAAAAATCGATACGTTTCTGGTAATCCCTCTGTTCAAGTGCCTGTTGCAGGTTAATATGATAGGGATGATAATCATTATCTTTTAAAATCCTGCATATTGACATTTGACTCACACCGGAATCAACCGCGATCCTCCTGGATGAAACAAAGGGGTTCATAGAAACAGCAGCCAAAATGTCAGGTGCCATTTCGTCTCTTACCGGCTGCCTAATCTGCTGATTCTTATTGTGTAGGCGTTGAATTTTACCAGTTGTTCGAATTCGAATCACCAGGCACCTAAAAAAGTTGTGAGATTGAGGAACGTGGTCAAGGTATTTTGCTGCATACATTTGTTCGGCTTGTCTGTAATTTTGAAGACATTCGCCTAACACCATGAGCATATCGAAACCTTCCTCGTTAGAGAGCATCTTTGCCTTGTCAAAAATGACACTTAAATGATTTCACGAAGCAGTAACTAGATGATTGATAATGTTTGACAGCAATGTCTATTGCTGCCATTTCCATGCTTACATCTGGTATTTGTTTGGTAGATACTTGTTTTCGTTTTTTGGAAACCAGGAATTTGGGAATCAAGGTAGCAGACACTTTGAACATTTATGAACGCTTACATTTTCTGCCATCCAGTCGTCCCACACACAACAGTCATGTCCTTGTCGTTTGGTCTGGTTTGTGTTAAGAGCAGTTAAAATTTATTTTCAACGTTAACGGTGGAATCCATCAGGAAAGCGGCTCGGATAAAAGTTTCTTATTTGCAAGTAACTTAAATCTGTAATAAAAAATACCATGTTCCATTTAGGAATTCAAAATCGAGGTCAGAAGACCCATTGGTTGACCAGACCTAACTGGCTGTGTGTACGCTGACTTTGTCGACAAAGTCCCCTGTCAACATCTGGAAGACGTCTCGCTCAATACACGAAAGTCAATGTGGATGGTTGTCTATTATTGATAATCTGTACCCTGGATGGTGGATCGTAAGAGAAGGGCCTGTAGTGTGGCCGCCTTCATCCCCTGACTTGACACCCTTGGATTTTTTCTTTGCAGCCGGGTCAACAATATTGTTTACGGACATCAACCCATAACAAAAGATGATATGAAGATGCGAATCCAGGAAGCCTGCCAGTCGTTGAGCGACGTAGAGATCTTGCAAACTACCGACAGCGTTCGAATACGGATCCAGGAATGTGTGAATGAACATGGGGAGACACTTGGAACATTTATGAAAGCTTACATTTTCTGCCATCCATTTTCCCCACAGACAGCAGCCACGTCCTTGTCGTTGGATCTGATTTGGGTCACGAGCAGTTAAAATTAGTTTTCAAGGTTAGTGGTGACATCTATCGGGAAATTGGTTCGGATGAAAGTTTCTTATTTTTTTACACGTAACCTAAATCTGTAATAAAAAATACCATGTTCCATTTAAAAATCCAATGTTTGGTCAGAACGACACATTTCCTGTTTGTTCCGGAAGTTCACTCTGTCATTAATCGATAGAGCGTGTACCCGATTTGGGTATACAAACATATCTTATTTTCTTCCTTAGAGCATCCAGTAGGCTAATAAACAACTGGTACAGGTGGTCTGATTCACCTTGTGTATCCGGAAAACTTCAAGTGATTTTACAACCTGAGACGAGACGATAATAAATAACTAATTAAATATTATTTTTTAAGATTCACATCTTCATATTGCTGTTTTGGTGTAACGTTTCGAACTTAATAAAAAATTTCGTTCCATGACACTTTTGATTTTCTGTGATTTGTCCTAAATTGTCAAAATAATTTTGGAAAAAGGTGTTAATTCAAAATTTTCATTTTTGTTTCTAATTTTTCCAAAGACGGGGAGATATTTTAGCAAAATATAGTGATTACAGGTATTTGGAATGTATAAATCTACCTCCGGCCACAAAAAGAAGTAAGATGGAAGCTGAAAAAAAATCCAATCATTTAACCTTAAATTGATGTTTCTCAGAACGATGTTTTTGAGTTAACACCTTTTTGCAGAGAGTGCTTCAATTGTACTCTAAAGATTGCTATAAGCAAGTGAAAAAATCAACTAACTAAAAAGATAGAATACTTTTAACTTTGACTACATCCTATTATCCATAACTAATTTAAAATTACCTAATATCTGATATATTTTCCAGATGATCATTTGTAGATTTGCTAGCAACAACATCATCTCTATCGGCAATCAAAGCATTGGTTAACATTTCCATGTAATATGTGTTGCTGCTCTCTTTTTCTTTATTTTTTCTCACAGCTTTAAAAATTTCTCTTCTTACTTTCATTAAATCCGTTTGGTTGTAAAACGACAATTTAATATATTTTTGTTTAAGACCGATCAAGTGGTTATGCTAGAAAATAAAACATTAGAAAACAAGTATTATGTGAAGCAATTAAAATGCAATAGAGAAAAAATATGTTACAAAATGTTTAGTTCCAAATTTACTAGGTAATTGGTTAATATAAAAACATTTGCTACCAAAAAGCTACACATTACTGATTAAAAACATAGACTATTAAATTGTTTCAACCAATTACTTCCACATCTTCAATATATGTGGAAATATGGCATTGGCGAAAAAAAATTCAAATTTTTTTTTCCGCTTAAACGTAAAAAGTTTTAAAACATAAAAAACACGATTTGGAAGAAAACATTTTTTTGTCTGTCAATCTGTATCTCTGTCTGGTTGTAGCCACAATAACTGTAGAACGAATTGAGATATCGTCTTCAAATTTGGTACACAGTTAGCACCCGACAAACAAACAGTTTGGATTGTTTTTGGGTAGGTTAGGTTAGGTTAGGTTTAAATGTGAGTGGGCCAGACCGGCCCCTCCACCGCGACCATAAGGTCTATTGTGACTCAAGCCTAATGGTCTATATTTCACCCAACAAAGCCAGCCTCCTGCAGAGGTCGATAATCTTTGTGGGCGAAAGTTGATCCAGATCTTCCGGAGCAAGCTTTGTCTTGCCAAAGAGCAAGTATCTAGTCCTGTCCGCTGCCGGACAGGAATACAGTACATGCTCTGCTGTCTCGTCACTCTCCATACACAGCCGGCACTCGGTCTCCTGATCGACTCCATTTGGTGCATGTGGTGACGCAAGTGGCAGTGTCCTGTATACAGACTAGAGTACTCAGTTGTTGTCTGTTTAGCTCTAGAAGTTTTTTAGCCCTTGACTCTGACAGGCCAGCCAGTAAGGGACGGACGGCCTTGCTTAGGCGATGCTCGGAAGCGGGACTCGATGTGATGTCGCCTTGAGTCTAGCACTGGTGGGTTTCGTGTCTAGACGAACTTGGAGGAGAGCTGAGATCTTTGGGGCTGGATTACAACTAGAGATTGAGGCCTCTCCCGTGAGCTTCAAAGCAGGCAAACGATCTCACTTAGAGCTGCTCGGATGCGGGACTTCATGATACTGTCTCGAGTTGAACACGGACGGAATGTCTGGTCCAGACGATCTCTGAGAGGTAATCTCTCTTTGAGCTTTGAAACGGGCAAGCAACTTCGCTCAGATGGCGGTACATCTGTCAAACAAAGTTTCACCTCACAAATATAGTCTTCTGCAGGAATCTCGATTTGTTGGGTGAAATTTAAGCAAACGCTGGCGGGTATCGGGTCTGAAGGAACCCGGAGGGGGGCTGCTCGAGAGCGGGACTTCCTGATACTGCATCGAGTCAATGAAACATTGGCGGGGGTCTGGTACAGGTGAGCCTGGAGGGAGGCAGACATCTCTGGGGTGTGATATGCACACAGACTTTGACGCCTCCACTGTGGGCTTAGTAATTGTTCTCGCTTGGTTGTTACTCAGGAGCAGGGTTCCAGATAATACCGCCCCGGGTTGAGCGTTTGCGGGTGTCGTGTGTCCAGACGACCCGGAAGAGGCTGTGATCTCTGATAAGTGATATACACCCGGAGTTTGGGCCCCCCACTGTGTGATACGAAACGAAAGGACGGCCTCGGGTGATGCTCGGGAGCGGGACTCGATTGGATGTTTTCTTGAGTCTAACACTGTTGGGTGTCAGGTTTAGACGAGCCTGGGGGGTTGCTGAGATCTCTAGGGGTGGATTACAACTGAAGATTGGATGCTGCTCGAAAGCGGCACTTCATGATAACGCCTCGAGG
This sequence comes from Tillus elongatus, assembly GCA_964006375.1. Lineage (NCBI taxonomy): Eukaryota > Metazoa > Arthropoda > Insecta > Coleoptera > Cleridae > Tillus > Tillus elongatus. The sequence goes on along the minus strand of OZ023264.1, from coordinate 7,823,643 downwards.
CAAACACTGACGCATGTCGGGTTCAGACAAACTCGGAGAGAGGTTATCTCTCTTTGAGTTTCGAAACGGGCAAGCGACTTTACTCAGATAGCAGTACACCTGCCAAACAAACTTTCACCCTCAAGAAAAGATCCACTCCCTCAGGGAGCTGGAATTGATGGGTGAAATCTAAATAATTAGATGTGAGCCACAATAGACCTAGAGTCACAGTAGAGGGACTGGAATAGCCCACTCACAATAAATCTAATCTAATCTAATCTGTTAGTAGGCGCAATAACTTTCGAACAAATTGAGATATCTTCAAATTTGGTATCCGGTTAGCACCCGACAAAGGAACGCTTCAAATTGTTTTTGGGTAAGCTCGCTTAATAGGGTAGGGGATAAATGAGGGGTAATTTGGTGAAAATTTAATTTTTTTTGTTAAAACTCAAGTAATATAGCGTTTCAAAAACTTATGAGTACAGAAAGACGATAACCTTTTTGTAGTCAAGCCATGGACCATAAATTCATTTCATGAGAATGCCTTTCTGAGGGGAGTAGATCATCACAGCTATGTGGAAGTTATGATTCAATTTGCAGCACTATTTAAGAAGGCTTTTATACCTTTATAAAATAAACTTTGACCAATAAACGGGGTATTATCATATATCAAGCAACCACAATCGAATTAAAAAAAATATTGTAACAGGTGCATATTTTGCGGATGAATTTAAGAGTATTTCCACAATTAGTCACTCCATATTAACAAATATATAGTCATAAACGGTAAATTTTAATTAAGGTCAAATTTAGATTAACTTCTAAATGATATTTAAGAAATACAAATCAACCTAATTAACAAAAATTTATATATTTTACCAAATCTAAATCTTCTTTGGACACAACTTCAACATTTCCAACTGTACCGGAATATTTTTTGGATATAAATTGCACCACATCCTGCAGTAATTCCCTTTTTGTAAGAATATAAAAATAAGGCATAAAGGGATATGACACCTTAAACCTTGTGCCGTCTTCTTCCATGAAGTAAAAATCAACAGCAGCCACCAAACGTTTGTCTTCATCCAGTATTTCAGTCTACGAAAGCAGATTAAATCAGTTTTTACAAGACGTCTTATTACTTGTTATAATTACCGAATGCATATTAAGTAAGAAGCCAGTACGTTCCAAATAATCTTGCACCCTTTCGAAGCCATACTTTGCATCAATCTGATCATTTTCAATGGACTGCCGAACCCTGAACTCGGAGGTTTCCTCTCTAGAAGAAAAGCGACAATAGTTGTATAATTTAGATAGAGAAAAATTTACAGTTTAAAATATTTAACCTGCTCGTGGCAAATGGATTATCTTGTTGCTGCTCCGATTTTTCAGACCTTTCTGGCCGGTATTTTCCTGTATTTTGTGCAGACATTTTGAAATTTTAAAACAAATCCTCACTACATTCGGGATTTAATAATAATTAACAAGTTTATTTCAGCAGAGTCAGCAACAAATTAGCTCCCCGTAACACAAATCATTGTTTTATATTATAATCACAAATGAAAACAATCATTTATGAAAAATACATTTTTTGATATAATAATCTCACAATTTCCCGCCACTAGAGTTGAGTTAACCTAAGAAACATATGTCAATAATATTATAATAATAAATATAAATATAGTACAGAGTTACAGTACAATATAACGAATTTCTCGCGGCAGTAAAAAACTCGATTGCACTGATCATGCGTGATTCATAGAATATTTTAAGTAAAATAAAAAACATCCCTGACGTGCTGTTTACACACAGTCCTCCCAAAACACCTTCCTGACATTAGTTTGCCTATCAAAAGCCAAAAGAAGGAAAAAGGGGAAGTAAGAGTACATGATGCTCACATGAATGGCAGGGTGGATTTTCCTTCCCCTTTTAGCTTTTAATTCGGCAAACTAAAGTGAGGGTAAGTCAGGAAGGTCAGGTCAGGTGATAGAACATTAGGGAGGTCTTTTATTTCATTACTTAAAATATTCTGCAAAGTTCGCTTCATCAATGCAACCGAGTTCTTACTGTCGCAAAAGGTTCGTCCAATATATCCGTGGACACTGTCAACTGTCAAAATACCCAAGTGACTGGCAAATAGGGAGTGACATATTGGAGTGACCGATGACATATAGAGATATGTATATGGAGTCACAATTTTATAGTGATGGGCAAAACGCTCTTTTTCTATTCACAGTTGATCCTGTTAACGTTATTTAATAATAACTGTTGAAAATAAAAGGTCCAGTTATTTATCTGTTATTTTGAACTTGATAGTCGATCGATAGTATCCTACGTTCCCAAAGCTGTGAGCGAGAGCGAGCACACTGGTATAAATAACGTGTTAAGTAATAAGTTATGAAGCAAAGTCCGCTGTATACTGCATATAATACCCATTTGGCATTCCCAGTCTCATGTCCATTCATCCTATTAAATTTAAAGAAATTTAATGAAAACCAATGTTTATTCATCGAAGCTAGTTGCAGTGGAAAAGAAACAGATACGAGTCCGAAATTTAGTTTAGTTTAAAGCGTTATTTTTTACCTATTATTTTTGGATTTCGATAACAGGTGGTTCCCGTTGCGGCTCGGCAACCGTTAAAAAATAACAGACAAATAAATAACACCCATGATACAAATAAGGAGAGATATGATATTCCGACTGCCTATTTTGAAACCTGTCACGCGCATGGTGTCAAGTGATGAGTCCAATGCAACAATAATATGCTGTCGTACAGTGGGGTTTTACGTTTCATCACAACCTCTTAACAAATCACGTATTTTACTAATATTTAAGTGCATACAGTTGGAAGTAATAAAAATAAAAAAGATTAAATTTAGTACTGTAATCTATATTATTTGAAAAAGACAATATAGGCGTAACTTCAACCGCATTAAACTGACGTATAGAAACTTTTTGATTGCGAATGACTTTGTTTTAAGTGTGTAGTTGGACATCTATAACGTTACTCACCGCATGACGTCAGAGGAGGGGGCGGGACATATGCGCAATATCATATCACTTCTAAGTCATTATATCATGAATAACACCCATCCAAGAGCGTACCCAGCGAGGGGCAGGGAGAGCAGCTGCTACAACACAAAATTTGATAAAATGATTTCAATATATTGCTGGATTTATTGATATAGGTTAAAGCAGTGAATTTCGTATTGTCTTCAACTAACGGATAAGCCTGTTTTATTGAAATTTGAATTATGTCAATTTCTATTATTTTCAGGCAGAAAACCTCTCAAACGGAAAAAGGATCAAGATGACAGTAGTGGAAGTGGAAGCAGTGATGGTGATTAAGATGGAACTAAACTGGCCGAACCATCGAATTCTGTGTCTATTATGGAACAAGGGTCTAGTAATTCCTCACCTCTACACGTAGCTGTTCCTGGGACATCTAAAACGATTGAAGAATACGATGGCTACCAAGAAAATGACATTGGTCGTTATGTTGGTCATGCCCTTAAGTTGCCATCAGAAAAAAGGAAGGATTTGCTTACAAATCCCTGGGTTCCACCATCAAATTACGATTTTGGTTCTGATGCCAGCCATTTGAAAAGAAAATTTAACCGCCGCTGGTTAGAACAAGATACTCCTTGGTTGGTGTACTCAAGTCGTGTGAAAGGTGCTCTATGTATGCACTGTGTTTTTTTAGTGAATTTTCGTAGAAAAAATTCACTAATGGGGAGATCCCGACTTTTGAATTTTGAAAAAATTTTTGCAAATAAACGCGAACTAGGACCCCTAGAACCCATATCCGGGGTCAGTTTCAATTTTTATATGTTTATATTTATATATATATATATATATATATATATATATATATATATATATATATATATATATATATATATATATATATATATATATATATATATATATATATATATATAAGTAGGTATGGCCCCACTTGAGCCAGACAGTGACGTCACATTTCACATCTCGCCTTGTTATGTAACCTGTAAACATTCCAAGGTCAATGACCTGTTATGTCTAGGAAACTTTGGCCAGACAGTGACGTCACATGACTTGGGCCAGACAGTCACATGCAAACATTCCAAAGTGTCTAACCTATTACTTCAAATTATTCTAAGGATATTTTTAAAAAAACCATTTGGAGCAGGTGAGTTTCGAACCCGGGACATTCAGATGAGGAACGACTGGTTCTGATGCCAGCCATTTGAAAAGAAAATTTAACCGCCGCTGGTTAGAACAAGATACTCCTTGGTTGGTGTACTCAAGTCGTGTGAAAGGTGCTCTATGTATGCACTGTGTTTTTTTAGTGAATTTTCGTAGAAAAAATTCACTAATGGGGAGATCCCGACTTTTGAATTTTGAAAAAATTTTTGCAAATAAACGCGAACTAGGACCCCTAGAACCCATATCCGGGGTCAGTTTCAATTTTTATATGTTTATATATATATATATATATATATATATATATATATATATATATATATATATATATATAAGTAGGTATGGCCCCACTTGAGCCAGACAGTGACGTCACATTTCACATCTCGCCTTGTTATGTAACCTGTAAACATTCCAAGGTCAATGACCTGTTATGTCTAGGAAACTTTGGCCAGACAGTGACGTCACATGACTTGGGCCAGACAGTCACATGCAAACATTCCAAAGTGTCTAACCTATTACTTCAAATTATTCTAAGGATATTTTTAAAAAAACCATTTGGAGCAGGTGAGTTTCGAACCCGGGACATTCAGATGAGGAACGACTACCTTAACCGTCGCGGCTAATCAAGCACTTGTTAATTTATTGTTTCAGATTTGTATATATACGACTTTTAATTAAAACAAACCATACATGTAACATATTTAAATATTTAAATATTTATTATTAGACAATTGAATGATTCACAAAATAAGACCTTTCGCTTTTAAAGATGGTTGAAGACTCCATTATTTAAAGTTACGTCACTCCAACCTTTAGAGCCGACAAATGAGAGTGAGGTTGATAAGCGAGAATAATGGTATTGGTCGAGGACTCCATGATTTAAAGTTACGCCCCCTATTAAAACAAACCATACATAAACCTTTTGTTATTAGACATAAGACATAATAATTAATATGTTTAATATTAGACAGACTATTAGATTTCGCATAGAAATTAGCCGAACGCCACAATTGTTATATGGGTAGGTTCTAAAAATAACACACAGAGGTCGTTGGCAAACAAAAGAAGGAAGTTCAGAAACAAAATAGACAACAGGTTCAAATAGGAAACTAAACTTAAATATCGTAGAGACAATAGAGGTCGCTGGCAAAACAAAGAAGCTCAGAAACAAAATGGACAACAGGTTCAACTCTTAAAAATAGGAACTTTTTTAGCCTTATGTGTGGGCGCGGCAAGTAGTTGATTTTATTTTGAAAGAGATACAGGTTCGAGTCCGGATATATGCTCCTTGATATGGTAGCGTCAAACAAATACAAAGAGGTACTGAATAACTAAACAGTAAGCTTAGAAACAATGGATGGTTACAGGTTCAATTCCTTTCTTAGTTGAAAGCTAACCCCCCTCGTGTTTAGTGTCATGTTACTCGTCTAAGTAAGCAGAATTAAAAAATGGCGACTAAAATAAGAGAAAAAACTTAAAACCCTTATCGCGGAAGATCCGTGAGATGTACGAGAGAACCAACACATGCACGGTGTTAAGGAGGCCAAATCAAAGTGGAATATACAATAAAATGGCCACTTCCGGTCTAAATTTTAAATCGTTATATCTTTTGAATGGAAAGTGATAGAAATGAACTGACTTTAAAAATATATCGTTTCATAACAAGCTCTACAAGAAAATGAGATAAAAAACTTTAAACCCTTATCGCGGAAGATCCGTGAGATGTACGATAGAACCAATACATGCACGGTGTTAAGGAGGCCAAATCAAATTGGAATATACAATAAAATGGCCACTTCCGGTCTAAACTTTAAATCGTTATATCTTTTGAACGACAAGTGATAGAAAGGAACCGACTTCAAAAATGTATGTTTCGTAACAAGGTCTACAAGAAACTGAGATAAAAAACTTCAAACCCTTATCGCGGAAGATCGGTGAGATGTACGATAGAACCAACACATGCACGGTGTTAAGGAGGTCAAATCAAAGTGGAATATACAATAAAATGGCCACTTCCGGTCTAAACTTTAAATCGTTATATCTTTTGAACGGAAAGTGATAGAAAGGAACCGACTTCAAAAATGTATGTTTCGTAACAAGGTCTACAAGAAACTGAGATAAAAAACTTCAAACCCTTATCGCGGAAGATCAACGAGATGTACAATAGAACCAATACATACACGCTGTTCAGCAAAGCAAACTCTATAAGCATATTCAATAAAAACGTTACTTCCGGTAGACACTTCCGGTATAGCTATTCTTAGAGCTACATACATGTGTGACACCTCAAAATCATCGTCTTGTTGAACAGAAGAAATATAATATTTAAGTAAGGCAGAACAAGCTGTGTTAACACCTAAAAAACAACACACTCTCTCTTAGACTTAATGAAGTTACTTTCAGAGAAAATTTCAACCATACCAGAAATAACAGTATTCAATAGCGTATTTAAATGTTGACTACATCAAGTGATGCGTGCTACAGACAAATTTTAGTACACCCTCTTAGACTTATTGAAGTTGACGGTACAGGCAGCTGTCAAGCGTACCTAACAAACCAAAGTAAATATGTCTTGAAGAACAGTCTTCAATTGCCCTAAGCCAACACATCTCTATCATTTCAGAGTAATCTTAGCCATGTGACCAGTTAAACTAAGTATCTTGAAGTGTAGCTTTTATGTTTATGAGATATAAAATAACAAAACTAAAGAGTTAATTGTCTATTAAAACAACAAGCAGAAGAGGCTGACTTGGTACCTACAGCTGCTACATACTTGGTAAAAATGGGTGCCACTAGCATTTCAGAGTAATTTTAATCACACAACACTCTAACTAACTGTCTTGAGATGTGGCTTTATGTGTTAATGGGTGGAAATAACAAAACTAAAGAGTTGATTGTCTATTACAACTGTCAGCTAAAGAAGCATTTAGGTAGCCGGAATACCGATATCCTAAATATTTCAAGAGTAATCTTAGTCATACAACACTCTTAACTAACTGTCTTGAGATGTGGCTTTATGTGTCATTGGTTGGAAAATAAGAAAACTAAAGAGTTGATTGCCTATTACAACAGTCAGCTGAAGGAACATTTGGGTTATCGGAATACCGATATGCCAAACGTTCCAACCGAAGGAGCCCACTTAGAGACATCTCCAGGGGCTCGGAATACCGATGCCCTAGAAGTGTCGGAAGCAACATTTCAATTAACACCAACAACCGCTAAATACTTGTTGGACTTTAGTATGTTTGATATTAAATTCGATTTGCTACATAACCATTCATTTTTATGAAAAACTCAACAATTTTTATTTCTGCGTAAGCGAATTTAATCAGAAATATAGAACCAATCTTCAAAAAACCGAAGTAAAATGATAAGAACATTAAGAACAAACATTCCGATACCGAAGTGATCCTAAACACACCATTTGATGCAAATTCTGTAGATCTTTTTAACAGAAGAAAAACAGAAGTGAAACACCGTAAGACAAATAGAACCGACGTACATAACAGATGTGTCTGAGGAGAAACATATTCAGAACCTTATTGAGTTTACTAAGTTTTAAGTATACGAACATAACAGTCTATGTACCAACCAACCAGGGCAACACAAGTAACCAACCAACTGTTTTGAGATGTAACCTTTATGTATGTATGTAATTTAATTTTCGATGGTGTAAAATAAAATTAAAAAGTGTAATATATGAAAAATAAGAAAACCAATGATTTAATTGCCTATTACAACGGTCCGCTGAAGAAACATTTAGGTAGCCAGAATACCGATACCCTAAATATTTGAACCGAAGGAGTCCACTTAAAGCCATCTCCAGGGAGCCGGAATACCGGCCCCCTAGATGTGCCGGAAGCAACATCTCAAGTAACACCTAGAACTGCAACATACTTGGTAAAAATGGGTGGAGCTCAGATTGTAAACGACTTGATAGGTGGTACATATGTTTGCAAAGATTTCATTCTAAATTTAGCCTGTTGGATATCCAATCATTTCTATGAAAAGTGCAACCAACCAACTAACCAACCACCCAACCAACCAACCAACGTTGAGGGGCGTAGAGATAGCAAGCTATCTACAAGTGGACCCCTCTGAACCTATGATGTTAATAATGGATTAAGAGATTGAATTGGTACGTGTTTATATTGAAGGCTTGCAAGCTACGTACAAGTGTCTGAATATATGATGGTAATGATGGGTTAAGATATTTAATTGACATGTATTAAAGGCTTAGCGGTTTTCACTTGAGTCATCGTCATTCGAAAACTATTAGAACGAAAACCAGGTCCTTTACTCTGATATATCTTACTCAGTAGGAACCAAATGTCTTCGAAAACAACATTCTTTGCTTTTCTGAAAGGCAAGTGAGCAGCCCCCTTGTCGAACCCCTCCGAGCTAAAGGTAAACCCCACTCTGTCTTCGGGATCGACATCATGGACTATATGACTCACAATATCTTTAATACGATCTTTGACCCACTTCTCTGGATCGTTGACATCGTCAGGTATATCTTGTAGTCTAAAGCATACGCTTCGTCTATCAAGTTTAAACTTCTTATTGGAGGTCACTGTATCTTCAAGTATTTGGAATGCCATTGTTTCGTGCTACACAACAGACTGTGTTGGTTAAAGGACCGAAGTTTAGCCTCGTGTTTATTAAAGACTAAAGTTTAGCAGGTACTATTTGTTTTCACCTTCACTGTTGGCTACCGACTGAACCTTAGCGGAAGCTCCTCGTCTTAATATTCGACAAACAACACAGACAACACAACTTATTGTTTTCACCTTCACTGTTGGCTACCGACTGAACCTTAGCGGACGCTCCTCGTCTTAATATTCGACAAACAACACAGACAACACAACTTATTGTTTTCACCTTCACAGTTGGTTAACGACTGAACCTTAGTGGACGCTTCACGTCTTAATATTCAACAGACAACAACGACAGCTGTCATACAGCTGTCTAACAGCTGTCCTGTTAACACAGCTGTCTAACACAGCTGTCATACAGCTGTCTAACAGCTGTCCTGTTAACACAGCTGTCTAACACAGCTGTCTAACACAGCTGTCTAACACAGCTGTCTAACACAGCTGTCTAATAGGGCAGACATATGTCTAACACATGTCTAGCAGATGTGTAACAGTCACTCTTTTGCGGAACATAAGCTGAATGTTTTTAAGTCAAACAAGAAGAAAACAATTTAAAACACATCTACGATGACCATGAGGCAGCCTACATGGACTTTGAACAATTTTTAAAAATAGATGCGGCCAGGTTAGTTGATTAACCATCCAGGTCAGTCACAGCTGACGCTATAAATAAAAACGATGCTGGAAACGAGTGACGTCACAAGAAACGGTGGTGCATGTGCCCAGGTTAGACTTCTAAGCTTTCCAGGTTAATACCGGGTTAGCTCCATGACAAGGTGGTGGACCAGTCGGGTCAGCTAACAGTCGGGGTGGTGGAACGGTCGGGTCGTTGTTAGACAGCTGTGTTAGACAGCTGTGTTAACAGGACAGCTGTTAGACAGCTGTATGACAGCTGTGTTAGACAGCTGTGTTAACAGGACAGCTGTTAGACAGCTGTATGACAGCTGTCGTTGTTGTCTGTTGAATATTAAGACGTGAAGCGTCCACTAAGGTTCAGTCGTTAACCAACTGTGAAGGTGAAAACAATAAGTTGTGTTGTCTGTGTTGTTTGTCGAATATTAAGACGAGGAGCGTCCGCTAAGGTTCAGTCGGTAGCCAACAGTGAAGGTGAAAACAATAAGTTGTGTTGTCTGTGTTGTTTGTCGAATATTAAGACGAGGAGCTTCCGCTAAGGTTCAGTCGGTAGCCAACAGTGAAGGTGAAAACAAATAGTACCTGCTAAACTTTAGTCTTTAATAAACACGAGGCTAAACTTCGGTCCTTTAACCAACACAGTCTGTTGTGTAGCACGAAACAATGGCATTCCAAATACTTGAAGATACAGTGACCTCCAATAAGAAGTTTAAACTTGATAGACGAAGCGTATGCTTTAGACTACAAGATATACCTGACGATGTCAACGATCCAGAGAAGTGGGTCAAAGATCGTATTAAAGATATTGTGAGTCATATAGTCCATGATGTCGATCCCGAAGACAGAGTGGGGTTTACCTTTAGCTCGGAGGGGTTCGACAAGGGGGCTGCTCACTTGCCTTTCAGAAAAGCAAAGAATGTTGTTTTCGAAGACATTTGGTTCCTACTGAGTAAGATATATCAGAGTAAAGGACCTGGTTTTCGTTCTAATAGTTTTAGAATGACGATGACTCAAGTGAAAACCGCTAAGCCTTTAATACATGTCAATTAAATATCTTAACCCATCATTACCATCATATATTCAGACACTTGTACGTAGCTTGCAAGCCTTCAATATAAACACGTACCAATTCAATCTCTTAATCCATTATTAACATCATAGGTTCAGAGGGGTCCACTTGTAGATAGCTTGCTATCTCTACGCCCCTCAACGTTGGTTGGTTGGTTGGGTGGTTGGTTAGTTGGTTGGTTGCACTTTTCATAGAAATGATTGGATATCCAACAGGCTAAATTTAGAATGAAATCTTTGCAAACATATGTACCACCTATCAAGTCGTTTACAATCTGAGCTCCACCCATTTTTACCAAGTATGTTGCAGTTCTAGGTGTTACTTGAGATGTTGCTTCCGGCACATCTAGGGGGCCGGTATTCCGGCTCCCTGGAGATGGCTTTAAGTGGACTCCTTCGGTTCAAATATTTAGGGTATCGGTATTCTGGCTACCTAAATGTTTCTTCAGCGGACCGTTGTAATAGGCAATTAAATCTTTGGTTTTCTTATTTTTCATATATCACACTTTTTAATTTTATTTTACACCATCGAAAATTAAATTACATACATACATAAAGGTTACATCTCAAAACAGTTGGTTGGTTACTTGTGTTGCCCTGGTTGGTTGGTACATAGACTGTTATGTTCGTATACTTAAAACTTAGTAAACTCAATAAGGTTCTGAATATGTTTCTCCTCAGACACATCTGTTATGTACGTCGGTTCTATTTGTCTTACGGTGTTTCACTTCTGTTTTTCTTCTGTTAAAAAGATCTACAGAATTTGCATCAAATGGTGTGTTTAGGATCACTTCGGTATCGGAATGTTTGTTCTTAATGTTCTTATCATTTTACTTCGGTTTTTTGAAGATTGGTTCTATATTTCTGATTAAATTCGCTTACGCAGAAATAAAAATTGTTGAGTTTTTCATAAAAATGAATGGTTATGTAGCAAATCGAATTTAATATCAAACATACTAAAGTCCAACAAGTATTTAGCGGTTGTTGGTGTTAATTGAAATGTTGCTTCCGACACTTCTAGGGCATCGGTATTCCGAGCCCCTGGAGATGTCTCTAAGTGGGCTCCTTCGGTTGGAACGTTTGGCATATCGGTATTCCGATAACCCAAATGTTCCTTCAGCTGACTGTTGTAATAGGCAATCAACTCTTTAGTTTTCTTATTTTCCAACCAATGACACATAAAGCCACATCTCAAGACAGTTAGTTAAGAGTGTTGTATGACTAAGATTACTCTTGAAATATTTAGGATATCGGTATTCCGGCTACCTAAATGCTTCTTTAGCTGACAGTTGTAATAGACAATCAACTCTTTAGTTTTGTTATTTCCACCCATTAACACATAAAGCCACATCTCAAGACAGTTAGTTAGAGTGTTGTGTGATTAAAATTACTCTGAAATGCTAGTGGCACCCATTTTTACCAAGTATGTAGCAGCTGTAGGTACCAAGTCAGCCCCTTCTGCTTGTTGTTTTAATAGACAATTAACTCTTTAGTTTTGTTATTTTATATCTCATAAACATAAAAGCTACACTTCAAGATACTTAGTTTAACTGGTCACATGGCTAAGATTACTCTGAAATGATAGAGATGTGTTGGCTTAGGGCAATTGAAGACTGTTCTTCAAGACATATTTACTTTGGTTTGTTAGGTACGCTTGACAGCTGCCTGTACCGTCAACTTCAATAAGTCTAAGAGGGTGTACTAAAATTTGTCTGTAGCACGCATCACTTGATGTAGTCAACATTTAAATACGCTATTGAATACTGTTATTTCTGGTATGGTTGAAATTTTCTCTGAAAGTAACTTCATTAAGTCTAAGAGAGAGTGTGTTGTTTTTTAGGTGTTAACACAGCTTGTTCTGCCTTACTTAAATATTATATTTCTTCTGTTCAACAAGACGATGATTTTGAGGTGTCACACATGTATGTAGCTCTAAGAATAGCTATACCGGAAGTGTCTACCGGAAGTAACGTTTTTATTGAATATGCTTATAGAGTTTGCTTTGCTGAACAGCGTGTATGTATTGGTTCTATTGTACATCTCGTTGATCTTCCGCGATAAGGGTTTGAAGTTTTTTATCTCAGTTTCTTGTAGACCTTGTTACGAAACATACATTTTTGAAGTCGGTTCCTTTCTATCACTTTCCGTTCAAAAGATATAACGATTTAAAGTTTAGACCGGAAGTGGCCATTTTATTGTATATTCCACTTTGATTTGACCTCCTTAACACCGTGCATGTGTTGGTTCTATCGTACATCTCACCGATCTTCCGCGATAAGGGTTTGAAGTTTTTTATCTCAGTTTCTTGTAGACCTTGTTACGAAACATACATTTTTGAAGTCGGTTCCTTTCTATCACTTGTCGTTCAAAAGATATAACGATTTAAAGTTTAGACCGGAAGTGGCCATTTTATTGTATATTCCAATTTGATTTGGCCTCCTTAACACCGTGCATGTATTGGTTCTATCGTACATCTCACGGATCTTCCGCGATAAGGGTTTAAAGTTTTTTATCTCATTTTCTTGTAGAGCTTGTTATGAAACGATATATTTTTAAAGTCAGTTCATTTCTATCACTTTCCATTCAAAAGATATAACGATTTAAAATTTAGACCGGAAGTGGCCATTTTATTGTATATTCCACTTTGATTTGGCCTCCTTAACACCGTGCATGTGTTGGTTCTCTCGTACATCTCACGGATCTTCCGCGATAAGGGTTTTAAGTTTTTTCTCTTATTTTAGTCGCCATTTTTTAATTCTGCTTACTTAGACGAGTAACATGACACTAAACACGAGGGGGGTTAGCTTTCAACTAAGAAAGGAATTGAACCTGTAACCATCCATTGTTTCTAAGCTTACTGTTTAGTTATTCAGTACCTCTTTGTATTTGTTTGACGCTACCATATCAAGGAGCATATATCCGGACTCGAACCTGTATCTCTTTCAAAATAAAATCAACTACTTGCCGCGCCCACACATAAGGCTAAAAAAGTTCCTATTTTTAAGAGTTGAACCTGTTGTCCATTTTGTTTCTGAGCTTCTTTGTTTTGCCAGCGACCTCTATTGTCTCTACGATATTTAAGTTTAGTTTCCTATTTGAACCTGTTGTCTATTTTGTTTCTGAACTTCCTTCTTTTGTTTGCCAACGACCTCTGTGTGTTATTTTTAGAACCTACCCATATAACAATTGTGGCGTTCGGCTAATTTCTATGCGAAATCTAATAGTCTGTCTAATATTAAACATATTAATTATTATGTCTTATGTCTAATAACAAAAGGTTTATGTATGGTTTGTTTTAATAGGGGGCGTAACTTTAAATCATGGAGTCCTCGACCAATACCATTATTCTCGCTTATCAACCTCACTCTCATTTGTCGGCTCTAAAGGTTGGAGTGACGTAACTTTAAATAATGGAGTCTTCAACCATCTTTAAAAGCGAAAGGTCTTATTTTGTGAATCATTCAATTGTCTAATAATAAATATTTAAATATTTAAATATGTTACATGTATGGTTTGTTTTAATTAAAAGTCGTATATATACAAATCTGAAACAATAAATTAACAAGTGCTTGATTAGCCGCGACGGTTAAGGTAGTCGTTCCTCATCTGAATGTCCCGGGTTCGAAACTCACCTGCTCCAAATGGTTTTTTTAAAAATATCCTTAGAATAATTTGAAGTAATAGGTTAGACACTTTGGAATGTTTGCATGTGACTGTCTGGCCCAAGTCATGTGACGTCACTGTCTGGCTCAAGTGGGGCCATACCTACTTATATATATATATATATATATATATATATATATATATATATATATATATATATATATATATATATATATATATATATATATATATATATATATATATATATATATATATATATATATATATATATATATATGTATCACACCGATAACTCAATAAATAATGGTCCGATTCTAATAAAATTTGGCATGTACCTTTCTTTTGTCAATGGCTTGGATAAGTTCGTTAGTCAGGAAAATCGGACGAAGTTTTTCGGGAAAATTTTGAGTTTTCATTCGAAAAAAATTCTTATCTCAAAAAATAATGGGCCGATTTTAATAAAGTTTGGCATGTACCTTCCCTTTGTAAATGGCTTTGACAAGTTTGTTAGTCAGGAAAATTGGACGCGGTTTTCCGGGAAAATTTTGAGATTTTATTCGAAAAAAATTTTTATCTCAAAGAATAATACGCCGATTTTGACAAAATTTGGCATGTACCTTCCCGTTGTAAATGGCTTTGATAAGTTCGTTAATGGAAAAAATCGGACGAGTTTTGCCAGAAAAATTTTGAGTTTTCATTTGAAAAAAATTTTTATCTTAAAAAATAAAACATCTATGATAACCAAATTTGGTAGGTAAGTTTACGATATAAAAAGTAAACTATACACCAAAATTTAGATTTCTATGTTACAAGAAAAAAAGTTATAATAAAATATTTTGTGCCAGATCATTTCTATGAAAATTCACTACCATAACGCACTTGCTGCGTCCAGGCTTTTTTTCCTTCTAGTATTGCTACAGTTAAAGAAGTTTTGGGGTCATTCATGGTAAGGTCATACGTGAAGTTTAAAGATATACATGAAGATTGTAGAAAACATGTCGGCAGTCACTACCAAAAACTTCAACAGCTGCTGCAAAAGCGTTCCTTGAAAATGTTCCAGTTGATGTACAGTTGCAAAGTGGTCACCAGAAGATGATTGAAGAAAACAAACAAAAATTGTCATAAATTATTTCTTGTATCATATTTTGTGAAACTCATGATTTGCCACGTAGAGGAAAGGAAGGAGATGAGGGGGTTTTCTTTGACCTTTAAAATTTGAGAATTGACTGTGATGATGTGAAGCTAAAGAATCATTTGGATACATGTCGAAAAAATGCAGTCTACACTTCACCAAAAATTCAAAATGAGATTATAAGATTGTGGTGAAGTTGTCAAAGAAAGAATTATTGAAGATTGTAAACAAGTAAAAGTTTACGCTGTAATGGCCGATGAAACAGGAGATATCGCTGGAAAAGAACAGCTTTCTATCAGATTGCGGTTTTATGATGAGAATCAAGAAAAAATCAGAGAGGAATTTGTAGGCTATGTTGACCCATGACTTTAAAAGATTTGGAGAAAAATGCAAAATCTTTCATGGAGTTTTATGAGTTGGGTGATATCTCTGCAGAATTAGATTTGTGGTATAATCTGTGGAAAAAGAAGGATTTAGCAGGAGACAAATTAAAGGATATTGAAGTGGCTGCACTTTTGGAGGAGGCTAATATTTTTTCCCTGCAACAAGGCATGCACTCCTCATTTTAAGTGAATTGCCATCAACTACGGCTACTGTTGAACGATCTTTCAGTACCCTTCGAAGGGTAAAGACCTGGCTGAGAAGTACAATGGGAGCAGACAGACTGACTGGGTTGTGTTTGATGAGCGTCCATCGGAAATTCTTCAAGGAAAATCAGGACTGGATTGAAACGAGAATTTTGAACAAGTTTTGTACAAATCCAAGAAAAATTATACTACTATAAGACATGTAACTAGAATAATTTTTTTTCAAGCTAATACTTGTAATAACTTAGTTGATAAAGCACTGCTATAATTATACATAATTTTCTTAAAATTTTGGTTTCATTCCCTTTTCCGTGATAAGATGTTACAACCTGAACGACCATGGCTTGCCCCCCCCCCTTTTTTTGATCCTGGGTACGCCCTTGGACCCATCACTACTATTTTATGAAAATTCACTACCATAACGCCCTTACTGCGTCCCGAACCTTTTTTATTATATTCAGTGAATCATTATTATCACTATTTGATGTTAGATATTTTTTTATTACAGATATCAGACATTGAAAATAATTTAGTTACCCTTTCACAAAATAGTTGTTTACATGATATAAGTATTTATTAAATATCAAAAGGAAATTCACCCTTAACTGCAAAGATGCATGATTACTTTGGGGCAATAATTAGCTAAACAACTTCTGATAAATTTATGAAACCTAAACTCAATAAATTTCATAAAAACTGAATTATTGCTGACAAATGTATAAAATTAAATAGTAAATTGCAGTAGTGATACATTGTGGTAAGTGAAAATAGATTAAAAGTTAAACAAAAGCAACAATTTAAAAAATGTTATATTTATTCTTACCATAGGTTTTATATAACAAAACTCAATGTACATGATAAAATTATAAAGAAATGTAATACTATTCTAATTGTTGATTTGGCCTTGTCCTTTAGAGACATCACTAATACACTGCCAGGCACCCTCCAAGTTTTGTTTCCACAGTGAAACCTTATTATCTCCACCCGAAACTGCCAATATATTCCCATTCAACGACCAGCTTACATTCCATACAACATCATCAAATGTCTGCAATACTGATGAATTCCAGCTCTTGCAATCGTCACTGGTCCAAATAACCACTCTGCGATCCTGAGAACAACTGGCTATAACGTGCTTTTGCAGACTCACTGAAGGCGACCATGCCACATCACGCACCCAATCTGAATGAACCTCAAGTTTGGCTTCTTCGATCCATCTGTCACCTTCTTCCTTCCATATCTTTACCAAATTATCACACCCTCCAGACACAAGCCGTTTTACGAGCGGTTGTGATTCGCTAGTGCTGAATGCTAGGTCTGGAGTAATAGCTGGCGCCCAGCTTACTGCATTACAACCAATTGCATGAGCATTCTGTATCTTTTTCGCTTCCCATGCATTAGTTTCAGTGGAATGACTCAAAATTGATATCGATCCATCACTACTGCCACAAGCTAATACTAATCCAAACTCTGAGGGGGCGAACTGCACTGAATTAACGCTGGAATCATGATTAGCGTATTCATAAACTTTACTCCATTTGCCTTGCTGCTCTTTCCATATTATGACTTTTCTATCATATGAACATGAAGCTAAAAGATTGTCGAACTTTGGGTGGCTCCAAGCTACTTGCCAGACAGGTCCGAAGTGGCCTTTCAGGTCGTCCAGTAGAGTTGTTGCCCCATTCTTAATGTCGTACACTTTAACGGTGTTGTCGGAAGAACAAGTGGCTAGACGCAAACCATAGTAATCCACTTCCGCATCATGTATCATATCTTCGTGACCGGTATCAATTGAACTTAAAATGGACACCATTTTCGTAGATTTTAATTAGCAAATATGGAAAACTCAAAATATAACCAAGAAACTTACGTGGAACTCAAAGTTTTGACTGTTGATGTTGACATGTAACTTTAAATAATAGATTGTAATAGAATAATATTCCTCTATGTATATTTCGGCTGCAACAACATAGAAACACTAAAACACCAAGATTATTCGATTGTCAAATTATGCACATAGACTATGGAGAATACAGAACAGAGCATGAGCTTATAGTGACCATGATACAAATGTATAGTGACGACCTTGAAAACAGAATGGTTGACTAAAACCAAAGAGGTTGTATATGTTAGAGGGAACAAAGCCGAGTTTGCAGCCTGTCGATTTCCCACTCCTGTCACCGTCCAATCACAAACAAAATTTTGAATAACGCGCTAATGTGTTTTGTTTTGATTCGTTCCCCCAACCGCTCTTGAAGTTATTGTCAGCTGTCAACAAGTATTTGAAGTGTTTGTTGATTTGCGATTAGAGGTTATCTTGTGTGTTTTGCCGTTTTTTAGCAGTGTTTTAAGAGTGTAAAAGTTAAAAAATGCCAAGGTGTATTGTGAAGAACTGTATGTACAATAAAAGTGCCAATTATGAAAAGGATAAAGCAACTGTGCATTTATTTCGGTAAGTTGTTTACATGTCTTCTGTTTCCTTGTTTGGCGCCAAATGTTTATTGGTTTTCACAGGTCCGTATTTACACATTGTATTGCTTTTGTTAAATCTTTAGCATTTATTATTGTCAATTGTGTTTTTTCAAGAAATAAAATCTTAATAATGCATTATTTATTGAATATTTGTAATGAAATTAGGCATTTTGTTTGGCAATTATTATTTGAATTAGATGTATTTACCTATGTAGTTCCAGTAGAAGCAGAAAAAAAGTAGAATAGTTTTGTTTTATCTATTACTGCATCTTTCTAGAGGTTCAGTCACTGATAAAGTAGATAATTTGAGATATTATTTTCAGATTTCCCAAAGCTGGTGAAAGATACGAGGCTTGGAAACGAGCATTAAATTTAAGCGATGAAGATATTTTTATGAACTCAAATGTGTGCAATTTACATTTTACCGAGGAATCTTATGATTTAGAAAAATCACCTTTTGCAGTATACTTAAAAAAAAGTTCTATACCTGTATTGGTAAGTACTGAATCAAGGTTATTAATTTATGTAACTATTAGTGATATATATATATATATATATATATATATATATATATATATATATATATATATATATATATATATATATATATATATATATATATATATATATATATATAGCCAAACAGCGGTTTTTCAATGGCACTGATATCAGTGATGGCTATTTTTAAATAACAGGGACTTTAAACAGCTACTGCGATTGTGGTTTAGCCATTTACAATGCTGCATGTGCGTATGCTATTATTTTAAAGACTTACAAGGTGTTAGTGTTAACCGCTTAATTGAAACCACAATATGATCTTCAGATAACTTTTAAATTATATATTAATTTTAAAACTACTCAGATTTTTACTATTAATAGAAGTTCTATAAAATTAGCATATTACAAGAATATACGATGAGAGAAATCTACATATTATTTTAATTTTAATATAATGAAAAAGTTGGAAGGCATATATATGCTACAGTTCGGTGCTGCTTTAATTCTAGATTCAGCAGGTTTTTCCATGATATAATGACTTACAAGATATATGATATTGCGCATATGCCCCGTCCCCTCCTATGACATCACATGGTGAGTAACGTTATAGAAGGCCAACTACACACTTAACACAAAGTCATTCGCAATCAAAAAGTTTCTATACGTCACTTTAATGTGGTTGAAGTTACATTCCATTCCATTTTTATATTACATATATATATATATATATATATATATATATATATATATATATATATATATATATATATATATATATATATGCACAAGTGAAGTATAATAATTAAGGGGAGCCCTGAATTAGCATTGGTGATACACAAACTTAAAAAGTAGAGAAGACGTTCGTAGACATTTACAGGGGGCCTTAACATTCATAAACTTGATTTGATCATCATGTCACATAATCATAGTATAGTATTCTGATCTTAAAAAGTTAATTCCAACTGTATGCACTCAAATATCAGTAAAATACCTAATTTGTTAAGGGGTTGTGATGAACCGTCAAACTCCACTGTACGACAGCATATTATTATTGCATTGGACTCACCACATGACGCCATGCGCGTGACGGTTCTAAAAATAGATAGTCTCATTATCATATCTCGCGTTATTTGTATCATGAGTTTTTCGTTTTCTACCTATAAGAAAAGGAGAAATGTTGTATTCTAATAATGGCGAGAAGGAAAGTATACAGATACTTCTACTCGCTCGCACAAACTGCGATTGCGTGTATTATGAATACAGCAATTGCTGTTTGTCATGGAGTTTTTAGTATAAGATGAATTTCATAGAAATAATTACTCTAATGATTTGTGTAAATCTCGGTTTTCACAATCGCTGTTGTTTTGTGTTTTAATAACAGCTACTAACAGCGATCTTTTAATAGAAGCGATTAAATCACCGGTAGCTATATATCGCTCATCTCTAGTAACTATGCTACTAATTACATTCACGTAATATATTGTTATGATATTTATCGTAATTTAATTAGCCCTGCAAATTTACATTAATGGTATTCGTTTCAAATTTATTTATGCAGGTAACAAACAAGCCATCAACACAAGTCGTTTTTGGCGAGCAGCCAATGACTGATATAACTGCTATCAATGTGCCAAGATGATTGAAGAAAACAAACAAAAATTGTCATAAATTATTTCTTGTATCATATTTTGTGAAACTCATGATTTGCCACGTAGAGGAAAGGAAGGAGATGAGGGGGTTTTCTTTGACCTTTAAAATTTGAGAATTGACTGTGATGATGTGAAGCTAAAGAATCATTTGGATACATGTCGAAAAAATGCAGTCTACACTTCACCAAAAATTCAAAATGAGATTATAAGATTGTGGTGAAGTTGTCAAAGAAAGAATTATTGAAGATTGTAAACAAGTAAAAGTTTACGCTGTAATGGCCGATGAAACAGGAGATATCGCTGGAAAAGAACAGCTTTCTATCAGATTGCGGTTTTATGATGAGAATCAAGAAAAAATCAGAGAGGAATTTGTAGGCTATGTTGACCCATGACTTTAAAAGATTTGGAGAAAAATGCAAAATCTTTCATGGAGTTTTATGAGTTGGGTGATATCTCTGCAGAATTAGATTTGTGGTATAATCTGTGGAAAAAGAAGGATTTAGCAGGAGACAAATTAAAGGATATTGAAGTGGCTGCACTTTTGGAGGAGGCTAATATTTTTTCCCTGCAACAAGGCATGCACTCCTCATTTTAAGTGAATTGCCATCAACTACGGCTACTGTTGAACGATCTTTCAGTACCCTTCGAAGGGTAAAGACCTGGCTGAGAAGTACAATGGGAGCAGACAGACTGACTGGGTTGTGTTTGATGAGCGTCCATCGGAAATTCTTCAAGGAAAATCAGGACTGGATTGAAACGAGAATTTTGAACAAGTTTTGTACAAATCCAAGAAAAATTATACTACTATAAGACATGTAACTAGAATAATTTTTTTTCAAGCTAATACTTGTAATAACTTAGTTGATAAAGCACTGCTATAATTATACATAATTTTCTTAAAATTTTGGTTTCATTCCCTTTTCCGTGATAAGATGTTACAACCTGAACGACCATGGCTTGCCCCCCCCCCCTTTTTTTGATCCTGGGTACGCCCTTGGACCCATCACTACTATTTTATGAAAATTCACTACCATAACGCCCTTACTGCGTCCCGAACCTTTTTTATTATATTCAGTGAATCATTATTATCACTATTTGATGTTAGATATTTTTTTATTACAGATATCAGACATTGAAAATAATTTAGTTACCCTTTCACAAAATAGTTGTTTACATGATATAAGTATTTATTAAATATCAAAAGGAAATTCACCCTTAACTGCAAAGATGCATGATTACTTTGGGGCAATAATTAGCTAAACAACTTCTGATAAATTTATGAAACCTAAACTCAATAAATTTCATAAAAACTGAATTATTGCTGACAAATGTATAAAATTAAATAGTAAATTGCAGTAGTGATACATTGTGGTAAGTGAAAATAGATTAAAAGTTAAACAAAAGCAACAATTTAAAAAATGTTATATTTATTCTTACCATAGGTTTTATATAACAAAACTCAATGTACATGATAAAATTATAAAGAAATGTAATACTATTCTAATTGTTGATTTGGCCTTGTCCTTTAGAGACATCACTAATACACTGCCAGGCACCCTCCAAGTTTTGTTTCCACAGTGAAACCTTATTATCTCCACCCGAAACTGCCAATATATTCCCATTCAACGACCAGCTTACATTCCATACAACATCATCAAATGTCTGCAATACTGATGAATTCCAGCTCTTGCAATCGTCACTGGTCCAAATAACCACTCTGCGATCCTGAGAACAACTGGCTATAACGTGCTTTTGCAGACTCACTGAAGGCGACCATGCCACATCACGCACCCAATCTGAATGAACCTCAAGTTTGGCTTCTTCGATCCATCTGTCACCTTCTTCCTTCCATATCTTTACCAAATTATCACACCCTCCAGACACAAGCCGTTTTACGAGCGGTTGTGATTCGCTAGTGCTGAATGCTAGGTCTGGAGTAATAGCTGGCGCCCAGCTTACTGCATTACAACCAATTGCATGAGCATTCTGTATCTTTTTCGCTTCCCATGCATTAGTTTCAGTGGAATGACTCAAAATTGATATCGATCCATCACTACTGCCACAAGCTAATACTAATCCAAACTCTGAGGGGGCGAACTGCACTGAATTAACGCTGGAATCATGATTAGCGTATTCATAAACTTTACTCCATTTGCCTTGCTGCTCTTTCCATATTATGACTTTTCTATCATATGAACATGAAGCTAAAAGATTGTCGAACTTTGGGTGGCTCCAAGCTACTTGCCAGACAGGTCCGAAGTGGCCTTTCAGGTCGTCCAGTAGAGTTGTTGCCCCATTCTTAATGTCGTACACTTTAACGGTGTTGTCGGAAGAACAAGTGGCTAGACGCAAACCATAGTAATCCACTTCCGCATCATGTATCATATCTTCGTGACCGGTATCAATTGAACTTAAAATGGACACCATTTTCGTAGATTTTAATTAGCAAATATGGAAAACTCAAAATATAACCAAGAAACTTACGTGGAACTCAAAGTTTTGACTGTTGATGTTGACATGTAACTTTAAATAATAGATTGTAATAGAATAATATTCCTCTATGTATATTTCGGCTGCAACAACATAGAAACACTAAAACACCAAGATTATTCGATTGTCAAATTATGCACATAGACTATGGAGAATACAGAACAGAGCATGAGCTTATAGTGACCATGATACAAATGTATAGTGACGACCTTGAAAACAGAATGGTTGACTAAAACCAAAGAGGTTGTATATGTTAGAGGGAACAAAGCCGAGTTTGCAGCCTGTCGATTTCCCACTCCTGTCACCGTCCAATCACAAACAAAATTTTGAATAACGCGCTAATGTGTTTTGTTTTGATTCGTTCCCCCAACCGCTCTTGAAGTTATTGTCAGCTGTCAACAAGTATTTGAAGTGTTTGTTGATTTGCGATTAGAGGTTATCTTGTGTGTTTTGCCGTTTTTTAGCAGTGTTTTAAGAGTGTAAAAGTTAAAAAATGCCAAGGTGTATTGTGAAGAACTGTATGTACAATAAAAGTGCCAATTATGAAAAGGATAAAGCAACTGTGCATTTATTTCGGTAAGTTGTTTACATGTCTTCTGTTTCCTTGTTTGGCGCCAAATGTTTATTGGTTTTCACAGGTCCGTATTTACACATTGTATTGCTTTTGTTAAATCTTTAGCATTTATTATTGTCAATTGTGTTTTTTCAAGAAATAAAATCTTAATAATGCATTATTTATTGAATATTTGTAATGAAATTAGGCATTTTGTTTGGCAATTATTATTTGAATTAGATGTATTTACCTATGTAGTTCCAGTAGAAGCAGAAAAAAAGTAGAATAGTTTTGTTTTATCTATTACTGCATCTTTCTAGAGGTTCAGTCACTGATAAAGTAGATAATTTGAGATATTATTTTCAGATTTCCCAAAGCTGGTGAAAGATACGAGGCTTGGAAACGAGCATTAAATTTAAGCGATGAAGATATTTTTATGAACTCAAATGTGTGCAATTTACATTTTACCGAGGAATCTTATGATTTAGAAAAATCACCTTTTGCAGTATACTTAAAAAAAAGTTCTATACCTGTATTGGTAAGTACTGAATCAAGGTTATTAATTTATGTAACTATTAGTGATATATATATATATATATATATATATATATATATATATATATATATATATATATATATATATATATATATATATATATATATATATATATATATATATATATATATATAGCCAAACAGCGGTTTTTCAATGGCACTGATATCAGTGATGGCTATTTTTAAATAACAGGGACTTTAAACAGCTACTGCGATTGTGGTTTAGCCATTTACAATGCTGCATGTGCGTATGCTATTATTTTAAAGACTTACAAGGTGTTAGTGTTAACCGCTTAATTGAAACCACAATATGATCTTCAGATAACTTTTAAATTATATATTAATTTTAAAACTACTCAGATTTTTACTATTAATAGAAGTTCTATAAAATTAGCATATTACAAGAATATACGATGAGAGAAATCTACATATTATTTTAATTTTAATATAATGAAAAAGTTGGAAGGCATATATATGCTACAGTTCGGTGCTGCTTTAATTCTAGATTCAGCAGGTTTTTCCATGATATAATGACTTACAAGATATATGATATTGCGCATATGCCCCGTCCCCTCCTATGACATCACATGGTGAGTAACGTTATAGAAGGCCAACTACACACTTAACACAAAGTCATTCGCAATCAAAAAGTTTCTATACGTCACTTTAATGTGGTTGAAGTTACATTCCATTCCATTTTTATATTACATATATATATATATATATATATATATATATATATATATATATATATATATATATATATATATATATATATATATATATATATATATATATATATATGCACAAGTGAAGTATAATAATTAAGGGGAGCCCTGAATTAGCATTGGTGATACACAAACTTAAAAAGTAGAGAAGACGTTCGTAGACATTTACAGGGGGCCTTAACATTCATAAACTTGATTTGATCATCATGTCACATAATCATAGTATAGTATTCTGATCTTAAAAAGTTAATTCCAACTGTATGCACTCAAATATCAGTAAAATACCTAATTTGTTAAGGGGTTGTGATGAACCGTCAAACTCCACTGTACGACAGCATATTATTATTGCATTGGACTCACCACATGACGCCATGCGCGTGACGGTTCTAAAAATAGATAGTCTCATTATCATATCTCGCGTTATTTGTATCATGAGTTTTTCGTTTTCTACCTATAAGAAAAGGAGAAATGTTGTATTCTAATAATGGCGAGAAGGAAAGTATACAGATACTTCTACTCGCTCGCACAAACTGCGATTGCGTGTATTATGAATACAGCAATTGCTGTTTGTCATGGAGTTTTTAGTATAAGATGAATTTCATAGAAATAATTACTCTAATGATTTGTGTAAATCTCGGTTTTCACAATCGCTGTTGTTTTGTGTTTTAATAACAGCTACTAACAGCGATCTTTTAATAGAAGCGATTAAATCACCGGTAGCTATATATCGCTCATCTCTAGTAACTATGCTACTAATTACATTCACGTAATATATTGTTATGATATTTATCGTAATTTAATTAGCCCTGCAAATTTACATTAATGGTATTCGTTTCAAATTTATTTATGCAGGTAACAAACAAGCCATCAACACAAGTCGTTTTTGGCGAGCAGCCAATGACTGATATAACTGCTATCAATGTGCCATTTGCAGCTAACCCGTCAACTAGTACTTGGTCTGGTAGCAATGTACCTGTAATGGATTATTCTCGGCCATCAACAAGTGCTGGTTTTTATGAAGAGAAAACTGTTGTAGAGGTACCGCAAAGATCGTTTAGTAGTTTAGGATTTGCTGAAATGAAAACACCTTCAATGCCACCCACTTTGAAGGACATGGTGAGTTAAATTCAGTTTTTGCCGTTTATGAAATCAGTATAATTTTAAAAAACCTAATATGTTATTCCATCACATTTTATATGGTGTTTAAGTTTGTATAGTCCATGATTAAATAAGTTAGAAACAACTGTTTTGCAATTTATCTCAACCACTATTAACCAAAATGTGTTGTTGGAAATTTTGTTTATATATTCATTTTACTTGAGAAAATAAATGGTTTATCACTGAACATTTTTTATAGGTTGTTACACCGCGCAAACGTAAACTGAAGAAGCAGTTATTCGATGCACGAAAAAAAATTAAACGGCTCAGCAGTAGTGTTCATCATTATAAGAAGAGAACAGCAACCCTTGCGAATATAATCAAACAACTAAAAGGTAAAGTAACCGACGAAACATTAGAAACATTAATGCAAATAGGACCTAATGAAGAATTTTTACAAAGACAATTAGGTCGTAAACATAAGTATGAAAATCAACTTAAAGCTTTTTCTCTTACGCTGCATTATTACTCTCCCAAAGCTTACAGTTTTGTCAGAAACACATTTAACTCGGCTCTTCCTCATCCAAAAACTATATCTAGATGGTATCAAAGCGTTAATGGGGAAGCTGGTTTTACGTCAGAGGTGTTCAACTTATTAAAGTCAAAATCAGAAAGCACAAATGGAAAACTTATATGTTCTTTAGTCATAGATGAGATGGCAATTCGCCAACATATAGAATGGGATGGGGTAAAATATTATGGGTTTGTAGATTTTGGTATAAATCTTGAGACCGATTGTAACCCTGTAGCCAAAGAAGCTCTTGTTTTTATGCTTGTTAGCATTAATCAATCATGGAAGCTTCCTCTTGGATATTTTTTAATCGACTCTTTAAGGGGTACACAAAAACAAAATTTGGTATTACAGTGTTTAACGCTACTAAATGAGTCGGGCATATACGTGGTCTCAATAACTTTTGATGAGGCAACAAATAACCTAACGTTAGCAAAAGAACTTGGCTGCGATTTGAATTGGAGGAACATTAACTCTACGTTTGTTGATCCTAGTTCAGGTAGGAAAATTGCAGTCTTTTTTGATCCATGTCATATGATCAAACTGATAAGAAACACATTAGGCGATAAAAAATTAATAATTGATGAGAATGGGGAAAATATAAAGTGGGATTATTTAGTAAAATTAAATGAGTTACAGGATCAGGAGGGCGTTCATTTGGCAAATAAATTAAGAAAATCGCATATATTTTATACAAACCAAAAAATGAAGGTTAAATTAGCCACACAACTTTTTAGCCACTCAGTGGCACATTCTTTGGAATATTGCAATGAAGTTTTACATCTTGAGGAGTTCAAAGAATGTGAGGGAACTGTGAAATTTATCCGACTTATAAACAATTTATTTGACATTCTTAATTCTAGAAATTTAAACAATTCAGATTTTAAGAAAGCAATAAACGCAGAAAATTTTGAAAACATTAATGTATTTTTAAAAGAGCTATCACAATATTTAACGTCACTTAGGATAATTGATGGACCGCTTCTGTGTGAGAGTGGTAGAAAAATGGGTATAATTGGCTTTTTATTTTGCATACAAAGTTTGCAATTTGTTTATAAAACTTTAATTGCCGACAATAATTTTTTGCTGTATTTTCCCACTTACAAAATCAGTCAGGATCATATTGAGCTTTTTTTTGGGCAAATTAGATCCATGGGAGGCTATAACAATAACCCATCAGCAAAGCAATTTAAAAGTGCATATAAAAGGATGATGGTGCATCTTGAATTAAAAGATTCATTTAAAGGAAATTGTATCCCTTTGGAAGCAATTCCTATTCTGTCACCCATTGAGGTAATAAATAAAACTTGTGGGCGAGAACGAATATCTGAAGAACCAGATGAAGACATGAGTCAAATAGATAATTTTGACGACGACACAGTTCTTCAAATATTAGATATGAATATATCAGAGTTTAAGAAAGAAGTCGTGACATATATATCTGGCTATGTAGTAAGGAAAATAACAAAAGCTCTGAGATGCGAAGAATGCGCGGGTGAACTTGTTGGGGAGAGGTCTGTGTTATTAACATCGTTTATAGATCAGAAAGACAAAGGTCAACTCCTCACATACCCATCTGACGATGTAATATCTATTTGCACTATTGCAGAAAAAGTTCTTCAAACATACTTAAATGAATCTGCGGTGATTATAAATGTAAAGGAAATAAACATGCGAATATTAAAAACTATAATAAACCAAAACAGCATATTTAAAAAACTTGAAGTTCACTTTCGAGAACAAAATCTTTTGACTTGCCATTATGGCCATCTAATTAAACTAATATCTTCTATGTATGTTTCTATTAGAATACATCATTATAACAAAAATCTATTTGATAAAAGTAGAAGTTTAAGGGCTGTTTATAACAAACTTCTCTTATTTAAGGGCCAATAATTCAGTGTACATTTCAAGTACTCGTATGTCCTTCAAATAATGTTATCGGAAAGTTATTATGTCTTATAATATGACCAATAAATTTTAGCTTCCTCTCTATTTCTTTGAGCAACCCTCTTTATTCTTTCACCTCTCCTAGCACACTTTGAAGCGTCTTTCTATCAACCTGCACTGTCTTTGAAATTTTTCTTGTCTACATTTCAAAAGCTTATATTCTCTTCATATCCTGCTTAACTACAGCCCAAGTTTCCGCCCCATACATTACCATACTCCATACACGTACGACTTGCATTTGTTCCTCATGTACAGGTTAAAATGTTTATTAGTGAGAACAGTACTGTGGTTATTGAATGCTTGTTTTGCCATCGCGATCCTCTTCAGACCTTTCCTACACTTACCATCATCTGTGATAATACTTCCAATCAATTATTTGAAATAATCTAATAAATCAAGCGTCATGTTCTAAGATTTAAAAGCTACTTTTGTATTTGTATAGGTATTCAAAATTTGTGAAATGCACACGTAACGCAATCTACATCGATCAAACTTCTAGAAATTTTAACACCCAATACAAAGAACATATTTTTGCATTTAGAAATAACCATGCTGACAAATCTACATTTGCAAAACATATTATTGATACCCAACATAGACCCACAGTAAATAACGGCATAAAACCACAACATTGTTGTCATGACAAGTGTAAACTAGACTTGTTTTAAGCTTTAGAAGTAAAAAAGCATATACACGACAATATTTAGGATTTCTGAGATATTCTTCTTCCTAATTAAATAAATCAGACAACATAAATCTAACTATTTTTTCCAAAAAGTTGTTATAAGACATGATGTGTGTCGATATTTTCATTGTATAGTCTGCTTTATTAATGTGTTTGTTTAGTTATTTTATTGTTGTAATTGTTATTATAGTTATTACTGTTATAGGTTTCTTCTATCTTTATGTTAAATATTGATATACATCACGTAGACATTTTAAAGGCGTCATCCGTCATATTTGTTTTACTTTATTTTCACTTTTAAAGATTTTTTTGATTATAACATCATAAAATAGCAACAGATCTTTATTTGTAATTGTCATGATTTCGTATTAATTCAATTTTTTTCTGTCTGAGGATACTATCAAGCAGCAAAACCAGTAACAGAGACGTTGAAGAACATCTAGAATTCAGAAGGGCCACTTGCTTCAGTTAGCTTACGCGCTGGCTACGTCCTTCACCTACAAAAACGAAAACCAACAGTGAAGCCAGAGAAGTAGTCTCCAAGTCTGTATGAAGTATGGACCAGTTTCACGAAGTAAGGGCAACAGCAATCAATGAAATTAATCTCTATTTCTTTAAAAAAGACAAGGAATGTTAACATTAATTTGTAAACAGTACAATGTACTTTATGTTGTATTTTCTTCTGTTGTTGAAATAAAAACTATTATTATTTATCTAACCTTTTGAATATAAAACTTTATCCAATATATTCATCCAACAATTTATCCAACCAATAACCCAAAAAATATTTCACTGATTTGGAGAAAATTTTGGAATTATGCTTATTTTGCTAATGGCTTGGATGAGTTCGTTCATCAGATCTTAACACATAGTTTTTCCTAACAGAAAATTAAATATATTTTTTTAAACGCAATAGCTTTCAAATTGTTTAAGTGATTGGAACGAAAATTTACAACTTAAAAGAACATACAGAGATGTGGTTGTGTACCAATTTTCAAGTCTTTTGATCAAAGAAAAATGAAGTTATTCGAAATTAATAATAAAATAATCCTCGACATCACTTCAAATTCTGTAATGCAATATCTACAATGTTGGACAAAGGCAGAGCAATACAGCTACCTGTACTGTTATGCTATTTAAATAAATTGTAGATAAAATCTAAATAATGGAAGTCACAACCATTGCCAGATGTCAAGATGTTGCTGACCGGGGTTGCCCGATCTTCAGAAATTTCATGTAGTTAAACCTTTCATGTATAAACATATGAAATTTTTACAACTTCTGATAATAAAGAAAACATTTTATAAAATTTAATTTTATCAGTCATTTAAAAAATACTGTGTTTAATACCTGCAAATTTCGAATTACCCATTTCTCATGATTTTCAACTTAGGTATCCCTCCGATCATAATTTACTCTATCCGACAACTTTGTTAGACTGCGTATGTGCTGAAGCTCAGCTGTCATTTGTCATTGTGTGGTAGTGTTATTTATTGACAATATCAAATTGGAAATTTAGGACAGTAGAAACAGACACCATAAACAAAGAAGAAATTGGAAATTTAGCCTCTAGTGTAGGTTTTTGACATGATACCATTACTAGAGAGATATGATAATGTGGCAGCATAATAATATTATGCTAATGCTGTGGTACAGTCAGTTTGGCGTTTCATCACATCTCGTAACACACCAGCTGTTGTGTGCATACAGTTAGATGTAATTTTTTATTATCAGAATACTACTGTAACATGATGAAATCAAGTTTATAACTGTTAACATACTGTAAATAATTTCTCCACTTTTCAAGTTTGTGTTGCTGCAATGTTAATTAAGGGTTCCCTTAATTATACGCATATTGTGCGTATAAATGTAATATAAAAAAAAAAATGAAAATGCAAGTGAACCTATTTAATTTAGCTCTGTATTCTACATTATCTGAAAAAGACTATAGGCGACGAAGTAGAATGTAATTTCGGTAAATTTGCAGTTGACTGCATGAGGGTTTTAGATATTTTTTTCCAGCAACATGCTTAAAACCTTCCTCGCCCACAAGGCAAATTTTCTGGCAAACAACCCCCAAGAAAATTAAGGGACTTTGAAAACATGCGTTTTTCACATTTTACAGCAATACCTCCTTTAAACCCTGTCTACCCCATATTCGCCCAGGTCCAGCAACCTTCTTGGGGGTTGCTCACAAGAAATTTTTCTTGTGCTTTATGCTTTGAAGGTAGTTGTATGCATGCACAAGGGGAAGGAGAACCCCCCGAATTTTTGGGTGAGGAGCAGAAACCCTCTTCCTCCTGGGGTTCTTCTCCTGCATGCACACAATCACCCTCAATGCATCAACCAAAGGATTTTTTTTCCAGCTTTCTAGTTTATTTTTCTAGAGTATATTTCCTGTTTATCAATTGCTTTGTTTGAGTTTTGTATCCAAATTACTCTATAAATATATGTCATAGATCATGTTTTTGCTTGTCCTTCTTTACCTTGTTTTACTGTTCCTAATTAAATTAATTAATTTTCATAACTTTTAATATAAGGCTAAATCTTACAGCTTATATAAATATATTATTTAATATTGTTATGAAAATTCACTATCATAACGCACTTGCTGCGTTCCGAACCTTTTTAGGTTACCTATTTATACAAAAGCTTAAGAAATTCATGAATAAGCATTACATTTCAATGATTGAATAATTTCAGTTTTATTTCTAACCAAACTAAAAATTCCTAAATACGTCGCTGACGTTTCTCCCACTCAAGTCACCGAACTCCGCCCAGTTAGGAAAAGTGTACAGGCTTCTTGTATTGCAAAACTGCACCTTTGTTACCTCTATCCCTTACAACCTCTTTGGAGGATATTAATAATAAAATATATTTTTTCTGGATTCTACCCAAAGAGGTTGTATATGTTAGAGGGAACAAAGCCGAGTTTGCAGCCTGTCGATTTCCCACTCCTGTCACCGTCCAATCACAAACAAAATTTTGAATAACGCGCTAATGTGTTTTGTTTTGATTCGTTCCCCCAACCGCTCTTGAAGTTATTGTCAGCTGTCAACAAGTATTTGAAGTGTTTGTTGATTTGCGATTAGAGGTTATCTTGTGTGTTTTGCCGTTTTTTAGCAGTGTTTTAAGAGTGTAAAAGTTAAAAAATGCCAAGGTGTATTGTGAAGAACTGTATGTACAATAAAAGTGCCAATTATGAAAAGGATAAAGCAACTGTGCATTTATTTCGGTAAGTTGTTTACATGTCTTCTGTTTCCTTGTTTGGCGCCAAATGTTTATTGGTTTTCACAGGTCCGTATTTACACATTGTATTGCTTTTGTTAAATCTTTAGCATTTATTATTGTCAATTGTGTTTTTTCAAGAAATAAAATCTTAATAATGCATTATTTATTGAATATTTGTAATGAAATTAGGCATTTTGTTTGGCAATTATTATTTGAATTAGATGTATTTACCTATGTAGTTCCAGTAGAAGCAGAAAAAAAGTAGAATAGTTTTGTTTTATCTATTACTGCATCTTTCTAGAGGTTCAGTCACTGATAAAGTAGATAATTTGAGATATTATTTTCAGATTTCCCAAAGCTGGTGAAAGATACGAGGCTTGGAAACGAGCATTAAATTTAAGCGATGAAGATATTTTTATGAACTCAAATGTGTGCAATTTACATTTTACCGAGGAATCTTATGATTTAGAAAAATCACCTTTTGCAGTATACTTAAAAAAAAAGTTCTATACCTGTATTGGTAAGTACTGAATCAAGGTTATTAATTTATGTAACTATTAGTGATATATATATATATATATATATATATATATATATATATATATATATATATATATATATATATATATATATATATATATATATATATATAGCCAAACAGCGGTTTTTCAATGGCACTGATATCAGTGATGGCTATTTTTAAATAACAGGGAGTTTAAACAGCTACTGCGATTGTGGTTTAGCCATTTACAATGCTGCATGTGCGTATGCTATTATTTTAAACACTTACAAGGTGTTAGTGTTAACCGCTTAATTGAAACCACAATATGATCTTCAGATAACTTTTAAATTATATATTAATTTTAAAACTACTCAGATTTTTACTATTAATAGAAGTTCTATAAAATTAGCATATTACAAGAATATACGATGAGAGAAATCTACATATTATTTTTATTTTAATATAATGAAAAAGTTGGAAGGCATATATATGCTACAGTTCGGTGCTGCTTTAATTCTAGATTCAGCAGGTTTTTCCATGATATAATGACTTACAAGATATATGATATTGCGCATATGCCCCGTCCCCTCCTATGACATCACATGGTGAGTAACGTTATAGAAGGCCAACTACACACTTAACACAAAGTCATTCGCAATCAAAAAGTTTCTATACGTCACTTTAATGTGGTTGAAGTTACATTCCATTCCATTTTTATATTACATATATATATATATATATATATATATATATATATATATATATATATATATATATATATGCATATATATATATATATATATATATTATATATGCACAAGTGAAGTATAATAATTAAGGGGAGCCCTGAATTAGCATTGGTGATACACAAACTTAAAAAGTAGAGAAGACGTTCGTAGACATTTACAGGGGGCCTTAACATTCATAAACTTGATTTGATCATCATGTCACATAATCATAGTATAGTATTCTGATCTTAAAAAGTTAATTCCAACTGTATGCACTCAAATATCAGTAAAATACCTAATTTGTTAAGGGGTTGTGATGAACCGTCAAACTCCACTGTACGACAGCATATTATTATTGCATTGGACTCACCACATGACGCCATGCGCGTGACGGTTCTAAAAATAGATAGTCTCATTATCATATCTCGCGTTATTTGTATCATGAGTTTTTCGTTTTCTACCTATAAGAAAAGGAGAAATGTTGTATTCTAATAATGGCGAGAAGTAAAGTATACAGATACTTCTACTCGCTCGCACAAACTGCGATTGCGTGTATTATGAATACAGCAATTGCTGTTTGTCATGGAGTTTTTAGTATAAGATGAATTTCATAGAAATAATTACTCTAATGATTTGTGTAAATCTCGGTTTTCACAATCGCTGTTGTTTTGTGTTTTAATAACAGCTACTAACAGCGATCTTTTAATAGAAGCGATTAAATCACCGGTAGCTATATATCGCTAATCTCTAGTAACTATGCTACTAATTACATTCACGTAATATATTGTTATGATATTTATCGTAATTTAATTAGCCCTGCAAATTTACATTAATGGTATTCGTTTCAAATTTATTTATGCAGGTAACAAACAAGCCATCAACACAAGTCGTTTTTGGCGAGCAGCCAATGACTGATATAACTGCTATCAATGTGCCATTTGCAGCTAACCCGTCAACTAGTACTTGGTCTGGTAGCAATGTACCTGTAATGGATTATTCTCGGCCATCAACAAGTGCTGGTTTTTATGAAGAGAAAACTGTTGTAGAGGTACCGCAAAGATCGTTTAGTAGTTTAGGATTTGCTGAAATGAAAACACCTTCAATGCCACCCACTTTGAAGGACATGGTGAGTTAAATTCAGTTTTTGCCGTTTATGAAATCAGTATAATTTTAAAAAACCTAATATGTTATTCCATCACATTTTATATGGTGTTTAAGTTTGTATAGTCCATGATTAAATAAGTTAGAAACAACTGTTTTGCAATTTATCTCAACCACTATTAACCAAAATGTGTTGTTGGAAATTTTGTTTATATATTCATTTTACTTGAGAAAATAAATGGTTTATCACTGAACTTTTTTTATAGGTTGTTACACCGCGCAAACGTAAACTGAAGAAGCAGTTATTCGATGCACGAAAAAAAATTAAACGGCTCAGCAGTAGTGTTCATCATTATAAGAAGAGAACAGCAACCCTTGCGAATATAATCAAACAACTAAAAGGTAAAGTAACCGACGAAACATTAGAAACATTAATGCAAATAGGACCTAATGAAGAATTTTTCCAAAGACAATTAGGTCGTAAACATAAGTATGAAAATCACCTTAAAGCTTTTTCTCTTACGCTGCATTATTACTCTCCCAAAGCTTACAGTTTTGTCAGAAACACATTTAACTCGGCTCTTCCTCATCCAAAAACTATATCTAGATGGTATCAAAGCGTTAATGGGGAAGCTGGTTTTACGTCAGAGGTGTTCAACTTATTAAAGTCAAAATCAGAAAGCACAAATGGAAAACTTATATGTTCTTTAGTCATAGATGAGATGGCAATTCGCCAACATATAGAATGGGATGGGGTAAAATATTATGGGTTTGTAGATTTTGGTATAAATCTTGAGACCGATTGTAACCCTGTAGCCAAAGAAGCTCTTGTTTTTATGCTTGTTAGCATTAATCAATCATGGAAGCTTCCTCTTGGATATTTTTTAATCGACTCTTTAAGGGGTACACAAAAACAAAATTTGGTATTACAGTGTTTAACGCTACTAAATGAGTCGGGCATATACGTGGTCTCAATAACTTTTGATGAGGCAACAAATAACCTAACGTTAGCAAAAGAACTTGGCTGCGATTTGAATTGGAGGAACATTAACTCTACGTTTGTTGATCCTAGTTCAGGTAGGAAAATTGCAGTCTTTTTTGATCCATGTCATATGATCAAACTGATAAGAAACACATTAGGCGATAAAAAATTAATAATTGATGAGAATGGGGAAAATATAAAGTGGGATTATTTAGTAAAATTAAATGAGTTACAGGATCAGGAGGGCGTTCATTTGGCAAATAAATTAAGAAAATCGCATATATTTTATACAAACCAAAAAATGAAGGTTAAATTAGCCACACAACTTTTTAGCCACTCAGTGGCACATTCTTTGGAATATTGCAATGAAGTTTTACATCTTGAGGAGTTCAAAGAATGTGAGGGAACTGTGAAATTTATCCGACTTATAAACAATTTATTTGACATTCTTAATTCTAGAAATTTA
Source organism: Tillus elongatus (assembly GCA_964006375.1). Classification (NCBI taxonomy): domain Eukaryota; kingdom Metazoa; phylum Arthropoda; class Insecta; order Coleoptera; family Cleridae; genus Tillus; species Tillus elongatus. The sequence goes on along the minus strand of OZ023264.1, from coordinate 7,787,521 downwards.
AACAATTCAGATTTTAAGAAAGCAATAAACGCAGAAAATTTTGAAAACATTAATGTATTTTTAAAAGAGCTATCACAATATTTAACGTCACTTAGGATAATTGATGGACCGCTTCTGTGTGAGAGTGGTAGAAAAATGGGTATAATTGGCTTTTTATTTTGCATACAAAGTTTGCAATTTGTTTATAAAACTTTAATTGCCGACAATAATTTTTTGCTGTATTTTCCCACTTACAAAATCAGTCAGGATCATATTGAGCTTTTTTTTGGGCAAATTAGATCCATGGGAGGCTATAACAATAACCCATCAGCAAAGCAATTTAAAAGTGCATCTTGAATTAAAAGATTCATTTAAAGGAAATTGTATCCCTTTGGAAGCAATTCCTATTCTGTCACCCATTGAGGTAATAAATAAAACTTGTGGGCGAGAACGAATATCTGAAGAACCAGATGAAGACATGAGTCAAATAGATAATTTTGACGACGACACAGTTCTTCAAATATTAGATATGAATATATCAGAGTTTAAGAAAGAAGTCGTGACATATATATCTGGCTATGTAGTAAGGAAAATAACAAAAGCTCTGAGATGCGAAGAATGCGCGGGTGAACTTGTTGGGGAGAGGTCTGTGTTATTAACATCGTTTATAGATCAGAAAGACAAAGGTCAACTCCTCACATACCCATCTGACGATGTAATATCTATTTGCACTATTGCAGAAAAAGTTCTTCAAACATACTTAAATGAATCTGCGGTGATTATAAATGTAAAGGAAATAAACATGCGAATATTAAAAACTATAATAAACCAAAACAGCATATTTAAAAAACTTGAAGTTCACTTTCGAGAACAAAATCTTTTGACTTGCCATTATGGCCATCTAATTAAACTAATATCTTCTATGTATGTTTCTATTAGAATACATCATTATAACAAAAATCTATTTGATAAAAGTAGAAGTTTAAGGGCTGTTTATAACAAACTTCTCTTATTTAAGGGCCAATAATTCAGTGTACATTTCAAGTACTCGTATGTCCTTCAAATAATGTTATCGGAAAGTTATTATGTCTTATAATATGACCAATAAATTTTAGCTTCCTCTCTATTTCTTTGAGCAACCCTCTTTATTCTTTCACCTCTCCTAGCACACTTTGAAGCGTCTTTCTATCAACCTGCACTGTCTTTGAAATTTTTCTTGTCTACATTTCAAAAGCTTATATTGTCTTCATATCCTACTTAACTACAGCCCAAGTTTCCGCCCCATACATTACCATACTCCATACACGTACGACTTGCATTTGTTCCTCATGTACAGGTTAAAATGTTTATTAGTGAGAACAGTACTGTGGTTATTGAATGCTTGTTTTGCCATCGCGATCCTCTTCAGACCTTTCCTACACTTACCATCATCTGTGATAATACTTCCAATCAATTATTTGAAATAATCTAATAAATCAAGCGTCATGTTCTAAGATTTAAAAGCTACTTTTGTATTTGTATAGGTATTCAAAATTTGTGAAATGCACACGTAACGCAATCTACATCGATCAAACTTCTAGAAATTTTAACACCCAATACAAAGAACATATTTTTGCATTTAGAAATAACCATGCTGACAAATCTACATTTGCAAAACATATTATTGATACACAACATAGACCCACAGTAAATAACGGCATAAAACCACAACATTGTTGTCATGACAAGTGTAAACTAGACTTGTTTTAAGCTTTAGAAGTAAAAAAGCATATACACGACAATATTTAGGATTTCTGAGATATTCTTCTTCCTAATTAAATAAATCAGACAACATAAATCTAACTATTTTTTCCAAAAAGTTGTTATAAGACATGATGTGTGTCGATATTTTCATTGTATAGTCTGCTTTATTAATGTGTTTGTTTAGTTATTTTATTGTTGTAATTGTTATTATAGTTATTACTGTTATAGGTTTCTTCTATCTTTATGTTAAATATTGATATACATCACGTAGACATTTTAAAGGCGTCATCCGTCATATTTGTTTTACTTTATTTTCACTTTTAAAGATTTTTTTGATTATAACATCATAAAATAGCAACAGATCTTTATTTGTAATTGTCATGATTTCGTATTAATTCAATTTTTTTCTGTCTGAGGATACTATCAAGCAGCAAAACCAGTAACAGAGACGTTGAAGAACATCTAGAATTCAGAAGGGCCACTTGCTTCAGTTAGCTTACACGCTGGCTACGTCCTTCACCTACAAAAACGAAAACCAACAGTGAAGCCAGAGAAGTAGTCTCCAAGTCTGTATGAAGTATGGACCAGTTTCACGAAGTAAGGGCAACAGCAATCAATGAAATTAATCTCTATTTCTTTAAAAAAGACAAGGAATGTTAACATTAATTTGTAAACAGTACAATGTACTTTATGTTGTATTTTCTTCTGTTGTTGAAATAAAAACTATTATTATTTATCTAACCTTTTGAATATAAAACTTTATCCAATATATTCATCCAACAATTTATCCAACCAATAACCCAAAAAATATTTCACTGATTTGGAGAAAATTTTGGAATTATGCTTATTTTGCTAATGGCTTGGATGAGTTCGTTCATCAGATCTTAACACATAGTTTTTCCTAACAGAAAATTAAATATATTTTTTTAAACGCAATAGCTTTCAAATTGTTTAAGTGATTGGAACGAAAATTTACAACTTAAAAGAACATACAGAGATGTGGTTGTGTACCAATTTTCAAGTCTTTTGATCAAAGAAAAATGAAGTTATTCGAAATTAATAATAAAATAATCCTCGACATCACTTCAAATTCTGTAATGCAATATCTACAATGTTGGACAAAGGCAGAGCAATACAGCTACCTGTACTGTTATGCTATTTAAATAAATTGTAGATAAAATCTAAATAATGGAAGTCACAACCATTGCCAGATGTCAAGATGTTGCTGACCGGGGTTGCCCGATCTTCAGAAATTTCATGTAGTTAAACCTTTCATGTATAAACATATGAAATTTTTACAACTTCTGATAATAAAGAAAACATTTTATAAAATTTAATTTTATCAGTCATTTAAAAAATACTGTGTTTAATACCTGCAAATTTCGAATTACCCATTTCTCATGATTTTCAACTTAGGTATCCCTCCGATCATAATTTACTCAATCCGACAACTTTGTTAGACTGCGTATGTGCTGAAGCTCAGCTGTCATTTGTCATTGTGTGGTAGTGTTATTTATTGACAATATCAAATTGGAAATTTAGGACAGTAGAAACAGACACCATAAACAAAGAAGAAATTGGAAATTTAGCCTCTAGTGTAGGTTTTTGACATGATACCATTACTAGAGAGATATGATAATGTGGCAGCATAATAATATTATGCTAATGCTGTGGTACAGTCAGTTTGGCGTTTCATCACATCTCGTAACACACCAGCTGTTGTGTGCATACAGTTAGATGTAATTTTTTATTATCAGAATACTACTGTAACATGATGAAATCAAGTTTATAACTGTTAACATACTGTAAATAATTTCTCCACTTTTCAAGTTTGTGTTGCTGCAATGTTAATTAAGGGTTCCCTTAATTATACGCATATTGTGCGTATAAATGTAATATAAAAAAATAAATGAAAATGCAAGTGAACCTATTTAATTTAGCTCTGTATTCTACATTATCTGAAAAAGACTATAGGCGACGAAGTAGAATGTAATTTCGGTAAATTTGCAGTTGACTGCATGAGGGTTTTAGATATTTTTTTCCAGCAACATGCTTAAAACCTTCCTCGCCCACAAGGCAAATTTTCTGGCAAACAACCCCCAAGAAAATTAAGGGACTTTGAAAACATGCGTTTTTCACATTTTACAGCAATACCTCCTTTAAACCCTGTCTACCCCATATTCGCCCAGGTCCAGCAACCTTCTTGGGGGTTGCTCACAAGAAATTTTTCTTGTGCTTTATGCTTTGAAGGTAGTTGTATGCATGCACAAGGGGAAGGAGAACCCCCCGAATTTTTGGGTGAGGAGCAGAAACCCTCTTCCTCCTGGGGTTCTTCTCCTGCATGCACACAATCACCCTCAATGCATCAACCAAAGGATTTTTTTTCCAGCTTTCTAGTTTATTTTTCTAGAGTATATTTCCTGTTTATCAATTGCTTTGTTTGAGTTTTGTATCCAAATTACTCTATAAATATATGTCATAGATCATGTTTTTGCTTGTCCTTCTTTACCTTGTTTTACTGTTCCTAATTAAATTAATTAATTTTCATAACTTTTAATATAAGGCTAAATCTTACAGCTTATATAAATATATTATTTAATATTGTTATGAAAATTCACTATCATAACGCACTTGCTGCGTTCCGAACCTTTTTAGGTTACCTATTTATACAAAAGCTTAAGAAATTCATGAATAAGCATTACATTTCAATGATTGAATAATTTCAGTTTTATTTCTAACCAAACTAAAAATTCCTAAATACGTCCCTGACGTTTCTCCCACTCAAGTCACCGAACTCCGCCCAGTTAGGAAAAGTGTACAGGCTTCTTGTATTGCAAAACTGCACCTTTGTTACCTCTATCCCTTACAACCTCTTTGACTAAAACACAGCTCACCATTACCTTTTATAACTAACGTTAACATTTATTTATGGACTATGAACACTAAAATAATGTTAAATAAGCACTAAAATGAAAATTTACTTCAGCTAAGTTTATTATGATATTATTTAAAATAAACCAATAGGGATACATTTCGCAATTCGTGCGTATATGCACCTGAACGCTATCGTTCAATTCGAACTCGACATCTCGACAACAAACAAAAAAAAATGATCTTAAGTTAGGTTCATCGACTCGCGAATTGCGAAACTAATTTCTATTGATTTATTTTAAACATTATTACATTATTTAAAATAAACCAATAGGGATACGTTCGTGGCGATTTCGCAAGGCGCGAGTGTATGAACCAAACTTAAGGTTCCAGTTTTTCACATAGCAAACTTAAGACTATGATATTTAGTCATTGGGCGGTACACCATTTTTTTTATTTTAATTGGCAAATATGGAGAAATCAAAATATAATCAAGAGACTTCTGTGGAACTCAAAATTTTTACTATTGACATGTAATTTTAAATAATAGATTTATATAACACTTTTTATTACTTTATAGATCTTGACTGGTGCCTGGTGAACTCCCATAGATCTCTATGATGAATTGTTCACTTGAACTACTCACCTCACAGCTGTTTAAACATTTTTCCTACTTTTTTAAGGTTATGTTGCGATTTTAAACTGTGCAGTCAAAATTATTATAAATTTTTAATTGTATTTCTTTCCGATTAAACTTTAATAATACCTATCAACATGGCTAGTGTGCCTAAAAACGAAATCCTACGTCTCTACAAAACCCTTCTCAGAGAATCACAAAAATTTCATTCTTATAACTTCAGGTAGGTACCTACTACTGCCTCATCCTCTAGTTAATAATTTTAAACTAAAATAATCTGCATTTTTTCAGAATGTATGCTGTACGAAAAATACGAGACTCTTTTAGAGAAAATAAAAGTATCACAGATTTAAATGTCATAACTAGTTCTATACAAGACGCAAAGAGAAATTTATCCCTTATTCAAAGACAGGTAAAACAGGATTTAGTATTTTAGGGTAAAATATTAATGCCATTTAATAATTTCAGGTTGTAGTTGGTAATATGTATACTGCAGATAAGTTAGTTATAGAAAACATCATGGAGCATAAAGTTTAGAATAAAACTTAGATTATCCTTGTAGCAAAACGTCAAAGTTTAATTTTTATACAAACCAGTCTGAGAACATTGTCACTTTAAATAGAATTTTTTACTGTAACTTTAATTAATAGTTTACAAATACTACATAATGTGAGTTGTATTAAGTTTTTTCAATGTTTTACTAATAAGCTAAATTGAAGACTCATGTTTATTTGAACTTAAGAGGATTACGTTTATACTATTTAGAAGTGGAGATAATACCATAAGTTAAATTATTTGTTGAGATTTAAATCAGTTTTATAGATGTTGTGTTGTACTTTATACCTAAATAAATAATAAATATGTTGCTCTAATTTGCTTGTAATATCTAAAGGTATGGTCATAGGTTATTCTAGTTATTTTAAAAACCTATTTATTTTATATAAATGATTTCCAAAGCTTAAATGTTCAAGGAAAGGATGTGGATTTATAATGAAGTGTTTGACAAGTGAGTAATTTGACACTTACTCTTTTCGACTAAAACAGGTTTGCCATTTAAGGTTCCGAGCTACTAATGAAGCAATTTTCAAGAATCAATGTCGATGGCAATATCAATAGAAAAGGCAGAGATCTCGGAACCTTTCCCCTGTGATTGAAAGACTTGTAATTGACTGTGATAGATGACTATCCTCTAATGTGAAAAGTCCTTCCTGAATGGAAGCTAGAAGGAACAAGGTTTTCTCTGAGGCAGCACCCCAGACATAAGAACAATATTCCAAGTGTGGGTGTATGTGTGCTTTATATAGCATCAAAAGCTGTTGTGTTGAAAAGAAACTTGTAACCTGAAACAGAAACCCAAGCTCCTTTGCAATATTGGAAACAACATGTATGTGCCAGCAAAAATCCTCTGCAACAACTCCACCCAATGTAGAGATTGTAGCTTTTTTGGGCAGTATTTTCCCAGCCATCTGAACATCTGGTCCTTGTAGGTGACTCTTCCCATAAAATAGTGAATTCTATGTTTTTGATGTATTAAACGTAACCAGATTTGTTGAGCCACAGCTGAGAATCTTTAGACAGGTAATCATTTAGGGTGTTGGTTAGTTTAACTCTCATTGATAAGAAGCAAATTAGTTCTCACTCCAATTAGTATACCATACAGACGAGCTCTGATTAGAGCGAAACCGGTCTGCAGTTCTAATTGTGGTGAGAACACATTTAGCCTTACATACTTTGTCCCTATATTAGGAAATAAATGGGCCAGGGCTGGTAATTTACAACATTGTTAGTTGGTTGTACACAGTCTCTATTTTATAACATTTTATGTTATTTGGAAATGTCGTGACAACATACTACTTGGTTCCGCAACGAGATGGCGACTTCTGTCTTACATCTCACTTTGTGCTGTGAGGCTGGCTACCATAGCCGTATTACTTTATGTGTGTCTTCACTGCAATTAGTATACCTTACTGACGAGCTCTAATTAGAGCGAAACCGGTCTACAGTTATAATAGTGGTGAGAACACATCTAGCCTTAAATAGTGGTTGTGGTAGTGGACTTTTCCTTTACGTGATAGTGAAGGATTTTTTCACGCCTGAGGAGCCGGTGAAGCCGCAACGGACATTTCCGGTTCTGGTGTATGAGTCGGTTTCCGTTACAAACAAAAATTATGATAGATGCTCCTTGTACAAAAGATTCCGGAGATAAAATACTCCTCCATTCGGATCTCTGGGAGACGGGTGTGCAGGGGGCCCGGCATCAAGATTTAACATATCCTTCTTGAATATATCTAGCCTAAATTCTAACCTGAACTCCATCCACCATTTCCTCCAGGCTAATAGCTCCCTACTCCTCTTCCTCACCGAAACCCAAATCAATGCCAAAACAGCCACTAATCACCTTAATTTCCCGGGGTATGAGCTCCTCACTTCCTTTAGATTGCATGGAGGCATGTGTGCATACGTCCGTAGCAATCTACCCTGCACCAGACTCCCCAATTTATAAGCTGGAAGAAAAGACATACTTTGGATGAAACTCTCTCTCTCTCTCAGGGGTGCAACTAAATTCATCTGTTGCATTTACTGGTCACCTTCTGACAACTTTGTCCAGCTCTTCGACTACCTTTCTGAAAAAACGACCATCTGATTTCTGAATATCCTTCCTCCGAGGTCACTATTCTTGGTGACTTCAATGTCCATAATAAGGGATGTCTAGGATCTTCAAAAACCGATCCCCAAGGAATAGCAGCGGAGGCCTTTGCGGTCAGCAATTCTTATGCCAATATGGTTCAGCAACCTACTTATTTTCCTCGCATCCCTTGGATCTCCTTCTTACTACAAAACCTGCTATAAGATATGTCACCGCCCCCTTGGTCGCTCAGACCACGGCATGGTCACTGCTTCCTGCGCAATGCAACAAGAAGTCACACAGTCATCACACCCACGTATCGTTTGGCACTACAACTCCGCGAACTGGGACGAAATGCGGGATTACTTTTCCTTATTTCCATGGGCGTCTGTCTGCTTCTCTCATCCTGACCCCTCTATTATCTCACAAAACGTCTCCGAAATTATCCAAGCTGGCATGGAATTATTTATTCCACCTACACTGAAAACCTCTTCCGCCACGCAAAAGCCAGGTTTCTCTAAATCCTGTGACAAGGCCAGACTTGAAAATGTCAAAGCTCACAAAACGTTTCCACACAATCCCATTCAAGTAAACCGTCAAGCATTTAACGACACAAGAAACCGCTATGTCCGCATTCTTTCTGAGGCAAAAAACTCATTTAATAACCACATCAAAAACAAAATCCTCTCAAGCTCCAACGACAGCAAACCCTTCTGGACTCTTGCTAAATCTATTGTAATGAGTCCTTTTCACTTGTTGACATTTCTGTGGATCAAAATCTCAATTGGCACCATGTCACATCAATTGCAGAAGTGCCTGCTAAGAAATTAGGTTTCCTCTTCCGAGCTCGCAAATACTTTTCACCAGCTAATCTCTATACTTTATATACTTCACAAATAAGGCCAAACCTCGAATACTGCTCCCACATCTGGGGTGCCGCTGCCGTTTCTACACTCGCTATCCTGGACTCCATTCAGAAGAGAGCTATACGTCTCATTGGTGACCCTACCCTCACCCAAAGGCTGCCATCCCTTGCCCACTGACGTGCCGTTGGTGACCTTTCTCTCTTTTATATGTATCTGCATGGGTACTGCTTAGAGAAGCTTTCTTCCATATTTCCTCCACCTGCTGTCCCCAACAGATCTACCAGGGGAACAGAGCAAATGCACCCTTTTACTGTCCAGGTAACCAGATATAGAACATCTTGTTAGGCTTGCTCTTTTGTCCCGAGGACTTCAAAGTTGTGGAATTCCTTGCCGGCACATGTTTTTCCTTCTCCTCCAAACCTTTAAGTCCAGAATTAACAAGTTGCCTTTTTCCTCCTTGTTGACACCCACGGTACGATAGTATTTAGGCTGTAAGCCCTCGTGGTGTGTTGTTGAAATATTAAAAAAAAATACATTGTCTCTATATTAGGGAAGAAATGGGCTAGGGCTGACAATTCACAAAATTGTTAGTTTGTTGTACATAGTCTCTATTTTAAAAGATTTTGTGTTATTTGGAGATGTCGTGACAACATACTACTTGGTTCCTCAACGAGATGGCGACCCCTGTCTTACATCTCACTATGTGCTGTGAGGCTGGCTACCATAGCCGTATTACTTTATAGGTGTGTTCTCACTGAATTAGTATACCGTACTGACGAGCTCTAATTAGAGCGAAACCGGTCTACGGTTGTAATTGTGGTTAGAACACATCTTGCTTTACAAAGAAAAAAACACTAAAAACACAACAAAACATTTTATTTTTTCTCTATGGACTTAATAACATCTTTACCTAAAATATAAAAATCTTCTATTAATGCATCAATATCTAAAACCAGCTTATCATCAACAATCTTTCTCCCATTGACATACGACACCTGAAACAAGAAACATTAGTATCTAACATAAAGACCGCATAATCAGACAACATACCTTAAAATCTTTTGGTACTAAAGCTGCTGGCTTCCACAAGAGACCAATTACATTACCACCATATGCATCATGGAAGAAGGCAGCAAACTCTCCAAAGTTATCCTAAAAGCGAAACATAATATTCTTTACTGTTATCAGATATCATGTGGAATCAGCCAAATCAATACAATAGAACCCTGATTATCCAAGGTAATGTAGACTAGAAATGCATCAAACCGACAAACTCTCAGAAATTCTTATATATTCAGATATTATTATCGTTAGACATTATGACACAATATTAACCCCTTAACGCTCACGCCCGTGTCTGACACGGGCGATGCCAGACGGACCATTTGCTACATGCCCGTGTGTCACACGGGCAACACGTTCAATGGCGATTCAAAGTTATGCATAAACGTCTAGGAGTCGGGGTATATTTCTAGTATATTATACCATTAGCCGACTCATTAGTTGAGCTACTAATGTATAGATGTCGCATGCTTCTAAGCCGCTAAACCGTAATTTTGTTACAGAGTTCTCGCTTTTGGTTCTGTGTTCCGTTAAATTACCTATTCATTGACTTTATACATTGGATATTCTATGCTTTATACTCTGAACGTGTTCTGTGCTGTGAATGAGTATATAGTCAATGGTATATTGTTGTCTTGACAAGTTATAATATAATTAGCAACACTTGAGTTAGTTTATTGTTGCTGCAATTCAAATAACATGAGTGACACAGAAATCTCTACAGATTCCGATTATGTACATATATCAGAGAGTGATGGTAGTGATACTAGTTTGGGAGAAATTTATGATGAAAGTGACGTGGAAAGTACAGATAATGATGATAACACCTTACTTTTGGCCAGGAATTGGTATCAAATTAGTGTACAAGAACCTCCAGACCCCCCTCCAAGGTTTCCATTCACAGGAGAGTCCGGAATTAGTGTTGATCTGCCAGAAAGTACTGATGTATTGGGATTTTTTCAACTGTTTTTCGATGACCATCTCATCACCTTATTAGTTTCGGAGACGAATAGGTATGCAGAACAACAACCAGGTGGTTCCACTCGACAATGTCCACTTATAACAAACGACGAAATGCTTCTGTTTTTAGCAATTATCATGCTGCAAGGGATAGTAGTCAAACCAGTAGAGAAAATGTACTGGTCCAATTGTGAAGTGTTGAAAACACCTGTGTTCGGTAAGTTGATGAGCGCTAGGCGTTTTTTTCATATAAAAAAGAACCTTCATTTTTACAATAATGCAGAATTCAATCCAGACACCCACCCTTACCCAAAACTAAATAAAATATGGCCAGTATTTGATTACATAAATAGAAAATGTTCAAATATATATACTCCGGAACGCGATGTGGCCATAGACGAAAGTCTTGTACTTTATAAGGGACGCCTAAGTTGGAAGCAATACATCCCCTTGAAAAGGGCACGTTTCGGGGTAAAACTATATATGTTGTGCGAGTCCAAAACTGGATATATGTACTCATGTATTATATACACAGGAAAAGGTACAAACTTCAGCGAGAAATATAAAGACATGCCTATATCATCTCAGGTTGTTCTCACTTTACTTGAACCCTTGTTCAATCGAGGCTACTGTCTGACTACTGACAACTTTTATACTTCTCCAACATTGGCTGACTACCTAATAAAATGTAAGACCGATATATATGGTACACTCAGAGTGAATAGAAGAGAAATTCCACCAGAACTACAAAAGAAAAAATTAAACAAAGACGATATAATAGCTTTTCAGAGAGGGAAAGTGATGATCATGAAGTGGAAGGATAAAAAAGATATTTGTTTGCTGTCAACTGTGCACAATTGTGAAATGACAGCAACAATCAAAGTTGATAAAAATGGTACCTCAGTAAGGAAGCCAAAAGTTGTGCAAGATTATAACAATACAATGGGAGGAGTTGATCGCCTGGATCAACATTTGCACGATTATCCATGTACAAGAAAAAGAGGCAAAAAATATTACAAAAAAATCTTCTATCACCTACTGGACATAACAATATGGAACTCGCATGTATTATATAGACAAAATGGCGGCCAGAAATCTCATCTAGAATATAGGATAGCTTTAGTGGAAGCCATAATTGCAAGATGCCATTCTTCGACTATCAAAAGAAGAGGTCGTCCCAGTAGTCAACCTGGACCTTTGAGACTGACGGAAAGACATTTTCCTGAATTCATCCCTCCAACAGAAAAAAAAGCTTCCCCATGCAGACAGTGTGTTGTGTGCTGTAGCAAAAGAGATGATAAAGGGAAAAGAAGGAGAAAAGAAACCAGATATTACTGCAAAGACTGCGATGTGGGTTTGTGCGCAGTTCCCTGCTTCAAGATTTACCATACTGAATTGAACTTTTAGGTAACCACAAACATAGCATTTTCCATAAACAGTATTGTACTTATATTGTAGCTATCGTGTGTAGGGTACTGTGGTACCTAGTTAGAGAATTGTATTTATTTTTATGATTTTTAGATAGGTACATTTTTACCCTATGGCAAAATTTGCTTCTACACCTCTGTGTTTTATTTGGCATGCCTTCTGCTATGCATTATGTCATGAATCTTTGGTTTCTCATTTCTTTGAAAATATATATATATATTTCTTAGTTTTTGTATATAATTCCATCGAACCCTTCAAAAAAAATATTTCTACGCCAATGAATTCAACAAGAACTATGTAAAAGAGCTTACCAATAATGATAACTCTCATATATTTTATTTAGTCGTTGTATCCGCTTCTGATTTTGCGAAAATAAAATATAATAAATTAAATTCATTTTCTGGCAACCCCTGGCGAAAAAAACATTTCTACGTCACTGAGATTTGGTAAAAATACTTAGAAAGACATGTACCCCAATAACCAATAATAAAAAAAAGTGACGATTTTGGCTCAAAAAAATCAAAAATAATATAATCCTTAAGGGGTTAATAAAAAGTCTGGACACAGCAAGTGTGTTATGGTAGTGAATTTTTGTAAAATTGTTTTTGATAGCAAACATGTCTTTTTTAATGAAAGCAGCCATCAAATATGGTTACCAGTATAACTGTTGTGTCCTGATATTGTTAGTCCTCCCTCCACAGCAATTAGAGGTGCAGAGACGACATTGGTATCCAAGTGAGAGTTGTCATGGAGCATCAGAATTGTTGTGTTATAAAAACTGTCATGTGTAAATAGAACTGTCATATAAAATAGATGAGACAGATCACAAATCAAGCGAAGCAGCGACGAGAGAGCCCAGTCTCAACTACTTCGAACTCATCCAGGGAGATCGCCTGACCCGCGGCACGGAGTCAAGACCCACGGTTGTCTCCATAGACACGTGGACAGGTTCGTCGGCCTCGTATTGGAAGCGTCAGCCTTTCAACGAGCGACGGACTCACGCAGCAGAAATCCAGTCAACCACGGCATCAACACACCACAAGTATACACCGTCGTCACCTGGAGACGTGAATCACCTTGGCCCTTTCGACGAAGCCCCAGGTATCAGCGACACCACTTCGTGTTGACCACAGCGAGCACAGCAATTGTCCAATTGTAAGTCCCCTTTTTACATTGTACCCCCTCATTAGTTCACAACATTCATCCCTGTATTTAAATTGGTAACTTTGTAGAATTAAATTGTTATTGTTTTATCACGTGTAGTTATTACAAATCTGTACCTACAAAGAACAGTTCCTCTGGTCCTTCTAATGCTAGCCTTTTATGAACCATACAATAACCTATATAGTAAAAACAATGTACCATATTTCATCAAATTGTTTGAATATGTATAAAAATTCTCTGAAAATAAACTTAAAAGCTTCCTGAAAAAACTTGTCTGATTTTTCTGGCTAACAAACATCTTCAAGCTATTTAATCCCAAAAAGCTTTTCGACAAAATTCGCAACAAAATTTTGCATGGAAATTTACAAACTATTTTTTCACCAAAATTTGAAAACATTTTTTTACTTCACTTATTAAACATTATTATGCCCTTTACTTCTGAAACACAAAATACAGGTGTTCCATTTGAAACAATTGAGTTAGAGCAGTTTGCCATTTTTTTTTTAATTCAGTCATTATTTGAGAGCTCCTGTATACGGCATTTCAATATTTCGACCAATCATATATAGAAGACCTTTTTGAATCATAATTTTTGATATGTGCCAAAAATGTGAAAGGTTGCAAAACAATTGAAATAACTTGAAATTGATGAACTCTATCAAATTTTTTTCCTTACAAACGCATTATAAGTCGATGAAAAATGCATTGATGTTTGAAAAAAAAAAACTTCTATCACCAACAACTTATAGGCCACCTGTGATTGTTAACATAATTTTATAAGATACCATATAATGAACTGTATACGTTAATTTTTTCTCGTATCTTGCATAATAACATACCTTGAGCTTTACCATAGAAATGCATCACCCTGTATATATGTAAACAGATAAAAACTGAAACTAGCCCCGGATATGGGTTCTAACGGGCCTAGTTCGCGCTCATTTGAAGAAATCTTTTCAAAATACAAAAGTCACATTCTTCTCATTAGCGAATTTTTCCTATCAAAATTCGCAAAAACTTCTAGACAATCAAAGCATAGACTTTATAACTTAAACTACTGACAAAGTATTAGAGAAAGGGTCTATTTGAAATGAATTTTCTGGAAACATTTTAGTAAAATGAAGAACAATGACGGTTGAAGCTAAACCTTAAGGGTTTGTAAAACACTCTTCTTGCAACATTTTCTCTACATAACCCGTATTCCTTTCAGGTTCTTTGCCTTAAAGTTGCCAATTTTAACGTATCAAATCGTGTTTCAAGAGGAAAACCACAAAAGTGTTTTCTTTAAAAGCCTATAACTTTTTTTCCTTTTAACTTACAGGTCTAAATTTAGGTACGTAGTTTACATTCTATAATATTAACCCGCGTACCAAATTTGATTGCCATTACTTTATTATTTCCTGAGATATAAATATTTTCCGGAAAAAACCGGGCCGATTATCCTGGCTAACGAACTTATCCAAGCAACTTGCAAAAGGAAGATACTCACCAAATTTGATCTAAATCGGCCCATTATTTTTTAATACACACACACAGATATATATATATATATATATATATATATATATATATATATATATATATATATATATATATATATATATATATGTATATATGTATATGGTCTTTAATGTGAGATATACTTGTTCTCGGGTTGAACTGCGTACAGAATTTATTAAAACTCATTTTGGCTCCTGTTTTGGAGCCATTTTCAAGAGGCAAAGGAAATATGTAAGGACATGAACTCTAAGGCCTCAATCTGCCTACTCCTTAGAGCGGTGATCAAAGGTGGGTTGGGTTGTTGTAGTTCGATTACGAGGCCTCAATCTGCCAGTCCCCAAATGTCGCCGGAGATCATCTCTAAGGTCTCAGTGTGTTTAACCCTAGGCCTAAGAGAGATCTGGCAAATCGTTGCAAGCCTTGTATTGTACGTATCGTTTTGTCTACCTGCTTCATTATCAGTGAAAGTAGTCTGGTCATGATCAGGGGTTTTAGTCACGGTACTTAAAGGATTACAGGCATTTGTTGAGATAGATAATGGGGAAATGAAATTTTCTATTACATTTATTATCTTTTTGTGTGTTTGTAATGTGTAATGAAAATATAACAGATTTCCTAGTAATCAGAAGACGAAGACCATCATAAATTGAGCTGCCGTAATCAGGTACTCTCAAATAGTGGGTGAATTTGAAAAGTTTTCGCAGAAATGTTTTTAGTGTTTCTGTAAAAATCATTTTTTTGTAAGATTTGTGTGATGTGTTGGTAATTGATAATAAATGTTTAGTAAGTTACTGTAAAAAAAAAGTTTGTGAAAAATATAATTTAGTGCAACATTACTGAAGGCAATTTCTGTAAAAAAAAAAGGTGATTTTTTTCAATTTTGGTCCTAAAGCTGTTTGTGAATAATTATATTTTGGTAGGTGATAGCTTGCAGAGTGGTGGCCAGGAAAATCGGACCAGTTTTTTCTGGAACCTTTTAAGTTTATTTTCGGAATATGTTTGTACTTTTTGAAACAACAAAGCTATTTTAATGAAATATGGTACATTGTTACTACTATATTGGTTATACTGCCAACCAAATGTCCTTCTTTTAAAAACAAGACATATTTGCAATTAAAAACATTTTTATGAAAATTCGCTACCATTACGCACTTGCTGTGTCCAGACTTATTTATTAGTAGTCATCACAACTTCTAAATATTGCAAGATAAAAATAAACATTTACTTCTTTTGTGCTTAAATAAATAAAATTACTTACCCTTAATTCTCTTAAAAAATTTTGTACAGGATTAAAATCAACAACAGGCATTAACGTGCTTTCCTTGCGTTTGAATGCATCTAAAATTATTTTCTTTTCTATCTGATCTGCCTGAACTTGCTCAAAACGTCTTGGATTCATTAATGGTTTTAAATGTATAATTACATTATAACCAGTAAGACTGGGCACGAACAGGGACTAAAAAGGAATTTTAAAGCTTATTTAATCACCAAGTGATAACTTTGATTACACACAACATAGGTCCAATTAGAAATAAATATTGATAAGGCATAATAATATCAACATAGACAAAACCATAGTGAAAAAAAGTATAAATTATCAAAAATATACAAGAATAAAGTTTAAAAAATATATAAAAATAGTACTGCAAATTCAATCATAACTTCCACATCTCTGTGATAATCTACTCTCCACAGAAGGACTTTTTCATGAAATGAATCTGAATTACAAAAAATAAAAGAGAAAAAACTAAACTATATGTATTCTTAAAGATCTAATGTCATTCTAAATTGTCAATTGTCAAAACTAAATTCAGTTTCCACCCCCTCACATTAAAACTGCTACTTCAATTTATTCACAGAATACTAGATGAGTGATGAAATTAAAAGTTTTCTAATACTACATACAGACTTGGAGACTACTTCTCTGGCTTCACTGTTAGTTTTCGTTTTCGTTGGTGAAGGACGTAGCTAGCATGTAAGCTAACTGGAGCAAGTGGCCCTTACGAATTCTGGAAGTTCTAGGATGTTCTTCAACGTTTCTGTGACTATAGTTTCCTGCTTGACAGCATTTTCAGACAGATAAAAATTGAATTAGTACGAAATCATGACAACTACAAATAAAGATCTGTTGCTATGTTATGATATGATGTTTTGATCAAAAAATTTTTATCAAATTGAAAATAAAATGAAACACAGATGACAGATGAGGCTTTCAAAATGTCTATGTGATGTATGTCAATATTTAACATAAAAATAGAACTAGCCTATAATAACTATGATAACAGTTACAACAATAAAATAACTAAACAATAACAGTATAAAAGCAGTATCTACACAACGAAAATATCGACATACATCAACTCATTATCTTATTACAACTTTTTTGAAAGAATAGTTAAATTTATTTTCTTTGACTTATTTAATTAGAAAGAAGAATATCCAAGAAAGGGGAATTCATTAAATCAGTTTGCTCGTTTAAAACAAGGTAGTTATTGTCGTGTGTGTGCTTTTTGACGTTTGTCATTATAAAAATGTAGTGGTTGTATGCAGTTATTTACTGTAGGTCTATGTTCGGTATCAGTAATATGTTTTGCAAATGTAGATTTGTCAGCGTGGTTATTTCTAAATGCAGAAATATGTTCTTTGTATCGGGTGTTAAAATAATAACCACACTGACAAATCTACAGTAAATAACCGCATACAACCACTACATTTTTATAATGACAAACGTAAACTAGACTTTTTTGAAGCTTTAGAAGTCAACATAGTAACATAGCAACAGATCTTTATTTGTAGTTGTCATGATTTCGTACTAATTCAATTTTTATCTGTCTGAGAATGCTGTCAAGCAGCGAAACTATAGTCACAGAAACATTGAAGAACATCCTAGAACTTCCATAATTCATAAGGGCCACTTGCTCCATTTAGCTTACGTGCTGGCTACGTCCTTCACCTACAAAAACGAAAACCAACAGTGAAGCCAGAGAAGTACTCTCCAAGTCTGTATGTAGTCTGGACAAGTTTTACCAAGTAAGAGCAACAACAATCAATGAGTTTTCTAATAAACAAACCCTAAAACGTTATATTACTCGAGTTTTAACGAAAAAATGTCAATTTTCACCAAATCACCCTCCATTCATTCCCTACCCCCTGGAGCGACTCTACCAGAAAACAATCCGAACCGTTCGTTTGTCGGATACTAAATTTGAAGACGATATCTCAATTTGTTCTAAAGTTATCGTGGTTACTAACAGATATACAGACCGACAAACAAAAAAAAACATTCGTTGCCAAATTATGTTTTTTTACATGTTTTGACACTTTTTACGACGTTTAAGTGAATTTTTTTAAATTTATTGCTCATTTGTGGAACTCACTGTAAAACTTGAATCAATAAAACATGCTATTACTCTACTATACACCAAAAAGAGTAACAGACCCAAGAAAGAACCTTGAGGAACTCCACCAGCATTTCAGCTGAAGATGCTAAATAGTAAATTTTTTGGTAAGAAAGCTAAAGATGGGTTTACACTTCCAGGTGCATATTTACAGTAAATAGAGTATATGTCATTTTAAAAGATACACTTTGCTAAATTGGAAAATGAGCTAATGGCAAAAAGCCACAACCAGAATTCGAGAATAGGGAATAAATTATTGTAAAATTATGTCTTACCTTCAATGGAATAGATTGTTCTTCATGAACAATGCTCTCATACACTTTTAAACTTGCTTCTGCCAGGTTTCTTACTCTCAGTAATACTTCTTTAGTTGGAGCTGATTTTGTAAAAATAGACTGCGTCTTATCATCATATGGTGTGATAATATACAGCGAAGGATAAGCTTCACGATTTTTCTCTATCATAGACTCAACTTCACTAATGCTATTCTCTGGAAAAGGAACAAATGGGTTAATAAAGTGATGAAAATATAAGAATGATATTAATACATCATTTATTCAAGAAATAAAAAAATGGTAAAGAACATATGACAAAATAGTCTGGACGCAGCAAGTGCGTTATGGTAGCGAATTTTCATTAATTGCTTCAAATTTTTATAACTCCATTTTCTATTAACGTAGAAAGTTGAGTTTTGGTGGAGTAAGGTATTTAAGAGGGCAACATACCAACCAAATTCCATCAAATTAACTTGGTTTTTTTTTTAAAATACAATTTTTTTTTCTTCGGAAATATTAATTTTTTAATTTTTGCAGTCTCCCCATTAGCAAATTTAAAAAAATAATAAACGCTTCATTTTTTTTAATAAAAATTTGCTAAGAACAAAACAAATGTCACTACATAAAAAAAAAGTTCGGGATGCAGCAAGTGCGTTATTGTAGTGAATTTCCATAAGAATAATATATCATAGTGATTTAATCATATATTAAAAGTTAGAAAACGTTACTTTATTTAATTGGGAATGGTAAAAAATAAAGTAAAGAAGGGCAAACAAAAACATGATCTCTAACATAAATATTTATACAGTAATTTGTAAATATAAACAAAAAATACACTAGAAAGTGGAACATAAAAAGATTTTTGTGTTTCATGCATTGAGGGTGATTGTATGCATGCAGAAGGGAAAGAGGAACCCCCAGGACGAACAGGGGTTTCTGTCCCTCACCCAAAAACACGGGGGTTCTCCTTCCCCTTGTCGTTGCATAAAACTACCTTCAAAGCATAAAGCACAAGAAAAATTTATTGGGAGCAACCTCCAAGAAAGTTACTGGACCTGGGCGAATATGGGTGTTGTTCGGGGCAGACAAGGTTTAAAGGAAGTATTGCTGCAAAATGTAAAAAACGCATCTTTTCAAAGTCCGACTAAATGTTTTTTAGCATTTTCCGCTCAGATTTCCTCCCCGCCCAGTAACCCTATTAATTTTTGGTCCCTTAAGTTTCTTAGGGGTTATTTGCACCAAATTTGCCTTGTGGCTTGTGCATCTAAGGGGGGTTCTCAGCATGTTTCTGAAAAAATATATCTAAAAACCCCCCTTGCAGTAAACTGTAAATTTACTGGAATTACATTCCACATTGTCGCCTACAATGCCTTTTTCAGATAATATCGAATACAGCACTAAAGTAAATCAATTCACTTGCTGTTTCACTCCTTTTTATCTTTATATTACATATATAAACACAAGATAAGTAAGTATAATAAAAGGGGGCCCTTAATTAACATTGGGGCTACACAAACTTAAAAGTAGAGAAGACATTTAGATCGTGTCTGTGTGCACACAAAAATTAGTAAAATAAATTATAAAATCTAATAAAAAACAACAGTTTTACGATATTATTTTAAATAAACGAATAGGCATATATTTCGCGGCTATTTCGCAATTCACGAGTGTATGAATCTAGGTTTTGTCCAAGACTACACTGAAATCCGGTCGACGCCGAAAGCAAGCACCTTTTAAATTAAGCTCGATAGGTTTAGACGCTAAACAAACGTAGTTATGTCTAATTTTAAGTGAGACTGTACCTCTTTGAAACGTACAATATGAGAAATACAGAAAGTGCTATTTACTAAAGTCAGTAAAAAAAAGTAACCTGCGAAATCAACGATAATAAAAATGATGGATCTAATAACTTATCTATCAGTATCGATCTCGTTTTTTGAGCAGGTTTTGATACTTGCAGAGAAAATTGTCGTATGCTAAAATTTAGCGTTTTTGAAAGCAAACATTGTCCCGGTATTATAAAAGAAATGGGCCAGGTCTGACATCTACAAAATTATTAGTTGATTGTACAAATGTCTCCATCTATAACGTTTTGTGCTAACTAGAGCAGTTGTGACAACATGCTACCTGGTTCCGCACCGAGATGGCGTCCCTGTCTACGTTCAGGCATGTTGCATTAATACTTGTGACTTTCATTGTTTAGATTTTTATCGACCATTTATTTAAATATCATAGCAGTACAGGTAACATCATCTGTCTTTGTCCAACATTATAGATATGGTGTTACAGAATTTGAAGTGATGTCGAGGATTATTTTAATTTTAATTTCGATTAACATTATTTTTCTTTGATCAAAATACTTGAAAATTGGTACAGAACAATGCCTGTCTATACTCTTTTAATTTGTAAATTTTCATTTCAACCACTTAAAGAATTTGAAAGATATTGCGTTTAAAAAATATTTTTAAATTTTTTGTTAAGAACAATTGGGCGTTAAGATCTGATGAACAAACTCATCCAAGCCATTAACAAAATGTTACATTTTAGCTGACCATGGAAATGGGTTCCAGGGGCCCTAATTCGCTCTCATTTGAAGAAACTTTCCGAAAGTCTCACCATCGATACCTCACTATTATGAAAATTCACTAAAAAGGTAACAGACACGGTGCTACCAAGCGGTCACCCATCCAAAAACTGACCACGCCCGAGGTTGATTAACTTCGGTGATCGTACGAGAATGGATTTTTCCAACAAGTTACAGCTGCTCGCGTGAAATGATTGTTTATCCAGGGTTTATATATTCTTTATTAATTTTTAAGTTTCGTTTTTAAATAAGGAATTAAATTGTTTTCAAATTTTGCAATCTTTACACCATTTTTAATAGTTCTAATTGCATACGTACTGTTCCTGTGTAAAAGAATTTAACATAACTTACTTTAAACGTTAGGGTCTTGGACAACTCACTCATTTCGCAATATGATCAAACAAAGCAATGATTTAATTCACAAGCTTTTCATATAAACTAAAATTATTACTCGAAAAACAACCTATTCTCTGATTAACCTAAAATAACAATAAATTGATATTACATATGACGCTACATAAACCGCATAATTTGCTATAAGAATGCAAATAACAGAATAAACCAATACCAATTTAATTTCTGAGCACGTGACCAATAATCGTGTCATTGGTCATTTCAGAATGCCAAATCTATAGATAAATCTCCCTAGACTAAATTCACAAAAAATGTTATAATTGTAAAACTTTTATTCAACTTATAAAGTTTTTATTTAGTTATTGTTTAGATCACAACTTAAAATCAGGCTCAAACTCTTTAGCTGCCGATTTTACCATGTATCTTTTTGAATAACAAATCAATTCTAGAAATAAATATTACTGTTCATTTTCCTAACGAGGGAAACTTCCAAACTTTGTGTAATAAAATTTTGAAACTGACAACTCTGACTGTTTCAATTTATTAGGCAGATTTTGTAGCTTTCCAACATTCAAAGAAAACAAACTAAGACATTCGTTATGTCAACCTCTCCCACACACATTACACAACGCCTTAATAAACTTTTAGGAGTATGTCGTAGCTTTTAAATTTCTTTAATTCGGGATAACTTAAATTTATGTTGAGAGAAACGCCTCTAAATTAATATATGAGAAGATCTTTGAATGCTCTATATAATATGTGAACAATTCCATTCCACTCACTTTAATAATTTAACAAATATAGCGTTTTCATAAAGTTTTCCCCGATTTTCCACCAGAAAAACTTAAGCATAAAGGCTGATTAACGAACTCGACCTTGGTTTTCACCAAAATAATATTTTTTCCAAAGTTTGATTGAAATCAGTATAGTATTTTTTGAGTTATCGCGCGGATACATACATACATACATACATACATATATATATATATATATATATATATATATATATATATATATATATATATATATATATATATATATATATATATATATATATATATATATATATATATATATATATATATATATAAGCTTTTCATTGTGACCTCCCTATTAGCGAATTTTTCTTAATAAAATTCACTAAAAGATCGAAAGCTTATATATCCTCTCGCTAGGTAACCAATTAAAGCCTACATTATACAATTGAACAACAGCACAAAAAAAGCAAAGTACAATAATTGAACTTAACCAACCTGTAAGCTGTAAAGATTAAAGTTTAAATATAGATAAAAACGATATGAGTAAAATGCTGTATAAATAAAAACGATATAAAAAAGACTATGTAAATTAAAACTTAAGAGAATAAAAATATAAAAAATATCTATAAATATAGAAAAGGTATGTATATGAAAACCATACAGATAAAAAATTATGTGTGTGCATTTTTTGTTTTTTTATATAGTTCAACAACACACCACGGGGGCTTACAGCCTAAATACTATCGTACCGTTGGTGTCGACAAGAAGGAAAGAGAACTTGG
Source organism: Tillus elongatus (assembly GCA_964006375.1). NCBI lineage: Eukaryota > Metazoa > Arthropoda > Insecta > Coleoptera > Cleridae > Tillus > Tillus elongatus. Next base: position 7,764,534 of record OZ023264.1, on the reverse strand, counting down.
AATGCCTCGGGACAAAAGAGCGGGCATAACAAGATGTCTGGTGACCTGGACAGTAAAAGGGTGCATTCGCTCTGTTCCCCTGGTAGATCTGTTGGGGGCAGCAGGTGGAGGAACTATGGAAGAAAGCTCCTCTGAGCAGTGCCCGTGCAGATATCTATAAAAGAGAGGTCAGCAACAGCACGTCGGTGGGCAAGGGATGGCAGCCTTTGGGTGAGGGTAGGGTCACCGATGAAACGTATAGCTCTTTTCTGAATGGAGTGCAGGATAGCGAGTGTAGCAGCGGCATCCCTGATGTGGGAGCAGTATTCGAGGTTTGGCCTTATTTGTGAAGTATATAAGGTATAGAGATTAGCTGGTGAAAAGTATTTGCGAGCCTAGAAGAGCAAACCTAATTTCTTAACAGCCGCTTCTGCAATTGATGTGACATGTTGGTGCCAATTGAGATTTCGATCCACAGAAGTGCCAACAAGTGAAAAGGACTCATTACTTTAAATAACTTGATTGTTTATTGTGATGGGTCTAGGGCTGGTGTATCTCTTATGAGATAGAAGGCAAGACTGAGATTTGGTGGAGTGAATTGTACAAGATTTCTACTTCCTCAGTCTAATATTTTTTGGAGATCTACAGAGACAGAATCCTCCAGGAGTCTGCGATCCTCATCTAAAGACAGGCTTAGAATATTGTATATTTTAGTGGAGGGTGCTGTCATCCGAGTAACTGTGAACTGGGTTGGATCTGCATTATAAAATTCAATCATTATATAAAATCACCAATGTATCAACCATTCTTTCAGTCCTGATTTAACGTTTTGATCACTCATGAGGTTCCTCTTATCACTTCTAATAATAAAACCTACTCTTTCTTTTGCTCTCTCATCTGCATCCACACCACTGAGGATCATGAGATGTCCGTTCTCCAGTTCCTCCTCTCCTCTTCCCTTCTGTTTTGTTTCCGTTATTCCTAAATTCCTAACAAGTCTAATTTCTCATCTTTTAATACAAAATAACTTTTTTAAATTTAACCTCTTTTAATATAAAATAACCAAAATTAACTGAAAACGATTGAAAATAAAAATAAAATTACAAAATCTGTACTCACTTGATAACATTTCATTGAAATTAACGATAACAGGATGCAGATCCCACTGCAGCTCTGCGAAGAACTTCAAAAACCTAAAGAATCCAATCTGTGGCATTTGTGTTTGAAGGAAAACTGACTCGCTTATGTACAATGAGGCATTTAATAAATCAATAACAATTTCAGGAAAGAGGTAATCATCAATCAAATGTGAATTCAACCATCTTTTTATTAGAGCGGTACTAGGGCCATAACTGGGATGCTGCGACTGCAATCTGGAAAATTACAATACAAAGTTAGTTACATACTTTTAAATATAAATAAAGAAGATTTAGCTTATAATTTATGAATTACTAATAGATTTGTGTTATGCAATTAACTAATATTACACAATTAGAAGGAAAAACTAGGTTTTGAGTTTTTTAATTAGCTTTGCTTTTACGTTAAAGTTATTTCTTTTACTGAATTTTCATTAAGAAACTAATAGAGAGGTATCGATGGTATGATATTTGGAAAATTTCTTCAAAGGAGTGCCAATTAGGGCCCCTAGAACCCAAATCCAAGGTCAGTTGCAAAGATTATATATATATATATATATATATATATATATATATATATATATATATATATATATATATATATATATATATATATATGTAACTGAAAAAACTTACCCCTTCAAGGCGCCTCTTAATTTAGGTAACATATCAAGTTTCTTTTCTAAGTCAACACTGACTGGCGTTTCTTTATATGCAATCACACCATTTACTGAAGTTTCTTTTTTTAAAAGGCTTACTTCTTTCGGTACAAAAATTCTGTATCGAAAAACGACTCCTTCATAAAATACATCCAAATATTCCCGCCGAACTGATGATATAATGTTATATTTCTTCCCTAATAGTTTAGAAATTTCTAGATAAAAGGCTATCTTCATGTATTGTACAGCTTTGAGGTCATCTGGCCATTTTGAACTTCGCTCTGAAAATATAAGTAATTTGAGAATGTTACTTCCACTTTTGGTTGGTTAGAAAAATTCAGAAGAGGATAGGCTTAATTTTATAGAATGACAAACACAGGGTGAAAGTCCTGACAATTTTTGTGGCAGTTTTAGAGGGTAAAACAGGGTTCCCACTAAAAACAGAATATCAATTTCCCTGACTATTCCCTGGCATGCCAAAATCTATTTCCCTGACTTTGATCTGCTACAATCTACCCCCAAAATCTGTAACACACTACTACCAAATACAGGAGGTCTTCGCCTCATGGCATAAAACACACCTCCCCCATATGAAAGATACACATTTTTCCTTACATATAAACAAAAACGCTACTTTATACAAATATGCACCTATCATTGTGTTTCAATTATTTATCATAAAATGGAAACAAATTATTTCTCCCTGACACGGACAAAAATTTCCCGACTCTTAGTCAATTTTCACAATTTGGTCCCGATTTCACTGCTAAATGTTTCCTTCTACAAATTCCCTGACTCTTCCAGGTTTTTTAGAAGTAAAATTGTTGGAAATTTGGAATAAAAACATACCTATCTATTGACTAATTCGATTATACATTATATCATACAATGCTTGGGCTTGTCTTTAATTTTGCCCAATGTATTCTTCTAAAACCCCCAGCTCTCAAGAATTCTTTTGTCACATTATAACTTCTGTAAAAATTTTGCTTCCGTTCTGGTTCTAGCGTCCACCAATGTTTCTGGTCATGGATATTTATCTTAACTAAAACGTATAAACGATTCCTCTTTTGCAACCAAAATCTTTTTGAAAAGAATAAGTGTTTCAAGCAATAATTTCGACTTATGTATTTGTTGTTTACATTTCACCAAATCAAGATACTGAAAACGAGTAATACGAATAGAATCGGATATTTTATTTTATTTAATTTAATGTGTGCCAAAATTATATATTCCGCTAAATCAAAACTAATAGTAAATTAATTAAGTTTGTCTAGTCAAGAGTTGACGACCTTGCCTCTAGTACTAACTAAATTAGGTACACATGTACTGGAATCATAGATAAATCAGGTCATGGATCATGTGCCATGAATCATGATTTAGATACTCAATTTTTAGACTGGTGGTCCAAGAGACCCCAATAAATATACACTGAGACTGAAACTGGTAACGTATTACACGTTTTGCAACCTTTGCATTCTCATTATAACGCTCATTGCTACATGATTATGTTATTATTTTAATCAATGAAGTTTGGTATCTCCCTACTCGATAATATTGTTTTAATAGTCAATGAAGGCTATTTTTATTTTTTATTTTAGTCAAAGAAATTTGTTGCTTTCATAGTCAGTGAAAACTATTATTCTTTTAGTCAATGAAATTTATTACATTCTTACTTAACGAGATTCCTACGTCCTTAGTCGATGAACAATATAACAACTTAAAATTATGCCTATAAAAGCACGAATATTCTCTGGTCTAGCTCAACAAATTCGACCTAATAACGGCAGTTGCTGGGTCTCAACTTAATTTTCATTTGTCAAAATAACGAACTCCTTATAAAGCCATGTAACCTTTGTCTGACTCCTTTTTCAATAAAAATCTCGAAACAGTAACCATGTCAAAGTTAAGCTAAGCAAAGAGAGAAAACTCAGCATGATCATATGAGGTAAGCCAGATTAAATACTAGGCTATAATAAACGCTTGTTTGCTTTGTAACAATAGACGATAACTGCTTGTGTGATTGCTCTGTTTAATGTTCTTGTCTTGTTTTGTGATAGCTCGTTGCAGTATTTGTGTACGCTCTCATTATTGATAAAAAATTGCGTTTTTATAATCATCATACAGATTAACTTTGTTCTTGACTGAATATCCTACGAGCATGTTGCACATGGATAACCTCAAAAATGACACTGTACTGATACGGAATTAATTATTGTTTTTAGCCATCCCGTTTTTTTATGGGCAGTCTCATCAATGCCAATGTCCTGGACGGCCCTATCACCACAGCCAATTTGGGATCCACCTGCAGTTACACCATTCTAGACGCCCCCTCAAGCACCAGGCCATGCGAAGACACCGTGGACTGAATCCAGCGATTTTGATCAGCACTGAATGATCATACAGCAAGATGTTTAGAGGTTTCACTAGCCCAGAATAGCCTCAGGCATTGTCCAGCGCAGTCAACGCATGGAACTCCATAGACAATACCAAAGTTAAGTACATTGTTGATCGGTAATCGGTTATGAATTTCAGATAATTTCATTTAAACTGCTTCAATCCATAACAAAAGTTATAGTCATTTTGCTTTATATAATTTCAGTATTTTTCAATAAAGTTACAGTCTTTTTGCTTTATATAAATTGACTATTTTCAATAAACTAAGATAACCGAATCTTGATTTTCATTTGTACATCTGACATTACCCAAATTATAAGGGCATGAACCTACATATTTTTCATTTGAATTGCATTAAACATATTACGTTTCAAACTTAATCTATATCCATTTGCGCCCACAATGTAATTGTTTTGAATTTTAAATCAGAAATGTTCATCATGTATGTAGTTTTCACCTTATAGATATAAATCAATAAGCAAAGCATGCACGACGGCAGGTGGTAGTGGACTTTTCCTTTACGTGATAATAAAGGATTTTTTTACGCTCGAGGAGGTACCACCCCTTACATCAAGGGGCCGGTGTAGCACGTTTCCGGTTCTGGTGTATGAGTCGGTTTCCCTTATAAACAAAAATGATGATGGCTCCTCCTTGTACAAAAGATTCCGGAGATAAAATACCCCTCCATTCGGATCTCCGGGAGAGGGGTGTGCAGGGGGCGCCAGCATCAAGATTTAACATATCCTTCTCGAATATATGTAGCCTAAATTCTAACCTGAACTCCGTCCACCATTTCCTCCAGGCTAATAGGCCCCAACTCCTCTTCCTCACCAAAACCCAAATCAGTGCCAAAACAGCCACTAATCACCTTAATTTCCCGGGGAATGAGCTCATTACTTCCTTTAGATTGCATGGAGGCGTGTGCGCATAAGTCCGTAGCAATCTACCCTCCACCAGACTCCCCAATTTAGAAGCTGGAAGAAAAGACATACTTTGGATGAAACTATCTCTCAGGGCTGCAACTAAATTCATCTGTTGCATTTACTGGTCACCTTCTAACAACAACTTTGTCCAGCTCTTCGACTACCTTTCTGAAAAAAACCGACCATCTGATTTCTAAATATCCTTCCTCCAAGGTCACTATTATTGGTGACTTCAATGTCCATAATAAGGAATGGCTAGGATCTTCAAAAACCGATTCACAAGGGAGAGCAGAGGAGACCTTTGCAGTCAGCAATTCTTTAGCAATATGGTTCAGCAACCTACTTACTTTCCTCGCATCCCAACACACAGCTCAAAGCCCTTGGATCTCCTTCTTACTACAAAACCTGAATGCTGTAAGACATCAGTCACCGCCCCCTTGGTCGCTGAGACCACGGCATGGTCACTGCTTCCTGCACAATGCAACCCGAGGTCACACAATCATCACACCCACATATCGTTTGGCACTACAACTCCGTGAACTGGGACGAAATGGGGGATTACTTTTCCTCATTTCCGTGGGCTTCTCTCATCCTGATCTCTCTGATATTTCACAAAACATCACCGAAATTATCCAAGCTGGCATGGAATTATTTATTCCACGTACACAGAAAATCCCTTCAGCCAATCAAAAGCCCTGGTTCTCTAAATCCTGACAAGGCCAGACTTGAAAAGGTCAAAGCTCACAAAACGCTTCTACACAATCCCAGTTAAGAAAACCCTCAAGCATTTAACGGCGCAAGAAACCGCTATGTACACATTCTTTCTGGGGCAAAAAACTCTAATAACCACTGTGTGAAAAATTAATAAATGTTTCACTCCACTCTATACAGCCTTTTATTTGTGTTAAAAATTACAGTGTATTTTACTACGTCACTCAGTTTTAAAGATATTCAAGCAGTTAAGTTTTAAAATGCAACAATGTTTTTTTCTTACCTAATTGCAATACACAATCGATGGGTTTCACATATTTTGGAATAACACCAATTTTCTTCTCCTCGTTCAGCAAAATATTGTGCCCCTTACTATTCGTCAAAGTCTTTCCGCATCGGTATGTTGTTGGAATTGGTGGGAAAATGTCTGTGTAACTAAAAAAAATATCAAATAAATTTTCTACTCGTAATATATTTTATTTTAAGTTTTCTCACCTGAACACATTGGAAGTTCCTTGTACTCCAGTGATAGTCAAAGACATATCAAGCTCACGCAACTTCTTAGCTAAATCATCTGATGATTGGATAACTTTCAAGCTTGTTTCTTCGTTTGTGCCAAAATCATAAGAAGCAGTTACTTTAGGATTGAGAAGTAACTCCTCAGCCTCGTTAAAATGAAGCTTGTATTCTAACTGCATCTTTGTAGAAACAACATAATCCACGATTTTTTCCACTATGTCCCGTTTGTCTTTGACTGTTTTTGTTTCAAAATAAACAGCAACACAAGCTGTACCATCCCGAAACCTGAGAGAAAAGCAAAAAGAGATTAATCAAACATGAAGAAAATTATATATTCAGCTAAACATTAGATTATAAAAAAATAACATTTATTTCGTTACAAAGTATCCCCTACCCTAATAGGGACAAAGTAGAAATGGGCCAGGGCTGACAATTTATTAAATTGTTAGTTGGTTGTATACAGTTTCTATTTTTTAACACTTTGTGTTATTTGGAGCTGGCGTCACAACATACTACTTGGTTCCGCAACTAGGTGGCGACACGCTCACCACTCACTTAGTGTTGAAAGGCTGGCTACTATAGCCATATTACTTTATAGGTGTATTTTCGCTGCAATTTGTATGCCGTACTGACGAGCTCTAATAATAATAATATTTATTGCACTCACAGTACAAATGGACATGTTCAGCGAACTGTTTTACAACATATCCAGCTACAGAAAAATATAATTAAAACAGGGTAATATCAAGTTCATGTGTTCCAGCTAACAGACTCTGTCCCAAAGCATATTTGACAGCCCTTATTGAAAGGGAAGCTATACCCTTTCTATGCAGATAATTGAATAGGTAAGATCTTAAGTAACAAAAGGACCTTTTAAAACTTGCAGCTCTATGTATAGGAACAGTCAAGTAACTCGTGCCTCGCAGGAGTCTGTCATGTACATCAGTTCGAAGGCTGACACAGTCATATAGGTAATCAGGTTTCCTTTCCCGAACAACCTTGATTACTAAGGTGGAAAAGTGATCAAGTCTCCTTTCCTGCATGTTCAGCCAGTCCAGTGCCTGCATGTACGGGGTAACGTGAGCAAAACGGGGTACGTGGAGAACAAATCTCCAACACCAATTCTGCACCTTCTGGATACAGTACCTTTCCAGACGCGTGAAGCAAGGACCATACACACAATCACCATACGTGAACAGTGACAGGATTAGCGAGTTCACCAAAAGTTTACGTGCATCCTGGGGAAGACAATCACGGTACTGATACAGGTGTCGCAGTCTATAGAACGCAGAGCGGCAGAGATGGTCCAAATGTCTGGAGAACTGCAGGTTCCCATCCAGTATCAATCCCAAATTTCTGGGATTATCCGAATGGGACAATGCATTAGACCCAAGCAACACAGACGGCGAAGACTACGGACCTGTTGAACATCATAGGAGGTGCCAAGAATGAGAAAATTGCACTTCTCAGGATTGAAGCTGAGGTTGTTGCTCTGCGCCCACATCTGAACTCTCTGCAGGTCTCCATTTAACCGCCCAATCTGTTCATCAGCATTAGATACACTAAGAGGAATATATAATTGCATATCGTCTGCAAAACAGTGAAGAGTCGACAGTAGAGGAATGCTATTCACATCAGCGGTAAACAAGTTGAACAGAATTGGACCAAGTATTGATCCCTGAAGCACCCCCACCGATACTGGGCGGAGCTCAGAGCAAGTTCCATCATCAAGTCTCACCATCTGCGATTGACCACTAAGGTAGCTGGAAAACCATTGTAAAAGGCGACCAGAAACTCCATAACTCAACAATTTAGCAAGTATTAGTATTAGTTTATTGGTGTATAAATGTAACAATGCATCTTACACAAAGTATTAAACTTGTATCTGCAATTGATGCGATTTGGAATCGAATATAATACAGAAATAAATGAAATACTGCTCGAAATCTTCTTGACAATGACACAGCTTCAATGCTGGTTTTCCAAATTTTAAATTTAATTAACTGTCCATAATTTTTGTCTATAACCAGTACCTCCTGTACATCCCTGTAATTTCTATATCATTGTATGGTAACCAAATTATCTTCTTTTGACCTAGATTTCAGAATATTTTTAATGTTTAAACACCAAATTTTTAAAATGTCATTTTGACACTAATTTAATAGTTAAGTAAAAGAGAATGATCAACAGAATCAAGGGCCTTCGTCATATCCAGCATATCATTAACTACAGAAAGTAGGACAGTTGATGAGCTATGACACCGTTTAAAGGCAGACTGTTTAGAAGGTATAATACTTTCAGCAAATTCCGACAACTGTTTGTTAATCACACCTTCAGCAATTTTAGAAGGCACAGATTGCAAGTTTATATTACGAAAGACACTTAGTGACTGTGCAGAGTTATTCTTAGGGATCAGTATACCCACTGAGACCTTCCACAAGTCAGGAAACACACAAATGAGAGCGAAACCGGTCTATGGTTCTAATTGTTGTGAGCATGCATCTAGTCTTACATACTTTGTCCCTATATTAGGGTAGAAATGGGCCAGGGCTGACAATTTATTAAATTGTTAGTTGGTTATATACAGTTTCTATTTTTTAACAGTTTGTGTTATTTGGAGCTGGCGTGACAACATACTACTTGGCGTGGCGACACGCTCACCACTCACTTAGTGTTGAAAGGCTGGCTACTTTAGCCGTATTACTTTATAGGTGTATTTTCGCTGCAATTAGTATGCCGTACTGACGAGCTCTAATGAGAGTGAAACCGGTCTACGGTTCTAATTGTTGTGAGAATGTACCTAGCCTTACATTTTCTATCACAAAACTAGCACACACGAAAAGAATAAACTACAACGTTGGTTACTAGCGTCTCATTTTTCAACATAACGTGCCTCACTTTTAGGGCAATTAATGTCTCAAAATTACCCCACCAGTTTGACCAAAGATATCTACATTACTGGTTAAAGTAGGTTGTTCTATCACTAACAGTATTCTACTACATGCTAATCGAACCTATTAGCGCCAGCTGTTAGTTCTCTTAAGAGCGAATATATATATATGGAAAGTTACACCGCGCAGTGCAAAAGTTTTACAGTATACTTTTGATAGCACGAAACGAAAGTAAATGTTTACCACTTTGTGCTGAGAATATCTGTTTGCTGTATATGGTTCTTAACACCTAAGTATTGCGCAATGCTTCCTGTAAAAGTGCGTTTGAAAATACTGTATTGGAAAAAAATATTAGCGTGTCTCATTTTTACCTAATGTTTTTGATGTCTCATAATGACCCTACTTGACCGTAATCATCATTTTGGTTGTAGTTATCTTGATGTTAGTAAGTCTATAATATATGCAGTCTAAAATATACACTTAAAAGCTGGTAAGTATGCCTGTTTTCGTGAATAAGGTTCTACAACTTGTGTGGCTGTCCATTGAACATAGTCTTACATCAGCTTTTTGTTGGAGAAATATCTCAGACACTCCAGGACTACTTCCCAATATTAGAATACCATAGGTGACCCTACTATGGAAACATAAGCTGTCAATACTGTGTGGTAATTACTGACGGTCATCAAACGCCTTAACAGATACAGACACGACGCCAATGTGTCGTGAAGCTTTTCAATGTGCATTGACCAGCAAAAATCTGAGTGTATATACACGCCAATAAATTTCACAGTTTGTTTGTCTTTGCTGTGATTGGTGGGAGCTGATATTCAAGACTTTTGTTTTGTTCACATTGAGTTTCAGTTTATTATTTCTGAACCATTCTCCTGCTTCTGACACAGTGACACTTCTTCCCACATCAAGTTCAGCCTCATTTATACCAATGTTAACAAATGAGGTATCATCTGCATATAGATACACTCCATCAAATGAAACACTTTCTGGAAGATCATTTGTATGTACAATGAATAGGAGAGGCCCCAACAGCGAACCCTGAGGTATACCGCAACTTTGTGGCTCCCAGCTTGAGTACTGTTCATTTAGCTTCACTCTTTGGTAGCAGTTGGTTAGATATGGCTTCTTCAGCTTCAGTGGCAAACCCCTAATACCATAGTGTTCCAATTTGGTTAGCAAAATTTGAGGTGATACTATGCAAATCACAATATATGCATTGTGCCATATTACCAAAGTCCAGCGCTTCACTTAATTTCTTTGTTGTGTTTACCAGCGCTATTCTTGAAGCTGTTGCTTTATTATGTATTAAAATATTGTTGAAAGTGCTGGGGAAATGGAAATAGGTCTAAAATTATCCAGCAAGTCAAGATCACCACCCTTATAGACCAGAATATCATCTGCTTTCTTAAGTTCTTCTGGAAACAGGCCAGACTGTGTATAATAGCACGTCTGCTTTTAAAAAGTCATTATAATTTAGTGTAAATATAGAAATAAAGCTACTAATCAAATGAGAAGATTCTCATCAGTTGATTGATTGCCATCTACATTAAAGATTTAATTTGAGAATAAAGCAGTTCATTAACTACAGGTGTTTGAAATTATTGGCAATAGAAATACATTAATAAATTAATTAATAGAACACAAGGTAAAATAAAAAAAACACTTTGTTTTTCAAGTTCCTAGACCCAGTAGTCTGGATTGTGTGTTGATATATCAATCAGCCAGTCAGTCAGTTTATTCTTTTATATATTTAGATGTGTCAATTCTACAAAATCCGTGTAAGTTTCATATAAAAAAGTTTTCAACCCTAAGGCAGCAATACTTTCTATGTGATTAGCAAATGTTAATTTAGTGTCACACTCAACTCCTTATCTATGTTCTGTGTAAAAGTTGCTCACCCCCAACAGTATATTGGTAGTCAATAGGAACAAGACACCTTGTGAAAGTACCAACAAAACATTGATTAGTATTCAGAAACATTTCGTTTACAAGCACTATCACTCATGCTTGAAATAACATGAAACATCTTCAGGTTATCAGCAAACGAGAGTCAGATATCTATTGACAAATAGTAAAAACAATAAAGGCCCCAAGTTTGACCCCTGGGGCACCCCAGAGAGTAACAAATACATAATTAATACAAATTATATAATACACAGTGTAAACCTTCCATTATTTACATACAACAAGTATCGCCTACAACCATCTCATAGTAGAAATGCCATCGGACGATTGGAGAACACAGAAACTAATTCTCAAACATTTTGACACCTGACTGCCACAAACAATAAGGTAAAAGCTTAAGAAACAAGACTTGAAAATTCTAATAAAGTAACATTAATAAAAAGTATTAAATATATATATATATATATATATATATATATATATATATATATATATATATATATATATATATATATATATATATATATATATACACACCTGCGGTCACTAGACAAGGGTCCCCAGAACTCACTGAAATCCTTCTCATTTGGATCATTTAATGCCGGCCCACGTTCTAAGAAATCAAAGGCATGTTCAGGGTTTAAATTTACCCCAAACATAACTTTACTTAAAGATGACTGGTCTTTTTCTTTTATCATCCACGGTTTAGTTTGTGGCAGATATGGGACAATCAGTAAAGCTCTTTTATTAAATCCTCTTTTTAAAAACTGGGCTATGTATTTTATTATGAGACCAGGAAAATTTTCTAGGAATTTACCCCTATCCTGTTCTTTGCTTTTTTCATAAACATTTTGGAAGCCGGATGAGCCATCAAAACTAAAAAATTAAATAGAAAAATTTTCATTTCAGAGCCAATCTCATCTTCAAACAGTCAAAAGATTGGCAGAGTTCACCAGGCACCAACAGTTGAATTGTTGCGTCAACTTTAGTATTTTTTTATTTCAACAACACACCACGAGGGCTTTCAGCCTAAATACTATCGTACTGTGGGTGTCGACAAGGAGGAAAGAGGCAACTTGTTAATTCTGGACTTGAAGGTTTGGAGGTTCGGGGGAGAAGGAAAAACATGTGCCGGCAAGGAATTCCACAACTTGGAAGTCCTCGGGACAAAAGAGCGGGCATAACAAGATGTTCTATGTCTGGTGACCTGGACAGTAAAAGGGTGCATTCGCTCTGTTCCCCTGGTAGATCTGTTGGGGGCAGCAGGTGGAGGAATTATGGAAGAAAGCTCCTCTGAGCAGTGCCCGTGCAGATATCTATAAGAGAGAGAGGTCACCAATGGCACGTCGGTGGGCAAGGCATGGCAGCCTTTGGGTGAGGGTAGAGTCACCGATGAGACGTATAGCTCTCTGCTAAATGGAGTCCAGGATAGCGAGTGTAGAAGCGGCAGCGGCACCACAGTTGTGGGAGCAGTATTCGAGGTTTGGCCTTATTTGTGAAGTATATAAGGTATAAAGATTAGCTGGTGAAAAGTATTTGCAAGCCCGGAAGAGGAAACCTAATTTCTTAGCAGCCACTTCTGCAATTGATGTGACATGTTGGTGCCAATTGAGATTTCGATCCACAGAAATGCCAACAAGAGAAAAGGACTCATTACTTTGAATAACTTGGTTGTTCATTGTGATGTGTCTAGGGCTGGTCTATCTCTTATAAGATAGAAACCAAGACTGAGATTTGGTGGGGTTGAATTGTACATGATTTCTACTTCCCCAGTCTAATATTTTTTGGAGATCCACAGAGACAGAACCCTCCATTAGTCTGCGATCATCATCTAATTGGGCTAAAGAGACAGGCTTAGAATATTGTATATTTGAGTGGAGGGTGCTGTCGTCCGCGTAACTGTGAACTGGGTTGGACATGCTAGAGAGGAGGTCATTGATGTGGAGAACAAAGTAGGGGCTAAAGCTGAACCTTGAGGAACTCTTGTATTAATTGAGTACAGTTTAGAGGAATGGCCATCCACGACAACAGAAATGCTCGTGGATGGCCACGACAACAGAAATGCTCCGGTTGAAGAGGATATTTGCTGTCCACGTAGTTTTGGTGGTAGGCCATAGGTCGGTAGTTTATTAAGCAGCACTTCGTGACAGACCTGGTGGAATGCTTTGGATATGTCTAGAGCGACAATCTGGGAGTCACCATGTAGTTCCATAGACTTGTTACAAGAATGGGTGACAAAGGAAAGGAGGTCGGCAGTTGATCTGTGCTGACGGAATCCATACTGCCTGTCGTGGATTAGACTGTTTTTCAAGAAATTTGAGTAATTCGGTGTTTATATACTTTTCCATCACTTTAGAGAGGACTGAAATGAGAGAAATAGGCCTGTAGTTGCTAGGAAGCGCTTTGGATCCTTTCTTGGGGACGGGTTGTACTTGAGCAGTTTTCCAGTTACTAAGGAATATGCCTCTATTGTAAGATGTCTGAAACAGACGAGTCAGGACAGGAGCAAGTGTGCACTAGTCCTGCTGAGTTTCTGCCGGAACTCATCGGGTGCTGATATGTCAAAGCATAATGATATCACAACAGATAAGTGCTTAGTTTCAGCTGTTGCCACCTGGTGACCTCAGCCATTGATGGGACATTTCAGCCAGTGAAAAAAAAATGTACTTACTTGATAATAAGATCATACTGTAGCGAAACTGGAACTTTAGTTATAAATAAGGAATAAAATGCATTTATTTCACCACTATCCAAAAGTTTAAAAGCAAGCTGACATTCTGTTCTAATTTTTTCATAAAAACCTTCAGTCAAATACGAAGCAACATTATAGCATCCTGTCTGGTCTAAAATTACAATATCATAATTATTTTGGAAATCCACCAAAGTGTCTTCTGAAACTGAATCGCAAATGGTAATTGGTTTTTCTCTGATATCGGTTCTAATTAAAAAGTCCCAGAAAGCCCTTATAACTTGATAAGAACTCATGTATTTATTTAACCGTTTCTGTTTCACCAGATGTATTATTATATTCGTTATAATATCTTTAGTCAGGGACATATAATTCAAAGATAATTCTCTTTGCTTTGCCCATACACACAATATCTTCAGGCCTTCTTGGACGTTTGAATATTCCTTTAAAGTTTCTTCAATGTAAGTATTATTTGAATTTAAAGTGACATCATGGACAAGTGCTGAATTGTAAGACAAAGTTTGCGTCCATTTCATTATTTCTTCATCCACCTCAGGAAAGTCTTCGCTAAAATGATTTTGTTTCACATTATTTTTATCTGGAAGAAACCGAGTAGGTTTGAAATAATCTTTTGCAGGTGTGGCAAAAATGTTGATAGTTACTTTATCAGAATTCTTTGGTGTGACTTGGAGAATTGGAAGGAGTTTTAGTCCGTTATGATAAGTCCAGGAAAGAGATGTACCTAAGTTACTCTCTTCTAGTGCTGTTGCAATATATGCAAGATAATAGTATCTTTTTACAAAATATCTATTATTTACATAATCTTTAACATGGAAGCAAGCGCTCGGCATTTCGATATTTACATTTGCTTCTAAACGAGGTCCAGGTAAGGCGTTTACTTTAAAAAGACCAAAAGTGTTCACGTTTTCCGGTCTCACAAATTTTAGTGTCATATCCTGTTCAGACTTTATCCTATTGTCATATTTAGCTAGATTACGTATGAGTTTTCTCTTAGATTTTTTCTTAATTTTTTCATGACTCTCTGTGTTTTGTATAGAAGATAAGTGTATACTTTCATATTCTGGGAGTTCAATGATTAATTTTTTTAAATCTTCAATCCATTTAGAGAAGCACCTTTTATGTTTCTCTTTTATTGTTATAGCGGCTACCAATTCCTCAATTTGCAAACGGAATAAACCACTGTTGTAGAGATTTTCTGTTTCTTTTAGAGATATCAACTCTTGAATGGATGGTTGTTTGTATAGGTCTTTTTTGCCTTCCTTTCGGGCACTTTCTGAAATTTCTTCACATTTAACCTTTTTAGAATTATGGTTTTTGTTTGACTCAGCTTTCCTCTTTTTATTACCTACCGCATCAGTAGGTGATTCCTTAGTTTCAACTTCCAGGTCAGACTGTCCAGAATCTTCTTCAGAGGAGTCAAATTCTTCACTCTACAAAATAAACAAAAAAATTGATTTAGGTTAGTTATAAACTAAAAGAAAGATATACATTATGTCACCACATAAAAAGTCTGAATGCAGCAAGAGGATAAACTAGCAAATTTTCAGAAGAATATTTTTAATTTTTTTGAATAACTAAATAATTCATTAACCTAGAAATATGTTTTTTTTTAATAAAAAAAGTCTCTTTGAAGGTAACATGCATACCAAATTTAGTCATCGTCACTATTTTCAGAGAAATAAATATGTTTTGAAAATAAACTTGATTTTTGGGGAAACACTGGCCCGATTTCACTGACTAACAACATTGTCCAAAGAATATACAGAAGAAAAATTCAATCAAAATCAGCTAATTATTTTTTAAGTTACTGATACAAAAATGATAAATAAAAAGTTCGGGACGCAGCAAGTGCGTTATGGTAGTTAATTTTTATTCAATGTTTCAAATTTGAATAACTCAATTTTCTATAAACTTAGAAAGTTCAATTTTTGGTATGTAGTAAGGTCTTTCCTTAAGCAAGATATCCACCAAATTTCATTAAAATAACTTTGTAATTTTCGGAGAAAAAATTTTTTTTCGAAAGAAAATTCAAAATTTGAATAACTATATTTTCTATAAACTTAGAAAGTTGAAATTTAGTACGTAGTAAGGTCTCTCCTAAGGCAATATATCCATTAAATTTCATTAAAACAGCTTTGTAATTTTCGAAAAAATGTTTTTTCGAAAAAAAACTCAAATTTATCCCGGAAAACCCCGTCCGATTTTCCTGGCTAACGAACACATGCAAGTCATTAATAAAAGAAAGGCACTTGCCAAGTTTCATCGAGATCAGTTAATTATTTTTTGAGTTATCAGATGTGTGTGTGTATATATATATATATATATATATATATATATATATATATATATATATATATATATATATATATATATATATATATATATATATATATATATATATATATATATATATATATATATATATATATATATATATATATATATATATATATATATATATATATATATATATATATATATATATATATATATATATATATATATATATATATATATATATATATATATATATATATATATATATATATACAGTGTGGAACAGCCAAATGGAATAAATTCGATAACGGATAAATGAGGGCGTGTTGGGAAAAACGCTTGGACACGTCGATTTGTATTTTTAACTGCGCATCTTTTTCAAGAAAAAAAAATTATATAGGGTGCGTCATGTGACAGTGGCCAATACCAACTTTCTTATTTTAAATACAAGCCCCTGTATATTATTAATTTTTTGGATTCTTCAGAAAATTCTAGACATAATTCATGTACAATGTTCTATACCTATCTTCAACTGTTTCGGAAATATTAAGTATTTTCAGATTTATTACAAAAATTAACATTAAAAATAGAAAATTATTTTATTTCACAAATTCGCTACATTGCATTCAATACTTATTTCCCATTCAGCTCTTGATAATGAGAAAGTAAACAAAAACCATTCCTGCGTTTCTTTTTACTGATATGAAATGAAACAAAAACAAAAACAGTTTTCTTTCTGTTTGTATAAAACTCGTAGCCTTAGCAACTTGTTGTCTGCCTGCATGACAGTAGTGATTAGTGTCAGTGCTATTGTCGTTTGAATTTCGTTAACTGTACGTAATAATATCAGAAAAATGGTTCATTTAACAAAAATGCACAAAATAACCATTCTACAAATGATTGGTTATGGAGATAACACACGGACACAGATGGAAGTGTCTCGCTTATTTCACGAAAAATTTCCAAATTTGCCGCCTGTATCCCAAGGAACAATTAGCAAAATAGAAAAGCAGTTTCGCGAGCTTGGTCATGTGAGACAGAGAAAAAAAGTAGCTGCCAATGCAGTAAGTGATGATACGAAATTGGATATTACGCTTGAGTTTCAAGAAAACCCACATACTTCTGGTCGACAAGCAGCCCAACTATTCAACGTTAGCCACACAGCAATTTTTCGAACATTAAAGGAAAGTAAAATGCATCCCTATAAAATGATACCAACTCAGGAGCTCATGGAGGACGATTTCGATAGGAGAACGTATTTTTGTGAACAAATGATGGCAATGTTAGATAACAATGTGATCCAATTAGAAGATGTTTTGTTTTCTGATGAGAGCACATTTACACTTCACGGTCATGTTAATCGTCAAAATTCCTGCTATTGGTCTAATGAGAATCCTCATTGGATGAGAGAGGAACATACGCAATATCCTGAAAAAGTTAATGTTTGGGCAGGAATTGTTGGAAATCATATCGTAGGTCCCTTTTTCATTGATGGCAACTTGAATGGGGATAAATATTTAGAACTGCTCCAAAATAATGTCGTGCCAACTTTGACAAACTTATATCCAGATCCAGCAAACCCACAAGTTCCTGCCAATAAAATATGGTTTCAGCAAGATGGAGCACCGCCCCATTACCAAATCAATGTCCGGCAGTACCTGAACCAAATTTTTCCAAATCGGTGGATAGGGAGGCGCGGATCGATAGAATGGCCAGCACGATCTCCTGATCTGTCGCTATTAGACTACTTTTTGTGGGGATATGTCAAAAGTATTGTATACAAAACTAAGCCCCTCAACTTAGATGACTTAAAAAGACGAATCACGCTTGCGATTAGATCAGTCACGCCTGAGATGTTGAGTAATGTTAGAAGACATTTCTATACCAGATTAGCATGTTGCCAAGATGTTCGTGGCGAGCATTTTGAACATTTACTACATTGACATTAATTTTTTTTTGTTTTTTTAAATTATTAAGAAATAATCAGTATTTCTTATTAGAATTTGTGAAATAAAATAATTTTCTATTTTTAATGTTAATTTTTGTAATAAATCTGAAAATACTTAATATTTCCGAAACAGTTGAAGATAGGTATAGGACATTGTACATGAATTATGTCTAGAATTTTCTGAAGAATCCAAAAAATTAATAATATACAGGGGCTTGTATTTAAAATAAGAAAGTTGGTATTGGCCACTGTCACATGACGCACCCTAAATAATTTTTTTTTCTTGAAAAAGATGCGCAGTTAAAAATACAAATCGACGTGTCCAAGCGTTTTTCCCAACACGTCCTCATTTATCCGTTATCGAATTTATTCCATTTGGCTGTTCCACACTGTATATATATATATATATATATATATATATATATATATATATATATATATATATATATATATATATATATATATATATATAAACATATAAAAATTGAAACTGACCCCGGATATGGGTTCTAGGGGTCCTAGTTCGCGCTCATTTGAAAAATTTTTTGCAAAGTCAAGTTGCGTAATAATCATAATAGATGCCAACTAACGTATCAAATACACTTTTCTGCTTAATATACAATTATAGGGCTTGCAGCACTTTTCGTAACCACCGCATGTTGATTCTCATCAAACTGGAACCTTAAGGTGGTAAAAATAAAAAAGGCAATCATTACTCAGATACAGTCTTGACTTCTAGCTGTGTCCTTCCTCCAAGTACAAAAAAACTATGGTTTGAGGTCTGCCTTTATATTCCAAATTTGAGATTTTAATGAAAATGAATTCAGTAAACAAAATACATCCATGAATTTATGTATATTTACAATAATGTTCTCGAAAAACAACATAAATTGTGTCTTTTATTAAAATCAATAAAATCGGTAATTCTTTAACTTACTTCCTTCTCAAGGTCCATCTTGCTTGACTACTTGGTGCTATTTTGCTTTATGTAACATTTATTTGGTCAGTACAGTAATTATTTAAATAAACACAAAAGTATTAAAATATTAACCACATTGCGGTGTTCTGTTGTACAAATCATAACATACATAACCTAAAATGGCATAAGAAAAAGGGCACGTGAACTTACAGTGACATTTGATAGTAGTACAATTGAACTACTAATTTCAACTAACAACTAACTACCATAACAAAAATATCTATTGAGTTAATTGTAAACGAATATTCTATTAATAAAACCCACAGAATAAGAAAATAAAAAACCATTTAGAGAAATATTTTACATTTTCTATAACGAAATTTATTTTAAATTAATATCTCAAAATAATCACCATTACAGTCTAAATACGACGTCCCCTTATTGTCGCAACCGAGACTGTCTGTCCCCAGCAGCGGCTATTTTTATTTCAGTGTAGCTTTGGCACTTCATCAAATACGCCAGGTTTTCTATAAGAGTCCTTCTTATTCTACCTCATTCCTTTTTTCCAAGTATCTGTCCATTAAATAATGATGCTAGAAAATTTTGTGTCTCAGAATAAAATATGCCCAATAAATTTTGCATTTCTCTTCCCAATTTTCTCAAGCAAGCATCTTCTTTTGTCTCCCCTCTTCTAACACACTCATAGCCGACTTTTTATCATCATTTTTCTCCATGTCCACATTTGAAAAGCTGCTATTATTGGACTTTATGTACTGCTGATCAAAGGCTGCAGCTTTCTACATTAGCTTTGCCATCGCGCGATCCTCCTTTATTCTGTTATTTGCCGGATTTACCGTTATAGGTAAAAAAAAACTCCTAGCTGATGGCCGTTTAAATTAGCTTTATATCCATCTTCGCAGTCCTATTGTTACTCATCTTCATTACTTTTGTTTTACAATAGTCAATAGACCTTTGCCTTTGTGGAGTATATTTCTGTTCAACTATTTTAAATTTATAAATGAGAGCGGTGGTTCAGTAGTAAGAACTTGTGCCTCTTAACCAAAGGGTACTGGGTTCGATCCCAGGGTTCTCCTCTCACTTTTTCAGTACAAACTGTAACATTAACATCAACCGAAGTTGTGACATTGTATTTGTGCAAGTTTAATGTCTTCACCTTCCGCCCTTCCGAGGGGGCGTAAAGCCGTCGGCCGCGTGTCCATACAATGTTGGGCACGTTAAAGATCCCTACCCTCCTCACAGAAAGGCAAGGGTTCGGCAAAATTTCAAGGGCAGTGAGGTGAAACTGCTTCTATGTCTCTATGAGAATCAAGCTTACGTACTTTGTTACTTCTATGATCAGAGGCCGGTTGTAAAGTGTGTTAGTAACAGGGAGCACTCTGGAATTATATTTCTAGAAGGGACCAGAAGTGACAGGTGTAGAAGGTCTAGAATCTCTATGGACAGTATAAATAGCGAGCCGCACATATTGAGTTAGTGTTGGTGCAGAATAAGTAATCATAGAGTATTAACTGAATAAGTGTAGTGTGAAATAATAGAGGCGAGAAGTAGACTATAGACATTTAGTAATGAATAGGAATATTTTAGCTGTGTTTTGTTAGTTAACCAACCATAACCAACCAGAACCTCGAAGAACGTAACAACTGGTGTTAGATGTGTGATTTTCAAGCTGCTGGCGGAAATATTTTCCAGAAAAATCGTTGAACAACGTGGACATTTAAAAAATATCTGGAAGATCGGTGTCAACCGTAATTCATAACTGAGAGAAGTAGACTATAGACATTTAGTAATAAAGAGAAATATTTTAGTTGATAGTGGTGTTCGATTATAGTCGGTTATAATAAATTAGTAATTTGAAAAGCTGTGTTTTGTTAGTTAACAAATCCAAAACCCCGAAAAACGTAACAGTATATACTAACGCATGGTCTATCGCACTGGTCTGGTCGCCGAAGATGACACAATCCAGTGCCAAACAAAAACTAGGCAAGATCCAAAGGATGCCTTGCCTAGGCATCATAGTGGACATGTCTTCAACCCCAACAGCTTCCATGGAGGCGTTGCTGGATCTGACCCCCTACACTAAGTTATTATGGGGGAGGCCAGGCTAGGACTATACAGACTAGCCTGCAATGGTAGACTGAAGATCAACCCAGGCTTCAGGGGCCACTGCAAAATTCATGATATCGTGAAGGAGCCCATGCTTGAAATGAGGTCAGACTTCGCGAGCCTGCGAATCTGCAGGGAAAATCACTTCACAGTGGAAATCCCCGACCGCGAGGCAGGGCGGGAGGAGACGTCGGGCATACCACGGGACGCGCTCATCTGGTTTACGGACAGATCCGGCTGGTAGCGTGGGACGGGGGAAGGTGTTTATTCAGAAGGACTAAGGGTAAGTGACAGTATTTCCCTCGGAGCTCATGCAACGGTCATTCAGACCGAAATGTACGGCATCTTGCACTGCGTGCGAGAGAACAAGAGGAGGGGCTACAACTAACAAGCGGATCCTCATAGTCACAGACAGCCAAGCAGCATTTAAGGCCGTAAGTAGCCCACGGGTAAAATACAGGCTGGTAAGTGAATGCCGAAACGAGACGAGCAACCTGGCTGGGCAGAATGAGGTCACCCTCATCTGGGTGCCGGGGCACTCGGGGGTCAAAGGCAATGAAGAAGCTGACAGTCTCGTGAAGAGAGGATCAGCAGAACCATTTATGGGACCACAACTGGTCCTGGGCGTATCGAAAGGCACGGCCAGGGGAACCATCAAGTCCTGGGTCAGAAACGAACACAAGGTGTACTGGGCAGAGTGTCCAGGGCTCAGACATGACATGAGAAGTCAGTAATTCACGAACCCAGTTCAAAGAGAGCTGTGGAGCTGCTAAATCTTAGCAGAGGACAGCTCAGAAACATAACAGGTCTCTTGACGGGACGCATGGCAGCCAAGAAACACCTGCATAAAATGGGGCGGTTCCAGAGGGACCTCGCATGCAGAGTCTGCGGCGAGGGGGAGGAATCAACCCAGCACATCTTCTGCGAGTATAAAGTTCTGGACCGCAAAATATAACTGATCTACGGTCAGCCTAGACTGGAGACAGAGCAATATAAAACATCACCATACCAATCGCTGTGCAGGCTAGTCCAAGACACAGTGATTTTGGAATAGGTGGCGTAAGAAGACTAAAGGCATGCACAATAAGCCAAAGGCTGCAGTGCTTTCGGGGCGGCATAGTCGCGGACGAGCCCTGAGGGGAAAATAGTCTATCTCATAGAACTTGTTCTGCATTTGTGACCCTGGACATTGATTTAAGACTTAGAAGACACCGGATCAAACTGAGGAAGAAACCTTTTACGGACCTCCTGTAGGCAGAGCTTCTTTGCCAATAGGTTTGTTTATGCTTGGAACAATCTGCCGGAGGACATTGCGACTGTCCCGACTATTAGAAAGTTTCAAGAATCGGCTGCATACTTACCTCGGACCGGTATGAGGAGACTGAGAGTCTTCGACATAATCAGTCGCACTGTACAAACGCTTTATGTTACAATATAGGGTTTGCCTTTGTAAATAATCTAAATAAATAAATAAATTTATTTGTCTATATTTGCGGGGATATGTGTGAGTATATAAGATTTATAGCTCAAAATAATGAGTAACTGGAAATGTTGTAAAAATTTTATTTGTTAAGTTTTGCTGTGAAATTACACGTGATATCAATTTAAAAAATATGTTATGTCGACTATCTATAAATAATCTCTATAAGGCTTACCACAGATAAAATTAAAATTGTAGGATTTAGTTAGTTATTTAGGTAATAATAGAACATTTACAACACAGCTTTTATATTGACGTAAATTATTCTTCATGAATTTGCATTTTATTCCTTCTTACCAGACAGTTCTTGCTGTATCTCATCCAGCGTTTTCCCTTTAGTTTCAATAACAACAAACAAAACAAAAAGCAATCCCAAAATACAAACTCCTGCATATAACCAAAATACAATGGCAGCACCTATAGAATCCTTCAAAGCTTGGAAACTTCTAGTAACTGCGAAGACCATCAGCCAGTTGACACAAGCCACAACTGAGCAGAGAATCTTCATACTGTTAGGTAGAAGCTCTCCCAACATAAGCCAAGGCAATGGACCTGCTCCTAATGCAAATCCCATCAGGTAGATATAAATGAATGACACGGCCATATATCCTGTCGCACTTCCCTTCGTTGGTGATTTAGATTTGCCTTTAGCTGGGGCGGGGGTAACCTGGAAGTGGACTCCAACCATAATCAAACTTATTGCCGCAATTACCAGCGACACGATCCATAATTTACGTCGGCCAAATTTGTCAACAACATAAGCAGAAACTATGCTGAAAATCACATTGATAATGCCTAAAATAATGGACGCAATCCCTGGCGATAACGGTGTCATTTCTTCAAATAAGGGCCCAGCAAAGAAGATGACAGCATTTACTCCTGATAACTGTTGTACCATATGCAATACGAGTAACATTAGAAAGCCTTTTGTTGTGGCACGTTGTGTTGCAACCTGCCAAAAATTGATGTCAGGTTTCTTGGTGTAGGCATCGATTTCTGCCATTTCAGATTTAATATCGTAATTTTTTCCACGATAAAACTTAAGTGATTTCTCAGCCTTCTCTATTTTGCCTTTTGAATATAAATACATTGGGGATTCCGGTATGAACAAGGTGGCTATGATTAGTATTACAGGCAGGATAGTAAAAGGAATGTTCAGAACCATAAAATTATACGCTTCGCCTAAAGCATAGCCTACTAAAATGCCGACGACAAGCTGCAGCTGAAAGAATATTCCTAGCTGTCCCCTGATATCCTTGTGTGCCATTTCAGCTACATAAGTAGGCGATGAGAATGAGTAGGATCCGGATGCGAAACCAACAACAAATCTCCCGGCCATATACATAGCGAAGGACTTGGCCAAAAGGATGAGTAACCAACCGATTAGCAGAATTACAGCCATTAGAATCAAAGTCCACTTTCTGCCGATTGCATCCACCAAGAAACCAGTCACTATTGTGGCTATGGCACATCCAGGATTCAATATGCTCGATATCCATGATAATTCCTCGGGGCTGAATTTTTTTCCGAAAATTATATTTGCAGGTGAAGACCATGCTAATGCACCTCCCAAGCAAAATCCACCTATGGTTACTGAAATAAAAATTGGAACTAAGTAAATATAGTATGCTAGTCGAATAGGTACGTACTAACAGTCGCTCCAAGATATTGTGGCAATTTTGCCGGTTTATTTGAGTCATCTTCCATTTAACTTGTAAAATATTAAGTAAAATCTGCAAAACGTAGACGATAAAATATTGTGACGAAAATTAAATGACAAAAAGTTACATGACATCTTTTGTCATCTGTGTCATTATTAGTAATCATATATTTTGCTGTCATAAACCGCTTTTCAATTAATTACTAATACATCTGGACGTATCAAGCGCGTTATAGTAGCGAACCTTCATAAAAATCTTTGCTAAAGGTTTACTTTCGGGGCGCGTGTTCGATTTTTATGAAATTTTGTATATAGACGTGTTTAAGCGTGTAGATGACGAAAAACACAATAAAAACGAGGGCAAAAGCCAACTTTTGGATTATTTGGACATTTTTATAGGAAAAACGTAAGTTGTACTCACTTTTGCGGCATGTTTTTGTTATATTTTACACATTTTCAGGGGTCGTTTGTTTTATATCAAGCTAAAGAAGGGTGTATTCCACTATTCTAATTCATTTTCACATAGTTAGTACACCCCCTTAACTGTTTATGTGTCTCTGAAAATTACCCTTCTTTTCATCATATAAGTTGAAATTGACATCTGACATTAAGTTGGCTTTATATATTATAATACACTAACACTAACTTACTACTGACTGACGCCCTCCATCTTCGGCTCGCCTATTTATATTGTCCATAGAGCAGTACTAGATATTTCTACATTGTTCAATATCTGTCATTTATAGTTCATTCTCGAAATATAAGTCTAGAGTATTAGCTGTTACCAGCACACTTAACAACCTGACTGTGACCATAGAAGTAACAAAGTTCATAAATTTAATTATCATAGAGACGGATGTGACACTAATATTGGATATTGGAATTTTAAACGTTTTTACCTATATTTGTTCTTAAGGGGCACTTCTCGTAGTTCTTGCAATAATTTCATAAAAAGAAATAATAAGCAACGTGCCTTGCTCACGAAGGTAGAATGTCACGTGCTCGCTGCAACTTTTTATTCAATGTCTATTGATACGGCCACACCGCACGCATCATTTATTTGATGTCTAATGTTAAAGGACAGCGCACGTTCTAATTGCCAGTGCCAAAATTTTGGTATTCGGGCAAATAGCGCCCTCTATTAATGCATATAAAAAATTATCCAACAATAATTGGTAGACTCCATTCGGTCATATTAGTGACGTCACAGTAGGTCAAATACATGATATAATGACATACAAGAGATATGATATTACGCATATGCCCGCCTCCTCCTATGACGTCACCTGGTGAGTAACGTTATAGAAGTCCAACTACACACTTAAAACAAAGTCATTCGCAATCAAAAAGTTTCTATACGTCAGTTTAATGCGGTTGAAGTTACCCTTATATTGCCTTTTTCAGATAATATAGATCGCAGCACTAAATTTAATCTTTTTCATTTTTATTACTTTCAACTGTATGCACTTAAATATTAGTTAAATACGTAATTTGTTAAGAGGTTGTGATGAAACGTCAAACCCCACTGCATCACAGCATATTATTGTTGCATTGGACTCACCACTTGACACCATGCGCGTGACAGGTCTAAAAATAGGTAGTCTGAATACTATTACTCTCGTTATTTGTATCATGGGTCAAAAATATGCTGACGCGAGCTGATCAAATAAGATTTTTTTATCAAGATTGGGATCAATTGTTCTTCAATTCAAAAATATTGGAAAGCTTAGCAAAAAACATTCGGCATCCCATTCTATAGACATCTATAATGTCTTACTTAACGTCTGGAATTTAAGTGACCGCACAAAAATAATTTAGCTTATGTCAAACGGTGCGATGGTCGTTTGATTCAGTAACCATGACAACAGCTTCCCGGACTGGATTTCGTCTACATGTCAAATGTCACATATGTATAAGACGTCACAATAATAATGACAAATAATTGACACTGACGATGTTGACAATTTCAATTTCTCATCAATGGTGTATTGGAATTAAGTTAAATCATTTTTAAAATTTAAAACGACTCTAAAACTATGTGTTGCGTACATATAGCAAGCAGGATAGAGCAATGCAAATAAATAATATATTTCATAATAATGTATCAGCTACCCACACCCGTATTAAGGGGTGTACATGATAAGTTCGAAAAATTTCGCCATATAGATCGTTACCTTTGAATTTTGAATAAATTTCTTCAAATGAGCGCGAACTAGCCCCCCTAACTCATATCCACGGCCAGGGTTGATGCTTCGCCGTAGGGATTTTCCTTCCCCTCTCGCGCTCGCGTCCGTCCAAGCACCCTCGTTGCACAAACAAGACAAATTTCTACCCCCTAAGGAAGTTATGGGACCTGGCACGAATAGGGGTGCTGTGCGGGGCAGGCTGGGTTTAGGGGGGATATGGCTTCACGGTGTATATAATAAATATTGCACATCAGTTGTATAAAAGGATTAGGTACAAAAATAAATTTGGTTTAAGCCCAACCCTTGCTTAATCATTACCTTGTAATATTTGACTTGTATTCACAGGTAACTATTAGTACCTATTTAAATCCACAGAGACTTCAAAACTACCACTGATCAATTTGTCCTTCAAATTTTTCTTAATTGTGTTGTTTCTTCTGTCACTGTATTCTGATCGTAAATGATTCAAAGTACAGTGACTTGATAGAGACAGTGTGGCCATGGGCGATTCGGCCGCCATGTTTTCTCCACATTTAACATTGCGCTTATGGAAGAATAGTAAAAAATTGCAAATAATAATGAATTGGTGTATTTTAGAAGAAAACTGTATAGAACCTTTTCTGTGGAGAATTATCTTTCGCTCATAATAGACTAGTCACAATCTTTCCTATTCAGATAGGAAACATTAAAATTGCTATAAACTAAATTTCCTAGTCAATGGATCTATAGAAACTGTTTATGTTATGACGTTGGCTGCACTGTCGATAGACCGATTTGAAGTGACGTTGACAGATTGTCATCGATTTTAAACATAAACATGTATGTACCCAGCTAATTTCAAAATAAAGTAAATAAATACAGACCCCCTGGATGTATGTTAATTGTTATCAAGTACTATATAACATGGCACCGTGTCATAACGAATCTACGTGTTAAGGAGTAGAGAGAAGCAACGTGAAAATCATTCAACCTTGGGAGGGAAGCCTGGCAACTGAAAACATCTTGAATAAAAATGAAATTCCTGCAGCAACCGAAGAATGTTAATGCAAGGGTAGTTGGGAGTGTGTTAGAAATGTAAGAATAGTTTTGAGATGTATGTGGTGGCAACACACTGCAAGTACCGTTCAGAGAAAGTACAGGTGGTAGTACTCCTTCACTGTATTGATGAAGAAAACAATGAGATAATTGAAAGGGTTGACTTATCAGATACATAAAAAGGAAGTGGACAAGACACTTGCCGCTTTAGATCAGTTTTTTTTTTACCAAAAAGCAACCCTAGCACAGAAACATCAATCTCCAAAGGAAGGTTTTGATCTGTTTCTTACGGACGAGAAGTTGGCATCAAATTGTGACAGTTTCAAAGATACACTAATGAAGGATTGTCAATAGAATAAGGGACCAGAGATGGAAAGAGAGGGGTATTATTGGGAGAACCTGGCCGGAACCTTATGAGGGCTGTTGATATATGCAGAGCTGCTGAACAAAGGGAGAAACATCCAAGAAATGATGAAGAAAACGGAAGCAATAGAATTCGATGAATCTAACCTCTGTATGTTTCAGAATAATCAGTACCTCATTATAGTTGACCGTTATTCCAAGTTTCCTGAAATAATCAACTTAGAAACGAACACCACACAATGAGTTATCTGGTAGCCTGAAAAAATTATCAGAATCGATAATAAGCCCAGAGCATATGTAATTCAGCCTTTAGCTGAATTGTTGACCGAGATTGATTATCATGATCGATGAAGTGACGGACAGATTATTAGCAATATTGTAAACATGTATTGACACAGCTAATTTTAAAATAAAGTAATTAAATATAGACCTCCGGATGTATATTTATTGTTATTAGTTTTAAATTCCTACATAACATATAATAGTATAAAATCTTTGTAGAGAATTCTTTCCCTATTGTAATGGAATAGTCCCAAGGTTTCTTATTCAGATAGGAAACTGTTAATAACAATTAATCGGTGATTTCCAGAAAGAAACTGTATTGAACTTTTTCTAGAGAATCCCTTTTCCAACATTACTGACTGGTTGCAATGTTTCCTACCTAAACACAGGAATCTTTAAAATGACTTCAAACTGAATTCATCATTCACTTTGTTTTTTTGTATAATATGAGAATATTATGATTTAGCCCCTGATACCCGAAATTCAGGTGAATTTAAAATATTGGGGCAAGCACACAGCAAGAGTGAATATTGAAAGTATTTAATCTCACTGTATGTGTACTCATACTAGGAATTTTTTGTTTTTCTTCCATTTTTCAATATTACAATAAACGTAAAAAATAATAAGTCAAATATACGGGACTTTCAATCACTGCTATTAGTATAGGTGAAGATTGGAACCTGTGATGAGCACTGGTAGGCGCACTGTGAGAACCCTAATCACAACACATTTCAAAAGACAACGATAATTTCACTAACCAAGGTTGCTTCATCAGAGGATGACATTCCAGAATATTATGCTATTAGTCTGTAATTTGTATTTAAATAACACCAGAACAATTTGGGAACGAATAATTATATGAATCATTCTACATTCCAAAATCATAGTTTATGATCTTTATACAAATAATAATAATTACGAAATTCAGGGAAGAGTAAGAAAATTCAAAAATAATTATGAAACTTTATTCGATCTTCATAAAGAAGTACTCATTACAGTTTTGCTAGCATGTAATTTTTTTTTTGAAATTAGCCTTTTACTTGCTATTTTCAGCCTGAACACAGCAAACCTGTTCACAATTTTTTTTTTCAAATTATGACACGGTAAAATATGCATTACATCTGAACAGTCATTTAACATTTTGTTAACAAAGAACAATTTTAAATTTATATTTTGCGTTTGGACAAAGGAAAAGAACTGGCGGAAAATAATTTCCAGTCTTGAAAAAAAGTTGAATGTTTCTTCGTTGCTATAAAATAAAGAATTTATTTTGAAACATTTCAACTTAACAAGCTTGCTGTATGGAAGGTCGATGTAGTTCCTGGATCCAACAGATTCAATACATCTTGCACAAGTCCAAGAATTTTTTACAATACTTGTGACTAAATATCCAGCTACTCTGTACAATGAATTTTGTTCTGATAGGTTTAGACTAATGGACTCTACTTCAAAGTTCTCTGGAAGAATGGCATCAGAGGGTTTTTCTATTGGGATCTTGGGAATATACTCAAGGAAGTCTGCAAGAAACTCTCTGTCATCTTTCTCATAGCTACCTTTAGAGACACCCTTAAAAACTGTGAAACAGTGACCAGTTTCAGGTGATTTTTAAATTGCAGTGCATTTGGTACACTTTGTTTGGAACGCAGTATACCAAATAGGTTTTCCAAGGAGTCCTGAGTAAATCTGGATGTCAGAAGAAACGTGTAACTTTTTTCTTCCAGTAGAAGGTGCTGTACATCCAACATTGACTTTGTGGAAATTAATAAGCCGGTCTGTGAGGGTTTCCAGGTATGTTTTGCACCTACATTCATAGTCTGGAAGACAGTCATCACTGACTCCAAGAACTCCTTGGCTTCCTGATATACCTCCAGTTTCATCTTGCTCAAGGCCATAACAGGATGTCGAGAGGCCATGAGCGAGAACCACTTCTCGACAGTTTCGAGAAACCATGCTGTGGTCAAATATTCAGGTCTTTTCAATTCATGACTAATGAATTTCAGACCACTTGCAACATCGTGACTCACAACATTTGTTGATGTTGAAACTCGCATTTTTCTAAAATGTGTTGGGGTCAAATCTTCTTCAGATAGTTTTGGAGCTAACTTGAAGTCCAATTTGTTTTGGTAATCGATCAAGTCCTTTATGTGATCTATTTTGATTACATTTGTGGGTAGGTTGAATAGGCTTTGGATTTCACTGGAAATTGTTATTATTTTGTTAGTCACCAACATATTCTTAATGTTCTTAAACAAATGTGGCACGTCAGCAAATATATAAACTTTTCGTGACTCATCAAAAGGGTGAGTGATATAATTAATTGTGGTCGAAAATCTACCAGCAGTGATCGACCAGCATTTCCATAATGCTTGGTTACTTGCTCCCATATCTGAGGTTATGCTGATGACTTTTAATCCCAGACTTTCAGTTTTGCCTATCACATCAAATAGTATCTGCTGATATACTGTGCCATCAACAGAATCACTAGTGAAATAATAAGCCACAGTCTGCTTCCATCTTGTGGTCACACCTCCAATCATGATCACAAGAGCATGTGTTGCCACATCTGATGATGAATGGCCAGGCAATGTCACATTTCCTAGGTACGACTTTGATCCTGTATCAAATGTAGTTCCAGGTGTTATTGCCATTTCGTCCAAAAGAATAACACAGTCTTTCTCATGTTCTTGTACAAAGGTGCTTACTTTAATTTTTAAAAATAAAAAAACCTGATCAAGGATACCGCTATCGAAAGGGATATTCTCAAGTCTTCTTCGCAGAGTACGTAATGATGGTAGGGGCATTTTTTGTTTCAGAAGCTCATCATATCCTGTAACACCACAGGCAAATTTTAATTTCAATGCCTTCATTATAGTTGGATTTGACCACCTCATGAATCTCGTTGAGCGTCGTTCCAATGCAGCCAGTTGATCTTCATTGAATACTTTGTGGTGTAGACAAACATATGTAGATTCTTTGTTGTCTTGAGCATGCTTTTTTGTTAATCTTCTCAGATTACGCAACTTACACCGGTTAACTTTGAACTTTCTGCTCAGCCTACTGTAAGATGTTTCATACTCTTTCATTTTCTGCATAATTTTTTTGGTGTTGCAATCTTCTGTAGCAAGAACAGGTATTTCACATTCTGAGTTGCTGCTGGAACTATTTCCTAATGATATAACCTTAGATGTGCTAGGCTGCTGTTCATCAGTTAGTAAAATCTTGCGCTTTTTTTTTGGAGCTGGATCTTCTTTTGGTGTGGGAGGTTTTCGTTTGCGTTTTTCTTTAACGAAGCTAAATAAGGTGGGAACTGCGTTCCACTTCAGTTTCTTAGTTCCATCTTCACGCACTGCTTCCCACATTTCCGCCTCAAAATGTACCTGCGAATAAGAAATGATTTATTAAGGTATTGTTTTTTCAACACATTAAGGAAAAAATGGAAATGCGAAACATATCAAGAGTATAATGCTATTACTTAAATTTTAAACATCACAAAAACTGCCTCCAGCTGGTCAGTGACAGTGATAAGCATACAGTTGCTCATTTATGGAGGATCATGTAACTGGTAAGTACTTTAGCACTACCCAGGTATAAAAAATGTATGTAGGTACAATTCAAAAAATTAAGAAGTGGGAACAAATGTACTGTACCTGATTCTGACTTGATAATTTGTTGAGTTTCTCAGGTGTGCTCCAAAATTAATTGAAAACGCCTTTATCAAAATCATCAAAGACTTTAATTTGCTGTAATTTTCTTATTATTAAGTTTTTATAGGAAGTTTTACAAAGGAACCTACTTTATTTTGCCCCTCGTCTACATATGCTTATATTATCGTTCACAGGTTACATTTTACTCTGGAGATATTATACATGTATGTACTTGTAATTTTGCTACATCTACTACATAATCTATTATACATGTACATACTTGTTATTCTGCTACGTCTACTACCTAATCAATTTCATCCTAAATTGTAATAAATCTACATATGTTGCTTGGTACATTTGAGATACAAATACAGTTTTAATTTAGAAGATGACCACCAATATCCAGGGTGTCCTGAGTATACTTCAAAACGATTGGGGTGTGAGTTGGCCTTGGAAAAATAGTGGAGGTAGTTCGTATAACATTTTTCATTTTAAGGTTGTGATACTGAGATACAGGGTGTTAAAGTTGTTATGCTTAAAGCGATTTTGCTCAATTATCTTTAAAACGGCTAAAGATAAAGAGTTTCAAAATTTGTACATGAGTAAATATTAACAGCATTTAAAGAAAAATGCAAAATCCGTTTTATTATGTGAAGTAGTGGTGTGCCTAGAGGTGCTCTGAGAATTATATGAAAAATGTTATATGAACTACCCCCACTATTTTGTCAAGGCAACTCACACTACATTTTTTTTTAAGTATAATTAGGAGACCTGTATAAGATATGTGGGACAAACTTTGGGACAAATTAATGAAACAAACATCAATTTATCATGTTTGGGTTACTTATTTCTCAACATAAGTTGAGTTCCCAAGAAATTTTGGTCTGATTTTTATACACAAACTCAGTGAAATCTAATAGATATGCTTCGACTCTTCACTTTTCTCTTATGAAGAGTAGCAACATTTGAAGTTGATATACTACACACTGTTACTGATGCAATAACTCACCTCACATAGAAATGACCTGTCTGTTGGAGTCCAATTCTCACGTTTCACCTTGGCTGCCCATTCTCTCCTGCGATTAAG
Source organism: Tillus elongatus (assembly GCA_964006375.1). Taxonomy (NCBI): domain Eukaryota; kingdom Metazoa; phylum Arthropoda; class Insecta; order Coleoptera; family Cleridae; genus Tillus; species Tillus elongatus. The sequence goes on along the minus strand of OZ023264.1, from coordinate 7,731,690 downwards.
ATTTTTCGGGAAAACTTTCATCGCAAAGCCTTGTTCTGATCTGTTTGAGCATCCTATTGCAGAACACCCAACCATTGTGTCTCTTTGTCTGGAATGGATGTAAATAGTTTGTGTAATAAGGTTATGAAGACATCTGTGACTGATTGCCGTCACGAAAATGAGCGCAAAAGATAAAATGAGCTTCAAATGTATTGAGCATAATTAATGAAATCAAATCCTTGAATTTATACCCAACTTTTAATTCTCTCGATTAACAGCGAAATCACAGTCACTTATTTACTGCACTTGGCTGTGCATTTATTCTCTGACCTTATTCAAAATGAATGTATCGGGTGGAGAAAGCAACATCACATCTGAAACTTTCAATATGCCACTAATTGAAATCAGTTAATCTATACAGTGGCTAATAATGTAATAATAACATAAGGAAACACATAACCTATCTTTTTCTGAGTATTTATATGAAATAAAACAATTATAATCACACAATACTGTACAATCTAGGAAACATGTTTAACTCCTGTAATTAGTCTGGTAATTTCCTACAAACATGTTACATTGAAATTTTCTGGATGGTCAACTCATTAAAGCGAAACAAGTTTCGTGTTCAAACAACAAATTAAAATGTGCTATTAAGAATAAAGTACATACCTATCTTAAATATGATGTAATATTCCAATAATTTTATAGGAAACATTGCCTCGAGTGGCATAATAGGATGCTAGTTTAATTATAACTGCAAATCCTCACCAGTAAACATGTTTCTACCATGTGTGGGTGACCATTATAAATTTTAACTTATTTGCCCTCGCGTGAAAATAGCGTCTAGAAATGTGTCCTATATGTATATGAAACATGAAATCTCATTAATCATTTCACAAGGAATTCATAGTATTTTGCAATAAAATGCCAGTCCCTTACTTCATTACCACATTAGTAATGATGTTTGGATTTTATTACGATTTACACGTATTACACTTTACTCACCTTTTCCACAGATGCAATAATGACAGATGGAAAACAAATGTCTTTAATTAAAGTCCTAATTGATGACTGAACACGCTAAAATAACTTACAAATTACACTCACTACTTCGCACAAGTAAACAATTAATGTAAAAACAAACACTGTTAGAATCGAGAATTCATGCCGCATTGTATTTGTACCACATAAGATCGGTCTGTCGGCAATGCAGCCAACCTCATAACAAAAACAGTTCCTATAGATCCATTGACTGGGCAATTTATTTTATAGCAATTTTAATGTTTCCTATCTGAATAGGAGACATTGCGACTAGTCTATTATGAGCAAAAAATAATTCTCTACAGAAAAGGTTCTATACAATTTTCTTCTAAAATGCACCAATTCATTATTATTTGCAATTTTTTACTATTCTTCCATAAGCGCAATGTTAAATGTGGAGAAAACATGGCGGCCGAATCGCTCAAAATGATACCACCTAATGGCCACACTGTCTCTATCAAGTCACTGTAATTCAAAGTATATAATGCCATGTAAGTGAAAGACGACTTGAATTTTTCAAGCTGATGTTGCTTTACGTCATATGTCGTGGCTGTAGCACGTAACGTTCGGCTATACATGACGTCTCTTCTATGAATTTTATCACTCAAATATTGTGTGTGTATGCACAATTCGACCCACAAACATGGCATAGTGTAGGAATCTTCTCTCATTCGTCTTGAGCAGATGCATTTCCCTGATGGCTGGTGTAACATGTTCTCTATAGACATAAACATAGACACATTTATTTGACCACCTTTTACACTTAAAAATACAATAATTGTGGCAAGTCGAAATACACTAGTAAAAAATCCAAGTTTTAAAAAGTACAAAGCAAAATACACAGACATATAAATTAGTTATAATTAACTATACAATAAGTGAACCTTGCAAAATACAAACTACTACATGTGAACATACAGACTAAGTAAGACACATGGGGTTAAGGAGTCGCGGGCCAAAGGACTCCAGGGGGCAAGCTGAGGAAGTGGAAATAACAACATAAACTCCCGATGAAGCTTTCCCCAAGACCGTCATGCGCGGTAAAAATCCGCATCCTGCACGAGGTGACCCTGCTAATAACTAAACATGACGGATCTAGACAAGGAGGTCGAACTAAACTCCCCCAATCTACGGTGTTACGTGACCCGTGCCTATGGATGGATGGCACCAGGGCGATGGTGTCGTGAACGGAACCTCTGGAGTACCAGGCAACCCTCCAGAGTAACCCGCCTTGCACCACACAGGGGGTTCTGATGGTGTGGACAGTATTTCCCCCATTCTCGTGGGAACAACATGAAGATTATAAATACATATAAAACCAAAACCAATGAGGCTCGAGGAGTGGCTCCGGCTACAGACTTGAGCCTTGAGTCTATCCCGGAAACGGAGACGAGCCAGGGTGCGGCAGCGGACTCTGGAGGTCCCACGACCGGCGTAGATACGGGGGATCAGGGGGTAGCTTCGGCCAGAGACCTGTCCCTGACACCCAAGCTGGAGGCTGGGTCCCACCGGAGGGCGGCGAGCTCCGCGGACTCCGGGGGCCCCTCCACCAGTGAGGACTCTACTGTTAGAGTAGAGGGACTGCCCCGGCAGTCCAAGCGTCTTTCCGGGGCGCAAAGAAAGAAGCTCCGGAGGGCGCAAAAAATGGCGGCCGGGACCTGGACGGTCGAGAAACCTGTAAAGGCGCAAGAGGGGAGTGCGGGTCAGAAGAGGACGCGCTCGAACTCTAGCACGCCCACTACAGACAGACGTTCCAAAAGGGCCAGGGTGCCTGTAAAGGCGCAAGAGGAGAGTGCGAGTCGGAAGACGCCGCGCTCTGGCTCTAGCACGCCTACTACAGACAGACCTCCCAAAGGAACTAAGGCCGGAACACCGGCGCAGACTGGCTCTTACAGGGAGGCTGCGGAGGGCCTCGGGATGGCGGTGATTGACAGACGCCATCCTGAGGTCACGCTAGACCAGGGGAAGGCGGACCTGATCCAGGCTGCGGTGGTAGCTGCAGTGGACTCTCTTCAGGAAGGGGAGAGCCCGCCTCAGTTCCACCGGACGCGCCTGACGGGGGGCATCCTCTGGATAACCTGTGCCGGCCCGCAGTCGCGGGACTGGCTGCGGAAAACGATCGGGGGCCTCGGTCAGATTTGGGAGGGGGCGGACTTGACAGCCGTCGAGCCCAAGGAACTCCCAAAGAGACGCAAGGTCCTCGTACGGATCCCTGACACCGTCCCGCAGGAGACGGTGATCAGCAGACTTAAGATCCAGAACCCTGAACTGGGGACGCAACACTGGTCGGTTCTAAGCAGGAAGGCAGAGGAGAAAGGACAGACGCTCGCCTTCTCGATCGACCCGACATCTTACAGAGCCCTTGAAGGAACCTCCTTCAAGGCATTCTGGGGCATGGGAAGGGTTAGCTTCCGCCCACTGGGGAAGCAATTAAGGGTTAATGGGACTTAGGTTCCTTCAGGTCAACCTCCAACACAGTAGGGCAGCCACGGCCGGACTACTAATGGCTCTGAGGAACACGGATGTGGCCCTCATCCAGGAACCGTACTCCTACAAAGGAGAGATCAAGGGACTCGGCGGAGCTAATGGAAAGCTCATCTACAGCAGGTCCAGCGAGAATCCGAGGGCCTGCATTTTTGTCAGGGAAGGGATAGAGTTTCTCCCTCTAATGAATTTCTGTTCCAGGGACCTGGCAACGATCAAAATCCGATGTGGAGGAGCGGATGGGCTGAGGGACATTACTGTCGCGTCAGCCTATCTGCCAGGGGACAGCACGGACCCTCCTCCACCCAACGAATTGGAGCAGCTGATGGTGGGTAGCAGAGCAGGTGGATGGCAGACCATCATCGGCATGGATGCGAATGCGCACCATGAGTTGTGGGGTAGCTCGGACACAAACTCTAGGGGTGAGGCACTTTTACAATTCTTTATGAAATTTAATTTAGACATATTGAATAGAGGTAATAAACCGACATTCGTCACAACACGGCGTGAGGAAGTTTTAGACCTAACAGTTTCCACCCAGTTTCTGGGTGACTTTGTTAAAAGCTGGGCTGTGTCTGGGGAAGTGAGTAGCTCAGACCACAGATACATCCGGTTTGAAATCGCCAAAGTCGAAAGAGAAACGGTATGGTACCGGGACCCCCGCAAGGCGGACTGGGAAGCCTACAGGGCAGACCTAGCTGTGGAACTGCGGGGGGTTGAGAGGGCCATAAGGGATTCAATAGACCTCGAGATTGCAGCAGTCCAATTGCGAGACGCAATTACCTCGGCCTATAACGCCAACTGCCCCCTGAAAATGAGGGTGTCCACCAGGAACGTCCCATGGTGGAACGAGGACCTCAGGCAAAGGAGGACGCAGGTTCGTAAGCTGTTTAACGCGGCCAAAAGGTCGGGAGCATGGGATGAATATAGACAGGCCCTATCGACCTATAACAAAAGACTGAGGGACGCCAAGAAGGAGTCGTGGAGGAGGCACTGCGAAGAAGTGGAAAACACGTCCGAGAGTGCTCGACTACACAAGATCCTGTCTAAGGGCCCTCAGACTAACATAGGCTCCCTTAGAACACCCACGGGAGGCTTTACAAGCTCGGGGGAGGAAACTATGGAAATTTTACTCCAGACGCACTTCCCCGGCTGTAACATAATAAACCAATCACCTCCGGACTGGGAACACTCAGAAATAGAGGCGCCTTATAGGCGGGCATCTAGAGTAGACTGGACAGTCGCTAAAGAGGTGGTTACCTGGAGCAAAATCAGATGGGCCATTAACAGCTTTAAGCCATACAAATCGCCGGGATTTGATGGAATAATGCCCATCATGCTCCAACAGGGGATAGATATACTGGCGCCGGTGCTTACCCTCATTATGAGGGCCAGCCTGGCTCTGGGGTACATTCCGAGGGCATGGAGACTGGCCAGGGTTGTATTTATTCCTAAACCTGGGCGTCCAACAGACCAGGCAAAGTCCCTGAGGCCAATAAGTCTCATGTCCTTCTTGCTGAAAACAGTGGAAAAACTGCTCGACCGGCACATTAGGGGCGGTGTACTGGAAGCATATCCTCTACACTGCGGACAATATGCATACAGAGCAGGATTCTCAACAGAAACAGCACTGCACCAACTGGTGCTGAAACTGGAGAATACGCTGGAGAACAAGGAGGCGGCGCTGGGGGCCTTCCTAGACATAGAGGGGGCCTTTAGCAACACCTCGTTCGGATCGGTTCTGGCAGCTGCCCGGGAGCGTGGAATAGAGGAGACCTGCTGCAGGTGGATCGGTTCCATGCTCAGGGACAGGGCGGTGTTCACCTCACTCGCGGGAGGGACTCTGCTGGCGGGGGTCGCGGCGGGGTGTCCGCAGGGGAGCGTTCTGTCTCCCTTGCTCTGGTGTCTAGTCGTGGACGGCCTGCTGGGGAGGCTCTCGGGAGGGGGGTATGAGGTACAGGGCTATGCGGACGACATTGTCATCATAGTCCGAGGAAAGGTCACACAGGCAGTGTGGGAGCGTATGCAGACTGCACTGAAAGTGGTGGAAGGGTGGACGGTTGATCAAGGGCTCGGGGTGAGCCCCGAGAAAGCAACCGTCGTGCCGTTTACGAGGAGGAGGAAGTGTGAAAGCCACAGAACTCTCACTCTATACGGTAGGAGCGTTCCAATGGCCAGGGAGGTAAAATATCTTGGGGTCGTATTGGACTCTAAGCTAACCTGGAATGGTCACATTGGAAAAATACTGCGTAAGGCAGTCATGACCTTAGCCGTCACTAGGCGGCTATATGGAAAAACGTGGGGACTAAGACCTAGTATGGCCCACTGGCTGTACACAAGGGTGGTCAGACCATCGTTAACATATGCGGCACTGGTCTGGTGGCCTAAGGTGACACAATCCAGTGCCAAACAAAAACTAGGCAAGATCCAAAGGATGGCTTGCCTAGGCATCACAGGGGCCATGTCTTCAACCCCAACAGCCGCCATGGAGGTGTTGCTGGATCTACCCCCCCTACACTTCGTTATTATGGGAGAGGCCAGGCTAGGACTATACAGACTAGCCTGCAATGGTAGACTGAAGATCAACCCAGGCTTCAGGGGCCACTGCAAAATTCAGGAGATCGTGAAGGAACCCATGCTTGAAATGAGGTCAGACTTCGCGAGCCCGCGAATGTGCAGGGAAAACAACTTCACAGTGGAAATCCCTGATCGCGGGGCATGGCGGGAGGAGACACCGGGCATACCACGGGACGCGCTCGTCTGGTTCACGGACGGATCTGGCGGGGAGCGTGGGACGGGGGCAGGTGTTTACTCGGAAGGACCGAGGGTAAGTCACAGTATTTCCCTCGGAGCCCATGCAACGGTGTTTCAGGCCGAGATGTACGCCATCCTGCACTGTGTGCGGGAGAACAAGAGGAGGGGCTACACCAACAAGCGGATCCTCATAGCCACAGACAGCCAGGCAGCCCTTAAGGCACTAAGTAGCCCACGGGTAAATTCCTGGCTGGTGAGTGAGTGCCGAGACGAGACGAGCGACCTGGCTGGGCAGAATGAGGTGACCCTCATCTGGGTGCCGGGTCACTCGGGGGTCAAAGGCAATGAAGAAGCTGACAGTCTCGCAAAGAGGGGGTCAGCAGAACCATTTATGGGACCAGAACCGGCTCTGGGCGTGTCAAAGAGCACTGCCAGGGGAGCCATTAAGTCCTGGGTCAGAAACCAACACAAGGTGTACTGGGCGGACTGTCCAGGGCTCAGACATGGGAAGTCAATAATTGACGGACCCAGTTCAAAGAGAGCTGTGGAGCTGCTAAACCTTAGCAGAGGACAGCTCAGAAACACAACAGGTCTCTTGACGGGACACATGGCCGTCAAGAAACACCTACATAAAATGGGGCGGTTCGAAGGGGACCTCGCATGCAGACTCTGCGGCGAGGGGGAGGAATCAGCCCAGCACATCTTGTGCGAGTGTATAGCTCTGGACCGGAAAAGACAACTGATCTACGGTCACTCTAGACCGGAGACAGAGCAATATAAAACTTCACCCTACCAATCGCTGTGCAGACTAGTTCAAGGCACAGTGATTTTGGAATGGGTGGAGTAAGACTAGGGGTATGCACAATCAACCAAGGGTTGCGGTGCTATCGGGGCGGCAAGGCCGCGGACGAGCCCTGAGGGAACAAAAAAAAAAAAAAAAAAAGTAAGACACATAAAAACAAAAATACAAAGCTGTATATACACACGGACATATATACAGCGTTATCTAAAATTAACACAAATGGCGAGATACAAACACTATAGTACTATGGAGGCATCCATGTACTCACAGACTGAATAGTAAGCGTTTTGCTTAAAGCGATGCTTTATAGCTTTTTAAAATTTCCCATAATCTAAGAACTTTATGTGAACTGGTAGCTTATTATATAAGGCGATATGCAAAGAATTGTTTACCGATCTTTGTAGTCTAAATCTCTGCGGTCGTATTAAACTAGCCGATCTTGTACTATAGTTATGGTATGCAGAATTTAGTTGATAATCAAACTTATCCCTATGTATATTCAATAACTGATTAAAGATGTATATCGTGGGAAGAGTCAAAATTCCCAGACTAATAAAGTACAGCTCAATGTTCACGGCAGCCAACTCCAGCAATCAACCTAACCACTTTTTTTTGGAGCCTGAAGATTTGTATAGAATTTCATGAATTGCCCCACAAATGAGTGCCATACGATAGGTGGCCGTGAATTAGGGAGAAATAGGCTGCCATAAGTGAACTTCTGTCAACCGAATTCCTCAACCTCCTGATCACAAAAATTGAGATTGACAACTTACTCTTCAACAGAGAAATATGAGTATCCCACTTAAGGGCTCCATCTATAGTAATGCCAAGAAGGTTAGCATCCTTTTTCGCTGACACTTCCGGATTTGTGGAAAATATTACCGTAACAGTTTTTTCTGTGTTTAACTTTAAGTTGTTCTGTGTGAACCACAATTCTGCCAACTTCCCAGTAGAGATCATTTCGACTTTCAGCTTATCTGGGTCGCAGCTTTGGCATATAAGCGACGTGTCATCAGCGTAACAGACGCAGCAACTCTGTGACATGAAATCGAATAAATCGTTTATGTAGACTATGAAGAGTAGCAGCCCCAAGACAGAATCCTGCAGCACCCCACTTCCCACAGCCCCAAGATTCGATATTTCCTGCTTAAAAAAGACGTGCTGCTTTCTCATATGTAAGTATGAACTTATTAACTTTAACGGAGGACCCCTAACACCATATCTGAACAATTTTTGCATCAGCAGGTCATGAGAGACACAGTCAAAGGTCACAAAGTGTAAGGCCGACATGATTACCCACTTCAAGACCCGCAACTATCCTCTGCTGTCAGACATGGCCCATATACAATGTCCAAGTAATTTAGATGAGATAAGACTAGGGATTCAATCGGTAATAATATAATCCATGGCTCCAAAATGTACTTTAGCAACTAAATCTGCTTTAAGCTACCATATGCTTTTCTGCTAACTACTGATACGTGTTCTGAAAATTTAAGCTTACTATCCATTGTTAATCCCAAATTTTTTACTGTCTTAGTCAATGTTATGCGGTGTCCATTAACGAGAATCCCATTATCATCAGTGTGATCGCTAATGCTACGTTCTCCAAACAGTATACCAGTTGTTTTTGCAGCATTAAGAATGGATGAATTCTTCATTATTCATGTCCCTATCCGCTCCAGATCCTCGGAAACACATTATCTTCATCTCCTGGCTTGTAACTTAAGTAGCTTTGTATACCATCAGCATACATGTGTAATTTACAATATTTAGTGTAATTCACAATATCAGCCATGTAAACAGAAAATAGCAGTGGGCCTAGAATGGATCCCTGAGGAACTCCTCCTGAACTCACACTTTCTGGTTTGGATACATTATCAGGATCCAAAACAGTCACCTGCGACATCCCATTCAAATAGTTTTGAAACCACACATACATATTATCATCTATGTCATAATAAGCAAGCTTGGATAACAGGCAGTCAATACTCAGTGTTTAAGGAGCGGTGGATAATTTGAGGAATAAACTCGTCAAACTAGGCGGATTTAGACATAAGTAACTTGATAATTATAATTTTAATAACTCACAAACTTAACAATGCCTACGAACTAATCAAATTAATAAATTTTGACTCTGACTGTTTACATCCTGAATCTTAATTGAACAGTGTTATTATGTTTATATAATTAAATCACAAGTGTCGCGTCTTTACATCTTAAGAAATCTAAATTAACTGTCTTCCTATGTTTATCAACAAAATTGCAGACTTCAGCAGTCCTGCGTTCTTTGTACGCTGCAATTCTACCTTGTTTACTGTTTACATAATAATGTAATAGTTTCAATGCCATTGTTATCGATACAATTATGACCTCTAATTATGTGCAATATTTACATTACTTCGTGTAGATAATTTTCCTAAAACTAATTTCACTTGTTATTTTACTGATCTTAATAATTATGTTTCTACAATTGCTACTACCCTTCTGCAAACCCTATTGTTCTCTGAACACTCAGGTTGTCGAATGCTTTTGACAAGTCCAACAATATGAGAGCAGTAAACTCACCACGGTCACATGCTCCTATAATATCATCTGTTATATTTGTTAAGGCTGTAGCTGTTCCGTATGATTTCTGGAACCCAGACTGCTGTTCTGGTATAATACCATTTTCATTTATATAATTTATTAATAGTTTATGAATCAGTGACTCAGCTATCTTTAAAATCAAAGGGTGTATGCAGATGCTCCTAAGGTCATTTAATGTCAGTCTTCCTTGGTTTTAGCAATTGGCTTGATTCTACATACCTTCCAAATCATCGGTATTATGCCTGATTCAAATGAATAATTTATAATGTGAGTAACAGGTTCAGCTATCTACAGAGAGAGAATCTGTAACATAATTTCCGAAACCCCGAGGTAAGGTTTCTGTTTTTTAATTTCGTTCATGACATCCTCAACTTTTGGAAGGCGAAACATAAATGATGTGCCTTCTTTAAGCTTATTGCTGCTGAACATTCTCACGTATTCGTCATCAGCAGGTGACAGTCTTACAGAGTTCACAAAGTGATTGTTAATACATTCAGCATCTTGCAGTCTTCTAGGTATTATGGGTGGCTGGTCTAATTTTTGAACTGAATCACTTTGGTATGTTTAATTTTATATATTTCAACAACACACCACGAGGGCTTATAGCCTAAATACTATCGTACCGTGGGTGTCAACAAGGAGGAAAGAGGCAACTTGTTAATTCTGGACTTGAAGGTTTGGACGTTCGGAGAAGGAAAAACATGTGCCGGCAAGGCATTCCACAACTTGGAAGTCCTCGGGGCAAAAAAGTGGGCATAACAAGATGTTCTATGTTTGGTGACCTGTACAGTAAAAGGGTGCATTCGCTCTGTTCCGCTGGTAGATCTGTTGGGGGCAGCAGGTGGAGGAACTATGGAAAAAAGCCCTTCTGAGCAGTGCCCATGGAGATTTCTATAAAAGAGAGAGAGGTCACCAACGGCACGGCGGTGGGCAAGGGACGGCAGCCTTTGGGTGAGGGTAGGATCACAGATGAGACATATAGCTCTCTTCTGAATGGAGTCCAGGATACCGAGTGTAGAAACGGCAGCGGCATCCCAGATATGGGAGCAGTATTCGAGGTTTGGCCATATTTGTGAAGTAAATAAGGTATAGAGATTAGGTGGTGAAAAGTATTTGCGAGCCGGGAAGAAGAAACCTAATTTCTTAGCAGCCGCTTCTGCAATTGATGTGACATGTTGGTACCAATTGAGATTTCGATCCACAGAAATGCCAACAAGTGAAAAGGCCTCATTACTTTAAATAACTTGATTGGTCTAGGGCTGGTGTATCTCTTATGAGATAGAAAGCAAGACTGAGATTTGGTGGAGTTGAATTGTACAAGATTTCTACTTCCCCTGTCTAATATTTTTTGGAGATCCACAGAGACAGAACCCTTCATGAATCTGCGATCCTCATCTAATTGGGCTAAAGAGACAGGCTTAGAATATTGTATATTTGAGTGGAGGGTGCTGTCGTCCACATAACTGTGAACTGGGTTGGATGTGCTAGAGAGGAGGTCATTGATGTGGAGAAAAAACAAAGTAGGGGCTAAAGCTGAAACTTGAGGGACTCCTGCATTAATTGGATACAGTTTAGAGGAATGACCATCCACGACAAGAGAAATGCTCCGCTTGGAGAGGAAATTTGCTGTCCAGGTACAGAGTTTTGGTGGTAGCCCATAGGCCGGAAGTTTATTAAGCAGCGCTGCGTGCCAGACCTGATCGAATGCTTTGGATATGTCTAGAGCGACAATCTGGGATTCACCGTGTAGTTCCTTAGACTTGTTCCAAGAATAGGTGACAAAGGAATGGAGGTCGGCAGTTGATCTGCGTTGACGGAATCCATACTGCCTGTCGTGGATTAGACTGTGTTATTCAAGAAATTTTAGTAATTCGGTGTTTATATACTTTTCCATCACTTTAGAGACGACTGAAAGGAGAACAATAGGCCTGTAGTTGCTAGGAAGCGCTTAAGCGCTTTGGATCCGTTCTTGGGGACGGGTTGTACTCGAGCAGATGTGAGATGTTTAACTTGACTAAATGTTCCCATTCAAGGGAGTGCAAAAGTCTTTCAGGCTAAGTGGAATAATAAATGAGTGACATACAATTACAACCTATTTATTTACAAATTAATTTTAAGAAATACATCATTGGCAGATAAACAGTTAATTAAATATACATTTATTTTTTTGTTTATTAAAACAATCCAGTCTTAACGTATTTCTGATCAACTTAAGCTTGATCCGATAAATAAAACTTTTTTTCTGGAAACAAACATATATAAAAAAAAATACGACAAAACAAAAAACAAAACAAAGTGCATTAAGTAATATTGAATATTTACAGCAAAATTATTTCTACACTATGATAGTGATTATAATATATTATTTGTGCACGCCTAAACAAAAGAAGAATATAAAGATAATTACGTAAAATATATTAATATATCTCTCTTTAATAATAATATAAACATACAAGCATTTAAATTTAAACAACTTTAAGTAAATAGATACATCCAGTTTCAGAGTATGGAACTTGTATTTAGACAAGGGAATTAAATTAGCATAACTAAAAAATAAAAACTTACTATAAAAGTCTTCATCATCACTGCTTCGTTTCAAGATCAAATGCAGATAAAGTCTTTGAACAGGACATCAAACGTTCAAAGTACCGTCAACATCCAGCATATCACCTGAATTGGTTAGAACAACTGAAAAAAACGTTACGATCCACTAAACTAGGAGTATAAACGGTAAAGTGTTCTGTTTTAGTTTTGTTACTAAAAAATAATCACTAATTTATATTACATAAAACTATCACAATTTTCATACCCCCGACAGCTACATAAAGTGACCAATTCAAGTGATAAAAGGGGGAAAAGTCTCAGGGTAAAGTTTTCAGAGAATTTACTGATCAGTTCTCTGTTCGAACCTTTGCAATCGTCTTCTTCTCACCTCTTCTTCAGGCGATGAAGGAACTGAGTGTTCGGAATCTTCTACATCTCCATTATCAGTTGCAATGGCTGGTTTCTGTGATGATTCGGGATTTTTTGAAGTGGATGCTTCGCTCTCCGATATTGGTTCCTTTTTACTCGTAGTTTCGGACGTTTCGCTTGAAGTTGAAGACACTCCATTGCAGTTTGCTGCAGTGTTGTCTGTATTATTAGAATTTGTGGGATTTCTGGTTGCTTCTGTGTTGTTCGGTTGTGGTATATTCATTGTGAGTACCGCAGCTGTACTGTATTGCTGCATCATTAGCACAGCTGCATCTAGCATTGTCTGAAATTTAAAAAAATGTGTAAAATTAATGAATAGATAGATACCTTTATTTAACAGATACCAGTTCCACAATTATTATATTTCTAGTTCTTGATATTGTCAAAAAAAATTACATGACTATCAACTAACACAAAATTGTAAACCATAGCACAGAAGGTATAAATAAAAATTTCGGTACACATCAAGTGCATTATAGTAGCGAATTTTCATAAGAATTGTACACTATTATTATATGGCATATTAGTAAAGTTAATAAGTTAAACTTACACAGACCTTGGAGATGGATTTTGGAGATCCTAGTACGCTCACATTTGAAGAATTATTTCAAAAGTGTTACCATCGATATCTCTCTATTATCAAAAAAATCTTGCGTTCTAACTCCTTTTGAGAAAAATGCCCAAATCTCAATTTTAATAAACTACCTTCAGATAAATATACGAACATTCGCTATAAATTCTTTTGTTACAAACCTCTGACCTCGTCTAGATATTTTCAATAGGCATATAATAAAAAGATTTAACTAGAAACATATCGGAGACATAAAAGCATCATTTCAAATGAAGATATTTTAATTCTTTAAAATGTAAATAACGCCGCAGATAAATTTCCTAAAGTCGATATTAATACAATGGACTATTCATTTGAAAATATCAGAATATAAGGCGCAGTTGGGTCTAACCGTCTTTATGTTTTTTATGCACTTGAAACATAGGAATAAGGAAAATCAATATTTCGTCTCTTAAAATATTATTTCAATGTGGTATCTTGATTTCTCAGAACCAGGCAAGCCGTTGCAGGTTTTAAACGGCGCTGAAGTTTCTCCGATGAGCAGTTAATTTACTGCACGTCTCTTTTGGGCTTCACTCAATCACACTCGAGTATTTCTCCCTGTAAAATTTTCAGTTGAGACAAAGGACTGGGAGTTTATATATAAACGTAACAGGGGCGTCAGGTCAGAGATTCCCCTGCGAGTGCAAATAATCAATATCTGAGCGCAGCGAAAACTTCGAGTACTACCTACAAAAATTACCGCAAGTCATGTGCTTCTAATTAAGAGTTGCAAATAGTGGTCGCTCCAGTCGGTTGTTTGTGAGTGAGAAGCCTCATTTCTTTACATTTGGTAAGATACTTTTGTTTTCTATATAAGTTTCACGAGTTACAGGGCATTTTTCTTGTTAAAATTGCAGAGGCCCTGGGTATTGGCTGACACATAACCCCTGGGTATTGGCCGACATAGAACCCATGAGTGTGGGTGCTGGCTAACATATATGATTTTCTGGGCTAGTGGCCGACATATCGTTATATATTCTGGCCTAGTGGCCGACATATGACCTTCTGGGTAGCGGTTAATAAATAAAAATTCCGGGGGCAGTTGTTAGAAATTATCCTTGAGTACTGGATGAATCTATGGTTCTTTTCGTAATTAATAAATCAAAAATTGTCGGGCAAATGGTTTCCACATTGTTAAATCAATCTGTTGTTACATATTCTGGTTATGGTCTGGTAAATTCCACTGCTTAATAATTGTATGGAGACTTTAACATCGAGCCCTACTTTTGTCCCTAATGAGAGTTGGTAATTAAGCATGAAGGAACAAGTGAGTTTTTCTTGACGAGAACTGAAATTTTATTAGCCCCAATCAAACCTAAAAAAAATATTTCTGGACAGAAAACAGGTAAGGCCATTTCATTGTTATTTAATACTAGATTTTTTTGTAAATCATGTTTTTAATTACTGTCTTTTTCATGTGACATTGCTGAAATTTCTTGCATTAAGACTAAAATTAAATCTAAGACTATTTCTGTTGAAACTATCGTTAATAATTTTGCCTACAATTATCAAATGTCAAGTAACCTTTTCTACTAACATTAGTGAACAAGTGGAATGCTGCCCATTTAAATTTAGTCCTGCTCTTTGAATAATTATTATTAACATTTTCTTGTGATTTTACAGTAGACTCTCGATTTTCTGGGATGGCCGGTAAAAATACTTTTCTGGTTCGATTTCTCGGTTAAGCTGCAAATAGACGACTTTCAGATATAAAAACACGACAAAATGCTACATGGCATATGTTTGGGAAATAAATAACAAATAAAGAACAAAGAAATGTTAATTAATTAAACATATTAAGACACATATATTACATTTTAAATACATATCCGCCTGTGCATACCTATTTAGTGAAGTAAGAGTGTATGCTTGTCTGTTTCCTTGAATGATTTACTACCTTTCGACGAATGGTAGCACGTAAATTGCGCAACATCATCTTTTCGGAAAGCATTCCTGCTGTTCTAAATAACTGAGTAACTGTTCACTGTAGTTTAAGGCGTCACTATGTTTGGTTAAAACATAAAACCATGGCCTTGTCTAATACGTCATACGTCGCAGTTTTTCATAGTTTTTCATTTAGACATACCAGACACTATCGGAGGTAGCGGAAAACCCCAGGATTTTGTTTTTGTTTTTTACAATGTGACGCAGTTTGATCGCCAACTCCATACTAAATCATTAAACTTTTAACTGAGACCCCATTTTCATTTTTTTTTTATAATTTTCAGCTTTTGCTCGATAACTAGGACAACACGCTTTCTCTTACGAGACATTTTGATTGCAGTCGATGTTACACTTACACACCAAAATGACTACTGAACGAAAACAATACCGAAGCTGAAACTTTAAAATCACCAGTTTCTACTAAAACGTGACCAAAACTAAAATTACATACATTGAATGCGATGACGGTTCCTGGTCGGAACATAAACTCGAGTCTCATTTATTAATTTTCGGAAATAGCTCATTACGATTATAACTTCTACTAGGATATCTAAAGCTTTGACGAGCCGATACAATTCTCTGAAAAGATAATATAAACTACCTGCTTACGGCAGTCGGCAACTAAGGTACATACTTGAATTGTTAGGACGTTCGTTGTGTTATTCTTGTGATAAAATATTTAATCGTAAGTACATAAATGTGGATCTAAAGATTTGACGAGCCGACAAAATTCTCTGAAAAGATAATATAAACTACCTGCTTACGGCTGTCGGCAACTAAGGTACATACTTGAATTGTTAGGACGTTCGTTGTGTTATTCTTGTGATAAAATATTTAATCGTAAGTACATAAATGTGGATCTAAAGATTTGACGAGCCGACAAAATTCTCTGAAAAGATAATATAAACTACCTGCTTATGGCTGTCGGCAACTAAGGTACATACTTGAATTGTTAGGACGTTCGTTGTGTTATTCTTGTGATAAAATATTTAATCGTAAGTACATAAATGTGGATCTAAAGATTTGACGAGGCGACAAAATTCTCTGAAAAGATAATATAAACTACCTGCTTATGGCTGTCGGCAACTGAGGTACATACTTGAATTGTTAGGATGTTCGTTGTGTTATTCTTGTGATAAAATATTTAATCTTAAGTACATAAATGTGGATCCCGGTTAATAAGCTCCCGGTAAATCGAGTCTACTGTACTTGCAAAAATTTAACTACAGGTTCACACTAAAAAAAAAATTTTTTGCTTTATTTTATCTTAGAAAATTCAAAATATTACTTTTGTTGCCTTTCAAATCTTTAATTAAAAATAAATAATGGTGCCTTCAGCTCTAAATCTGATTTATTTAGAGCTGGGTATGCATTTAAAAATTAATAAAAACTATCTGGCCAGATCGAAAACTCGTTTAAGAATTTTTCCTTTTACAATGTAAGATATTTTTAAAATTTACTGCCTATTGATTTAACCATTTTTAATTTACATAACATTTTTATTACTGTCTTATGTTTTTATATGATTAAAAAGGCTATTGTGTTTTAATAAATGTTCATTATTGAAACAGTTTTCCAAACACTGTTTTACTTTTTGACTATAACGACATACAGAATTGTATTGTTACCTAGATATCTAAATTAATAACGACCGTTAGTTGCCACACAAAATTATTCCTCAATAAGAGTATCATTTTTAATTAACCTTTTTAATTTATTAATTAATGATATTATCCCATGTGACCACCTGATTTAACATAAAAAACCATCAGAAGCCACTTGCAAAGTTCCACAATTTTGACGATAAATTCTAAATTATAAATTCAATAACAACTACCTGGCTTTTTTTTTCCCTCAGGGCTCGTCCGCGGCCTTGCCGTCCCGATAGCACTGCAACCTTTGGTTGATTGTGCATACCCTTAGTCTTACTCCACCCATTCCAAAATCACTGTGCCTTGAACTAGTCTGCACAGCGATTGGTAGGGTGAAGTTTTATATTGCTCTGTCTCCGGTCTAGACTGACCGCAGATCAGTTGTCTTTTGCAGTCCAGAGCTTTACACTCGCACAAGATGTGCTGGGTTGATTCCTACCCCTCGCCGCAGAGTCTGCATGCGAGGTTCCCTTCGAACCTCCCCATTTTATGCAGGTGTTTCTTGACGGCCATGTGTCCCGTCAAGAGACCTCTTGTGTTTCTGAGCTGTCCTCTGCTAATATTTAGCAGCTCCACAGCTCTCTTTGAACTGGGTCCGTCAATTATTGACTTCCCATGTCTGAGCCCTGGACAGTCCGCCCAGTACACCTTGTGTTGGTTTCTGACCCAGGACTTAATGTCCTCCCTGGCAGTGCTCTTTGACACGCCCAGAGCCGGTTCTGGTCCCATAAATGGTTCTGCTGACCCTCTCTTCGCGAGACTGTCAGCTTCTTCGTTGCCTTTGATCTCCGAGTGATCCGGCACCCAGATGAGGGTCACCTCATTCTGCCTAGCCAGGTCGCTCGTCTCGTCTCGGCACTCACTCACCAGCCAGAAATTTAACGGTGGGTTACTTAGTGCCTTAAGTGCTGCCTGGCTGTCTGTGGCTATGAGGATCCGCTTGTTGGTGTAGCCACTCCTCTTGTTCTCCCGCACACAGTGCAGGATGGCGTACATCTCGGCCTGAAACACCGTTGCATGGGCTCCGAGGGAAATACTATGACTTACCCTCGGTCCTTCCGAGTAAACACCTGCCCCCGTCCCACGCTCCCCACCGGATCCGTCCGTGAACCAGACGAGCGCGGCCCGTGGTATGCCCGGCGTCTCCTCCCGCCATGCCTCGCGGTCGGGGATTTCCACTGTAAAGTTGTTTTCCCTGCACATTCGCGGGCTCGCGTAGTCTGACCTCATTTCAAGCATGGGTTCCTTCACGATCTCCTGAATTTTGCAGTGGCCCCTGAAGCCTGGGTTGATCTTCAGTCTACCATTGCAGGCTAGTCTGTATAGTCCTAGCCTAGCCTACACCGTGATAACTAAGTGTAGGGGGGGGGGGGGGCAGAGCCAGCAACACCTCCATGGGGGCTGTTGGGGTTGAAGTCATGGCCCCTGTGATGCCGAGGCAAGCCATCCTTTGGATCTTGCCCAGTTTTTGTTTGGCACTGGATTGTGTCACCTTAGGCCACCAGACCAGTGCTGTGTATGTTAACGATGGTCTGACCACCCTTGTGTACAGCCAGTGGGCCATACTAGGTCTTAGTCCCCACTGCCTTATGCAGTATTTTTCCAATGGTTTACCGGGCTTACTTTGCATTAATTAAGATTGGAAATTACTCTAAGGAGTGGTCTCGAACGAATTAGCACAAATTATGACTTTAAGAAGTTTATGTTCTGGACCAGATGACAATAAAGATTTTTTTACAACCTAAAAATTTGATGTCTTGAATTCATAAGTTGTCTCACCTGTATATTTCTCAAGCACTGTATCCTAGCCTCAATATTCTGCCTCTCATTGCCTTCCAATCGTCTAAGTTCTTCTGGGGACAATGATAGTAAGTTCTGCGGCGGCATGGGAGGTGGTGCCATGAATGGTATGAAGGGGAAAGGTGGGAAAGCAAACGGTGGTGGATGCATTCCTCCTTGTTGGTGTGCGTTAGGTGCTGTAGCTGTCGAGGTTCCAGATGTGGCAGAAGCCGCTTGGGCACCTGCTGGTGCTGGCTGTTGACCTCCGGGCTGGGGGGCACCAGGAACTACAGGAGGCGGGGGTATCACAACCGGGGGTACTGAAACATTAATTTAAATACTTATAAAAGAGTAGGAAAATGATTGGGGAGAATAGATAAATAAAATGATGGTAATTATTTACTTTCCGCACATATGTACGATTCTTATGAAATTTTCTATATAGATGGGTTTAGCGGTGTTGATATTGAAACTTTTGTAATCATTTGGATTTTTTGTAGGGAAAGCGTGAGTCGTACTCACTTTTGCAACATGTTTTAGAGCATATCTCGCTTCACATGACTGATATAAATATACTCACGTAATGCTTTAGTACCTTATTTCACTGAACATTTTCATTTTTCACGTTTTGTAACATTCAAAACGTTACATTTATTTTATTTACTGCTTATGCTCACTTTATATTCAATAATACACCCCTTTTGAGAATTGTGATGTAGAACTCTCCATCTCTGTCTAATCACATAGAGTTCCAAGCTCTATGACTGTTGGTCAACCTGCAGCCTGCAAAAGTAACTAAGTATTGACAGCTTGTTGTCTTATCACGACTTATAAATTGAAATTCCATCCGTCGTTTTATTATTTTCTAATTAAAGTTGTTTAAGCAATTAATCATGTTTTTTTTATTATTTTTTTCAACAACACACCACGAGGGCTTACAGCATAAATACTATCGTACTGTAGGTGTCGACAAGGAGGAAAGAGGCAACTTGTTAATTCTGGACTTGAAGGTTTGGAGGAGAAGGAAAAACATGCGCCGGCAAGGAATTCCACAACTTGGAAGTCCTCGGGACAAAAGAGCGGGCATAACAAGATGTTCTATATCTGGTGACCTGGACAGTGAAAGGGTGCATTCGCTCTGTTCCCCTGGTAGATCTGTTGGGGGCAGCAGGTGGAGGAACTATGGAAGAAAGCTCCTCTGAGCAGTGTCCGTGCAGATAGCTATAAAAGAGAGAGAGGTCACCAACGGCACGTCGGTGGGCAAGCGATGGAAGCCTTTGGGTGAGGGTAGGGTCACCAATGAGACGTATAGCTCTCTTCTGAATGGAGTCCAAAATAGCGAGTATAGAAGCGGCAGCAGCACCACAGATGTGGGAGCAGTATTCGAGGTTTGGCCTTATTTGTGAAGTATATAAGGTATAGAGATTAGCTGGTGAAAAGTATTTGCGAGCCCGGTAGAGGAAACCTAATTTCTTAGCAGCCGCTTCTACAATTGATGTGACATGTTGGTACCAATTGAGATTTTGATCCACAGAAATGCCAACATTATTCCCAATAGATTTAGCAAGAGTCCAGAAGGGTTTGCTGCTTCTGGAGCTTAAGAGGACTTTGTTTTTGATGTGGTTATTAAACGAGTTTTTTGCCTCAGAAAGAATGCGGACATATCAGTTCCTTGCGTCGTTAAATGCTTGACGGTTTTCTTGACTGGAATTGTGTAGAAGCATTTTGTGAGCTTTGACCTTTTTAAGTCTGGCCTTGTCACATGATTTAGAGAAGCAGGGCTTTTGAATGGCTGAATAGGTTTTCTGTGTACGTGGAATAAATAATTCCATGCCAGCTTGGATAATTTAGGTGACGTTTTGTGGGATATCAGAGGGGTCAGGATGAGAGAAGCAGACAGACGCCCATGGAAACAAGGAAAAGTAGTCTCGCATTTCGTTCCAGTTCCCGGAGTTGTAGTGCCAAACGATACGTGGCTGTGATGACTGTGTGACCTCGGGTTGCATTGCACAGGAAGCAGTGACCATGCCGTGGTCTGAGCGACCCAGGGGGGCAGTGACTGATATCTTATAGCAGTCAGGATTTGTAGTAAGAAGGAGATCCAAGGGATTTGAGCTGTGTTGGGATGCGAGGAAGATAAGTAGGTTGCTGAACCATATTGGCTAAAGAATTGCTGACTGCAAAGGCCTCCGCTGCTTTTCCTTGTGGATCGGTTTTTGAAGATCCTAGCCATTCCTTATTATGGACATTGAAGTCACCAAGAACAGTGACCTCGGAGGAAGGATATTCAGAAATCAGCTGGTCGTTTTTTTCAGAAAGATAGTCAAAGGGCTGGACAAAGTTGTTGTCAGGTGACTGGTAAATGCAACAGATGAATTTAGTAGCAGTCCTGAAAGAGAGTTTTATCCATAGTATGTATTTTCTTCCAGCTTCTAAATTGGGGGGGGGGGTGCAGGGTAGATTGCCACGGACATACGTGCACACGCCTCTATGCAATCTAAAGGAAGTCAGGAGCTCATACCCCGGGAAATTAAGGTAATTAGTGGCTGTTTTGGCACTGATTTGAGTTTCGGCGAGGAAGAGGAGTTGGGGCCTATTAACCTAGAGGAAATGGTGGACGGAGTTCAGGTTAGATTTTAGGCCACATATATTCGAGAAGGATATGTTAAATCTTGATGCCGGCGCCCCCTGTACACCCCTCTCTCGGAGATCCGAATGGAGGGGTATTTTACCTCCGGAATCTTTTGTACAAGGAGGAGCCTTCATCATTTTTGCTTATAAGGGAAACCGACTCATACACCAGAACCGGAAACGTCCGTTGAGACTTCACCGGCCCCTTGATGTAAGAGGTGGTACCTCCTCGGGCGTGAAAAAAATCCTTTACTATCGTGTAAAGGAAATTTCCACTACCACCTACCATATTACAAGTATACCACACCAGCCAACTATTAAAGAGCTGACCAGCTCTAGAACTTGACTATTGAACTTGAACGCACTGTTGGACCATCCTGTAGACAAGAGCAGACTGGGAACAATATATAAGTATGAGATGTAATTTAGTATATTTAATAAGAGTTAGCAAAACTAAACATCATGTAGTGGAAGTTCCTGAATGTACGATTCCAACACATATTACAAATGTATTTTGTCACTATTCTTTACTATATCAAAAGACTTTCAAAAATTCACAGGCTTAGTTTCGATTTTGACCATTAAAAAATAAGCAGTTTACAAATTAAATGTCACATTTTACTAAAATATGGTAAACCTAAGCTTACCTTCACCATTACCTGGATTAAACATCCTGAAAGGATTTTGTCCCACGAATTGATTGAAGAATATATTCTGTTGGTTCTGCGGCATCTGAATGTTATGCTGGTTGCCTCTGGGGTCGTTATTATTGGCCGGCGTACGCAATATGTTCAACCTGCAAGTTGGACAAGTCTGTTGCCTCTGGAACCAAGAACGCAGACAAGAAGTATGAAAGATATGGTTGCATGGTAACTTTTTGGATGCTGTTGTCATTTCCTCTCGGCATATGATACAGACATTGTCGGCAGCTTGCAGTTCCTCAGGTGTAGCATCGGGATAAAGAGTGTTCATATTGTATATTGCCCTTCTCGACAAAATAACATCCGTGAAAGCTTTCTTGAAGTTTCGTATCGTGTAATACATTGGTCTAAATGCAAACAGTGGAAGAGTGTAGATTCTAACCATAATTCCAACAAAAGAGACATACAAAATCACTTTTATCATCCCCATTATTAGTTCAGTGTAAAGTAAGAAGACAGCCTTGTTTTCCCAGGGTGTTTCGCTGTTCAAGTCAACTGAATGTAGGGCATATTTGATGGCTATATTGAATACAACTGTGAGAAGTATCGCATATTCAAAACCAAAGACTAATTGCACAGATGCACCCTTGGATACTGTTGATTGATACGCATGCTGAATGAAATAGAGATCTAATGTGCCCAACAGTAAAAGAAGCGATAGGACTCTTATGTGGAATATCCAGCTGATTACTGGGCTCCTTTCCATCTGAAAGACAAAAATTTTAACAGTTCAGTGATTAGTTATAACATTATCTTTTTAGTTATTCATAAGGCAAAATCATATAGGCCATTAAGTTATATAGTTACACAAATATCAAGGGTATACAGCTTGCCAACGAATTCTTATTATCTATGCAGTATTAATATAAAAACTGGGAAAGGGCGACTTAACATCAACTTCATATTAACAAAACTATTACAGAATATGGCCTAAAATCAGTTGTATAGACCTTCACAAAGTTAAAAACTGTGGTAGATTTCATTTATAATAAGTTTTCAATAATAACGTTTCGATTTGCAACAAGAAAACATATTTTTGCACCTGAGGTTATTCTTATACTTTTTCTTTGCTTATGGCATCTGTTTCTACTAACAATTTGCCAGCTCATTAGGGGTGAGATCTAATCTGTCTGGCTCCAGCCATATTATGACCTCTATTCTTCTCTCTTCTGGTTTATATTTTTATTTATTTATTCCACGGATCAACCATTTACAATAATAATAAGAACATCTAAAACTACATTAGTCTTAAATAACCTATCTCAATATGAGAACATAAAAAAAAAAAAAGCAAAACATAACCTGTACACCATATGTACGACAATTCAATCAATAACACTTCTTAAAATGTCTCTAATTGAACGGTCAGAATCATCAAACATATCTAAAAGCTCCGAATACTCATTTGCCGTTCTCGCCACTCTCGACATCGGACTGAAAAAGCCATAATTGGTTCGATGGAAGGGAACCACAAAAACCTCCCTTGCTCTCGTGCGCTCCGGAATCCTTAGAGAAACTAACTCAAGCAAAGAAGGACTATCAATTTTATTCACTAATAATTTATGCAAAAAACAAACATCACTGACAATCCTTCTACCACTGAGTGACTGCAAGTGCAACCGATTCCGCAAATAAGAAAAGTTAAGATCATTTCTCTGTAAGCCCATTTGTAAGCACAAATTCTTAAGAATCTATTTTGTATGGCCTCAATCTGATTGATATAAATATTGTAATTCGGACTCCAGACTACAGAAGAGCAATTCAACAAAGAGCGAACCAGACCACAATACAGCCATCTCAAGCTATTGCATGAAAAATCCAGAGTTGATCTATGAATAAATCCTAACATTTTATATGCTTTAGATACTATGTATTCTATGTGATCCTTAAAGGATAATTCCCTATCCAATACAATGTCTTCCTATAAAAGTAAAGCGTCCTGTCTGGAACAAACAATCTTGAAAATTTTGATATCATCAGCAAACATCAAAATTGACTATGCTTAAGTAAATGTATGACATCATTGATAAAAAGATTAAAGAGGACTGGTCCACAATGTGAACCCTGAGGAACTCCTGAAGAAACAGTAATACTATCAGAAATGAAGTCTCTGATCTTTACACTCTGGGACCTACCCATAAGGAAGCTGCGTACCCAAGACAACAAATTGGCATTAAAGCCCAACAATGCAAGTTTTGACAATAATAAGGTGAGATTAACCTTATCAAACGCTTTGGAGAAATCTGTATACACCAAATCAACCTGTAACCTATCCTCCAAAGCTGAGACCAATACATTCTGGTAAAGAAGAAGGTTGGTTGTTGTAGATCTTCCTTTAAGAAAACCATGCTGCTGTTCGACGAAAACATATCTGCATTCCCAAGTTATATGTCTAGAGACAAAAAAGTCAAGAAGTTTGGGTATCTCTGACTGAATATAAACAGCTCTATAATTAGTAACCAAATGCTTTGGTCCCTGCTTATGAACAGGCATCAAATAAGAATGTTTCCAAACATGTGGAAACTCACCAGACAACAAAGACCTGTTAAAGAGAATCCTCAGTGGAATTGCCAAGATGAAGGCACAAGATTTTAACAGATGGAAGGGAATTCCATCTGGACTGTAAGTAAGTTTATCTTTCAAACTACAAATACGATCAATAATATCAGCAGAAGTAATACTAGGCACAGTAATATTTACTGACTCACGCAAAAAAGGATCGGGACCGACACTCATACACAGATGAGAAAAAACTAGCAAAAAGACCCACCGAATCATGCAAAGAATCACTCCTAACATCATCATAATACATAGCCTCAGGAAGATCATAAACCATCCTCAACTTGTTAATATAAGACCAGAAAGAACTCTGATTGTTTTCAAAATTATTCTCAGTATGAGCAATAAAATTTCTCTAACAAGTATTACGAAGATTCCTACATTCCTCTCGGAGACCAGAAAACCTAATATAATCATCTATTCTACCATATTTCTTATATTGACTGTGTACTCTCTTCTTCTCAGTTATCATACCTCTCAGCTCGACACTAAACCAAGGAGGGAAACATGATTTTTTTACATCATATATATTAGAGGGTGGCACTTCAGGAGGCCTTTTATTTCATCAAAACGTCAAAAAACTTATGGGAACGATCCCCTCGCTACTTAAATGTGGCAATGTTGCTGAATATTGACAGTTTTAAATGTACAAATCATGTATTTTTGATAACTTTCATTTCTCAATTCATCTTTTATAAATGGATTTCCTGCAAGTTTTTCTTCGTATTATTGCTCTATGTTACATACGTTTTCTTGTGGTGTACACCTTTTTTGTGATTCCTGATTGATGTTAAGTTGACCGTCCCAAAAAACCTTCCTTCTGTCTAAACTTCCACTGTTCTACATCTAAATATTGATCTGTGATAGAGTCCCAAATATAAAGTCATTTGAACTCAACTACATTGTAGATGTGTTTTTAAGAAGTTGTGCATTTCTATTTATCGTAAAATGAAAATAAAATTCAATATTATTTACAAATTTCAAACTGTTACTAAAAACATATTGTGTAATTTTGTTTTAAATATTACATTACCTGCTGTAGAAATTGAATACTCACATAATCTACTCGATCTTCTGCTAGCCAATGGAATGACTTTAGAAATAAGAGTAGTGTAAACAGTGCTACAAACTTAGGATTAAAATCATCTCGGAACACTGTAAACGCTAGACAAGTCTCCGTTATAGCATACCAAGACCGCTCCATTAAATGCTACAAGACAAACACATATTAATAATTTATACATCAGATGTTAAAGAAGGCAAACATACCTCGAATTCTGCGGTCCTCAACTGTCCGAAGAAGATTTTCTTCATTATTTTTCCTGCTAACCATACACATATAAAAGCTTGCACATAGATTACCTAAAACATGAAATTTTGGTATTATAGTGTGTCTACTTAGATGTGTATCGGGGTAAAACTTACAGCCATGCTAGGATTAGATTTGGTAATGTACACCACAGATGGGTAAAACTGTTTCTTCTGGTAATATGCATTTGCTATAACAACAGTTGTTAAAGCTAAGCTAATAACAGATATACTTAACGATCTCATCTTCATTTGTGGGCTTTTTACAATAACCACCGGACTCGCTAATGTCAAATTGTAGAAAATATGGTACTAAAAATTTTGTCTTCACTTGTTACTTCGCTTATTATTGTTTTCGCTACGTGTTTCTCTTCACATCTTCCATATCTGTCCCATGTTCCATATAGGCAACCAACCAATCGACAAAAGTACTAAAATATGTTTTTGGTTGTCAAACAGCTGTCAAAATATCGCCAGCGTTGCCAAGATTAAATATATATTCCAATAGTCACTTTTTCAAAGGTATTATAACATAGGATCAACGAGAATCATAACTTATTAGGTTCTTATATTTGGAATAATTATTATTTTGCAGTGTCAACTCGTAAATATGAAAACCGAAGAGAAAAATTGACAGAATATATCTTTGACAAAATTTAAATATTAAATGTCACAGTGGTTGTTTATTCACAGCACTAAAAACATTCAAGAACTGCTAGTACAACTGAAAGTCTGTACTTTTCCAACTAGAAGAGCATAAGTCTTTATGATGTGGCATCAATTCTGTATTAATAAATTACCAGCGTCCTTCTCAAGAAATGGTCAATTTTTTCGATAACAAAAATATAACTTGTGCAATTTTCCAATCAATTCTACATACCTATCCGGACCGTTATTTTTAGATATACTTGCAAAAATATTTCTATTTCAAAATGATATACTAATTTAATTCAAAAGTTGAAAATTAACTCTCATTCTTAATATGAGATAGGTACATCTTATAAAATGTTCATGACAGGTAAAACCCACGATATAATAACCTACAAGATATGATAATGCGCATATGCATATGGAGATACACAAACTTAAAAAGTAGAGAAGACGGTCACAGACATTTAGAGGGCGTTAACATTCATAAATTTGATTTGATCATCATGTCACATAATCACAGTAGTAATCTGATCATAAAAAATACTTCCAACTCTATGCACACAAATATTGTGCTGCAATTAGTATGCCGTACTGAAGAGCTCTAATGAGAGCGAAACCGGTCTACGGTTCTAATTGTTGCGAGAATGCATCTTGTCTTACATACTTTGTCCCTATATTGGGGTAGAAATGGGCCAGGGCTAACAATTTTTTAAATTGTTAGTTAGTTGTATACTGTTCTCTATTTTTAACACTCTGTGTTATTTGGAGCGGGCGTGACAACATAGTACTTGGTTCCGAACTAGGTGGCGACACGTTCACCACTCACTTAGTGTTTTAAGACTGGCTATACGATAGCCGTGTTATTTTTGGTGCATTTTTGCTGCAATTAGTATGCCGTACTGAAGAGCTCTAATGAGAGCGAAACCGGTCTACGGTTCTAATTGTTGCGAGAATGCATCTAGTCTTTTCCAGTTTTAATTTTTCAAGTCTTTTATTAGCAGCTTCCTATCGTGGGTGATTTACCTTAGTGTCCGAATCGACGTTAAAAAAACTTATATAATATTTTAATTGATAAACATAACATATTTTGATTTCATTATTGAACTCAACACGTTCTTTTACAAATCGTAAGTCATTTTTACCTTTAATTATTATTGATCACTTGATATTACTTTAGTTCCTATTATGACACATTATTAAGAAAGTAGGATCATTTAACAATATGGCAATCATGTAACTTGCTACTACTGCTCTCTAGAAGCACCTTTCAAAAATGGCGTGTAATTCGTTTACTGGTTGAGTTGTCAGTGTTCCTGTGACAGATTAACAACTGTCAAACGCGGTTTAATTTAAAAACTTGTCAAACTTATTTTTAAAACGTAAACACAGTGTAATAAAAATGGATTTGAAAGAACTTGCCAAGCATTATTTCAATTTACTCAGTAAGGATCTTTTTATATGTTAATAAGTAGTAACTAATTGAAAAATGTAATTCTAGGTAATTCTGAGATTCGTCTGCTTTTGCAAATGGATTATTGTAATACCCTTGTGGACAGGTATCATTTAATATCTGTTTTATTATATTTCTACAGAGCCGGACTATCTCCAGATGACTTTACTACAAGGAATTTTTATTTAGCTCTGTATGTATCAGTAAGTAATAATTTTAAAAAATTAATTGTTTTTCTTTCTGTCACAAATTCATATAGGTTCTTAAATCATGAAATATATGAAGAAGTTGATATTTACAAGCAAAAAATTGTAAAGTTTTGCTTGGGTCATAACTACAGGAAACCAAGGTATATTAAGAGATTTTTACATGACAGATTCAGGCTGTTTCAGAGGATGAAATTTAATGGGATCGTTAATGAGATTGTTTGTCAAACTTTATTTGACTTAGTACCACATGAACTGTGGTCAAGGGAAAGAACAATCCCTCACTGTGGCATAATAAGAAGCGAAAAAAAGTTATGTACAGTTTGCTTATATCCTGTAACATAAGAGGTATTAGAGTTATGTTGATGTACATTCTTCTTGAGATTGCAAATGCGTGCAATGTTGTAAAATAGTTCCTATTAATATTTGTATAGATTTTAAAAAAGTTGACGTTTTGTTATTTGTTCTGTTACTTATACTGCCGTCCTACGGAAAAACACCGCAAGTGCTAAAATGTCGAAATTTGAGTTTTCTATATATTCTGGTTCAGAATTTTATGTTCTTCGATATAATCAATAAATTTCAGTGATTTTTCATGTTTTTTTGAGAAAAAAATATGGTCAAAGTTAGTCAGATTGTACACGTTCTTATATTATAGATCCTATACTAAGCATTAATACCGCATGTTGAATTTATTAGTGCACTTTGACGCATGTCTAGTGTAACTTCTGCAATTTACTAAGCATAAACACCGTATGTGAGAACATGCGTCGTTTATGCGAAGCGATTATAGAAAATATCGTTAGGCAAACACCACGGCGTTCGCGCATGTACTCTAACTGTGCACTTACGGTATTTATGCTATATATCGTTCAGATAAATCTGCTCTGGTTATAGTAAAGCATGTCATTTCTCCAGGTTGAGACCAGTCGGTTACATCTCCTAACCTTCTGTGATGTGGATGGTTTCATTTTATTGTTTTATGTATAATAAAAACAATAGCAAGATTTAATACATATTGAACGTAGTGTAACAGTAGTGCAGACATTTACCAGGTGTTCACACTTTAGTTATTACTAATATTGTTCTAAGTGTTCTCTTTTAACTGAATATTTTTCCATTGTGAGGTATGTATATATTTTGATTAATCCAAAGACAGATTCTCATGCTAGTAATTCTGTATCAGAATGGAGTATCTGAGTCGTGGAAGAAAATTAGTGGTTTTAGCGTCTAAGAGACGCACCTCCAATGAAGCGTTTACCGACCGAAGTAATGTTACGAAACTGCCAGCGAGTGAAGTAAATGAGACTGATCCCAATACAAAATTGCAGTCAGAAACAAGATGTTACTTCCTGTCAAATAGGGTATCACTGACTGACTTCAATACATTGAGCAAATTTTATCATCTCGAAGCAAATAGAGTTGTAAAGGAAATACTAGATTCTATCATAGGAATTGTTTTCCAGACTGTTAATGATTTTTTTAACATAAATATTGAGGACTTAATAGTGCTTGACGAAAACCTCGTTCCTATCTTAAACGATTCGAATGCTATTATTGAATGGGATTCTCCGATCTTCGATAATGAGCAACTGCATCTGGAAAACAATATTATTGATGGTGTTAATGGAAATGATAGCGTGCAGTATGAAAATGCGACCAATGAACGCAGTAATGCATCTAAGATAACGGATTCGCCAGATGAAAGCAACAAGGAAAACGTATACTATTTGAAGAAAGATGAGGTTTTCAAGATTGATACTAGTGCCACAAAGACTGGCGAAGAGCGTAAACGCAAGAAATTTGTTAGAAGCAAAACAGAACGGAAAAAATACCTACGCGATGAGAAAATTGAAAAACATGCAGTGAGGAGGGAGGGATGCAAGTGTAAGAAAAACTGCAATGATAAGTTTAGTAAAGAAGCTAGAGAAAAAATCAATAAGAAATATTGGAACATGAATTTTGCGGAGAAAAAAATGTTTTTATCTTCGAATATAGAAGATTATGACGTAAAAGTAAGACGTTCAGACACGCTACATGATACTCCTGTTAGAAATAAGACAAGAGTATTTTCATTCAAATCTAAAGATGGAAACCGGATTAAAGTATGCAAAACTTTCTTTTTGGGAACCCTTGGATATGCATCAAACAGCGACACAATAATCAGGAAATTCTACAGTCCTCCTATTGATCGCCGAGGAAGTTATTTGAGAAAAGGCACAAACAAGAATGTCATTGCTGATCATATTAAAAGCTTTCATCCTGCAGTGTCGCATTACAGGCGTGAACATGCCCCCAAAAGACTCTACTTACCGAGTGACATAACAATCAAGGATATGCATTCAGATTTTTTGCAAAAATTTCCGGCAGAAACTGTCTCGTATGAAATCTATAGAAGAATAGTTACAGATGAGATGAATATATCTTTCGTTCAGTTAGGGAAAGAAGAATGCGAAAAATGTGAAACCTACACGCTCCATAAACAAGTTCACACGGTCTTGGATACGATATGCGAAGTGTGTTGTCAATGGAAAAAACACATTGACGACGCAAAAAGATCAAGAGATGAGTATAGAAAAGACGTTAGTCTTGCTGAGACAAGTCAGACTGAAATTGTTTATTTTTCTGTCGATATGCAGAAAATCATAATGCTCCCTCGACTAGATATGTTTAAGCAAATTATTTTTACACAGAGGCTCATTGTTTTTAATGAGTCTTTTGTACCCTTAGGAAAACTCGCTAAAAATTCTGTTCAGCCATTCGCTGCACTTTGGCATGAGGCCATTTCTGGTCGAAAAAAAGAAGATATAGTGAGCGCGTTCAACGCATTTTTCAAAAATCATGTCCGTGACCACAAACAAATAGTTTTTTGGGCCGATAATTGTTGTGGCCAGAATAAAAACTGGTGTTTTTTTAGTTTCCTTATTTATTTGGTTAACAGTGGTGAAATTGCTGCAGATAAAATCACCATAAAGTATTTCGAAGTGGGCCACACATTTATGTCCGCAGACAGTTTTCATCATTTGATAGAACAAGGTCTGAGGAAGCATAAGAAATGCTATGATTTTCAGGATTTCTGCGATGTTGTCAAAAACTGTTCGAAATATCCAGTGTCTATCAAAGAATTATCGACGTCAGATTTCATGAAATGGCCTACTTTCACGATGAATTACCAACTTCAGAAAATGAATAAAGATAGGCCACTACTGAAGGAAATATCAGAAATAAGTGTAAAAAAGGGAAGTTATGTTTTGTATCACAAAACATGCTTCGACGGTCCAGAGAACGAACTCGTTTTGCTATCTAAGAAATGGCAAGGAACAAAACCACTCCCGGAACCTGAAGGTAACTCTTTAGCGAGAGGCATCACGGAAAAGAAAAAGCAGGGGATCATCCAGAGTCTCAAGGGATTATGTCCACCTCATAAACTAAAATTCTGGGAGAAACTGGATGTGAACGATAATGCTGTCGACCTAATCAATGAAGTGGATGACTGAATAAGTGCTATTTTTATTGCTGTATATGTAACGGTATCCACAATAAAAACTTTCACCACTTATGCTCGTCTATGCATTTTTTCTATATTTCAGAAATTTAAATTTTGGAAATTTTTCCTGTCTGCATATTATTATTTTTTGTCACTACTCCGTGGCCAGAATTAGTCGTTGAAAAAAATGGTTCAAATTATTGATTTGTATTAGTTTATATGACCATGTATTGTATAATATTTAGGAAACATAATAAAAAAAAATATAGTAGGTATAAGTTAGGGTAGTACGGTAAGTAGAAATTTACTGCATTCTCTTTGTGTTGTTGTATGCGATGTATTATTCCACATGCGTCGTTTATACTAAGCATAGAAGATATTTCGTACTAGAGACTTTTGACGCATGTGGCGTTGTACTTGTTTTACGTTACTTGCGTTCTTTATGACAAGTATCTAAACTTAAGATAGTAGAGCATTTAGACGCAAGTGGCACTGTTTAGCTATTTAGAAGCAGTTTTTTTATTCCCCATGCTGTCATATGTTTAAAGAACAATATAATTAATCCTTGTATGTGAAAAAATCTACCAAAAATAAATTCCTGCAAAAATGGCGAGTAATTTTAGAGCCGCCAACTTTGACCGCCATTATTTCAGAACTACATTCGATGTACATGCGGTGTTTTTCCGTAGGACGGCAGTATATACATAAGAATAAAATGTGAATGCTTAGTTTTTAAATAGTACCTTACATGCAGATATTACATAGTTTAATATGGGGTATGCATATTATATAGTGACCACTAAAATTTCAGCTAGTTTTATCGTATACGTTAGAAAATTAATCCAATGCTAATAAATATTACAACTTTTTTAATTTCATTTATCATTTAGTAAAAGCAATTGAATCCTATGTTTATTCACTTTATTAAACACATTTTATCAAACCACATATAAGTATCTATACTGCTATTTATAGTGCTTTAAATATTTGTATTTATGTAGTAGGGTGAATCATCCAGTAAATGACCAGTTAAGGCAACTTTTCACTTTGACATAACACCACAGTTCACATTTATGTCCAAATAGTTTGGGAGAAGCACTTTTGCACCTGCTTGTGATTTATCAGTCTGCACATTCTAACAAAACTTCGACATTTTTACTCCAATTTGGCTTATTGCCTTATAAATCAACAAGATTCTCAAAATCTAGTGAATGAACATTGAAAACCAGTAACTGAACACAAATGCACCAGTAAATGAACGACATTCTTTATTCAGAAAATATAGTATAAAAACAATGTAGAAAATAATAAATGTTCCGTCATTTTCTTCTATTGGTACAGGAATTTTCTTTATCAATTCATGGCTATCATACCAAATTTGGCCAGCAGATTTCGGCCACTTCCATCTGTTTCTTCTCGTCTTATGTAAGACGCTGATTTCAAATTTATCTCCAATGATATTTTTTATGAGACCGGGATACCTTAAGCCCTCAAAATTGACCACAACATAGTCCCTTACGACAAAAGACGGCACTACTCGGCCCGTGCTCGATTCAGATGGTGGTTTTCTTTTTCGTGAAGCTTCTTGCATTTCTGTATTTTTCCTTTTGATGTTTTGTTGATATTCCACCCATGTTCGTGATGTTATAGCAAAAGGCATAGTTTGACGTTTTCGTGCTTTTTGTACAACAGGTGCTTGTTTTGGCCAATACGCAGGTGCTCCCTCCAAACATTCTCATGTACTGGAACACAATTTGACCCGGTTCCTATAGTAATATCTGAAATAATTTTAATTTTTTCTCGCCCGTTGTTTTCATTGCCAACTGTGGCATATACCTTGACATTGTTCCTTTTGTTCTTTATAATCTGGAAGACTGAAATTAAGATGACCTCCACGATATAGTTGCAGACTTTGTTCGCAAATTCTGCAATGCCACTCTCTGATTTATCATATTGATTTTCATTTTCATATATAGTATTTGTGGCGGCTGCATCTAATATTGTAGTTTCTATGTCAGTAATTGAAGTTCCTTTCAAGGTACTACGTTCAATAGGGTTGAATAAAATACCATCAATTTCTATTGGTAAATTATCCAGAAATGAGTCCGTAGATGTCGGAAGTTCAAAAGCCGTGTCATCGACGTGCAAGTTTTCCTTGTGGATTTCAGGAACACAGTCATGAGTCTCTTCAATATTAGCATTACAAAAATTCCAAAACGAATACATCTCCCTATGATCGCTGGATGTATGTTCCTGGCTTAATTGATTCTCAAAACTTTTTATTGTTACTTTTCCCAGGAAATGTTCCACGACTTTCTTTGCTACAAGATAATCATCAAGTGTTAGATTATCTTCCTCTCGATGTTTTGGAAAAATCTCATCACGCCTAGTAGATATACATTCACTGTAGTCCACAGCATCCGGGTTCGGTGGAAACAATCCACAAACTCTGAATACATTATGTATTGTAGTAGGCTTGTTGCGTTTGTCAAACCCTTCTTTGAACAATGAGCAGAAATTGTGCTTGGTTATCGTGGTCTTGATTTTTGTTTGCAGTTGCACCTTTAAAGGTCTGAATGTGGCTATATTGCAAGGCTGGAGTATGTGGGTGGCGTTCGGATATAAGCAATACAAAATTATCCTTTTTTTCACACAGAATTCATTCAGTTCTAGATTGTAATAGGACTTATATCCATCGATGAATAATATAATAGGAAATGTGGTGTTTGTTGACACTAACCATGGGTGAAACACGTTGGCAACGTATCCAAAAATGTTGCAGCGGTCATCCAGACAGTATCCCAACGTCAAATCGCCCAGCCATCAGGTACAGTGAGAGCCAACTCCTTGGGAACTCTTTTGTACGGAAGTACCACTATGGGAGGTGTAGCGATCCCAGAAGCGCAATAATTATATAAAACGGTTATGGATTCTTTTTCGGGGCCCGATGCGACTTCATACAAATTCTTTTGACTTTTTGGCGCTAAAACGAATCCAGATTTTGAACATGTTCTAACTCCGGTTGCGTCTGCATTAAATATGCGTTGAGGATCTTCCATCATACCTAGTAACTGTTCAGTTTACAAAAAGTTGTGAAGTTCAGAGAACCATCCCCACAGACCATTTTCTGTAACGGCGGTGTTTCTTTTTGAAATATCCGGGTTCCGCTTGAGATAGATGAAGTCATTTATCTCCAGACCTGTCGTTTACGAAAGGGTTGCTGCGGCCAATTATTTTCAGAATCTTCTGTACTGAATCTTTAACTTCGTCCGGATGCATTGGAAAGCCCACATGAGCCTTGGAAAGTATCCAGTTCTTCAAACGCGCTTCTTTGTCGTGGCTTAATATCGGTGGTGGTCCCATTTTCCTAATAATTGGCGTTTTCGGTTAATTTATTATGTAACGTCGATTTTGGGATTTGAAAGCTCTGAGATCCCTCGCTCAGAGATACCCCTCCTGTATTTATTTCTTTAATAGCTACGGCCAGTGTCTCTTCGGAATACAGGAAACGCTGGTAATGTTTCTTTCTCTTGCTCATCTGAAGAATAAGAGAAATAAAGCATTAGTCAATTCGTACACTGTATTTCTTGCTAGTTTCTAGTGAATGAACAGTTCGCAAAATCCAGTTAACGAATGACAAAGCCCTTGTTCGTTTACTGGTTATGACATAGGATTTCTAGTTCCGAGTTAATTTTTGGATTCTTCTTATTGTAACGTATATTAAGGCTCACTTTCGTTTACTTTCAAATTTTACACAAAAGTACCAATTAAGTAAACTAGATTTTCAATACAATTGCGTTCCAGTGAATAAACATGTGAAAAAACAAACATTTAGTGTCAATGTAATGCTTTAGTTCTTCTCATAATTTGAAACCGTGGTGTATTTAGAAACATCATTTTCATACTTGAATTCACAGTAATTCGTCTAAGTATTTCAAACTCTTCATTCAAAATAAGCTAGGCGTTCGCTTACCTGGACAAAAATGGCGTTCACAGTCCGTATAATAGTATCTACTACTTTGAAACCAACTGTTGAACTACACTGACTGTCTTAGAAGCATGTTCGTTACCGAACACTGTGATGAACATGTGCTTTCAGAGGAAAATTAGCGGCAAATGTGAATTGATCTTGATTGGTTCTTAATATAATTAAATACTCACCGGGTTGTTCATTCACAGGGTGCTTTTCATTCACTGGTCGGTTCACCCTAATAAAAATAAATACATAAATTTAATAGAAACGGTGAAGCTTTTTAATGGTTTCAGATGCTGGAGAAGAAAAATTATATGTAGCAATTGGAGAGGCTGTGAAATCTTAAAAGACTCGTGTATAGGCTTACTTTTCTGTTTTGTAATTGCTGATTCTGTCTGTCTGTATAGTAGGCATATCTCATCAGCTCTTTTTGCAATATAGTGTTTCTTTGCAATATAGTGTAGTAGTATATTTATTGGAAGCAATTGATATATACATACTACATATTATACAAGTAAGCTTATAGGGGTGAGTGGTGCACATGTGGACAAATTTCAGTACATTTTTTTATGGCAAAATCAAACTCGTTGCAAAGTGATGAGATCTTCAATGTAAGATTAATATATTTGTCGGTCCTTATCTTCATATAAATTTTCCAATAATGAAATTATTCAGGCCACATGCATTATGTTCTAAGTGGATGCAATTTGTCCACATTGTGGACCAGACAATATGACAATATTTTCTGTGGGGCACATGTATTAATAATAATAATAATAATAATAATAATAATAATATATATATATATATATATATATATATATATATATATATATATATATATATATATATATATATATATATATATATATATGTATATATATATATATATATATATATATATATATATATATATATATATATATATATATATATATATATATATATATATATATATATATATTTCGGCACACATTCTAAAAAGCCCTGTCAACATGCGGAGAAGATAGTAAGTATTTTGTTCTACAGAAAAGCTGCCTGCAGGGCTCCAAGTATGCAGCCCCACATAGCACCCTAACAGCTTTCTTTTGCTGCAGGAACACCTTCTGTAGCTCAGTAGATGAGCCCCAAATAAGTATCCCGTAACTTGGCACAGAGTGGAAATTGGCATAGTATGCTGCTACTGCAGCCTGATAGGTTGCAACCTCTTTAACTCTCCTCACCATGAATTTCGTCCCTGAAAGCCTTCTCAGTAACACCTCCACATGTTTGGACCACAAGAGATTATCCAGAAACTGTAGCACAGCGTCATCCCCACCTGATCATGTGGAGAAGGGATGCACTTGGTTTTATTCTCATTCACTTTTAGTCCATTACCTGCAAACCATTTTTCCCCTGCCTCAGGGCTCGTCCGCGGCCTCGCCGCCCCTACAGCACCTGAACCTGCAAACCATTGCTTCAAAGACATTATTGTCTGCTTTCCTTCTCAGTAACACCTCCACATGTTTGGACCACAAGATATTATCCAGAAACTGTAGCACAGCGTCATCCCCACCTGATCATGTGGAGAAGGGATGCACTTGGTTTTATTCTCATTCACTTTTAGTCCATTACCTGCAAACCATTTTTCCCCTCCCTCAGGGCTCGTCCGCGGCCTCGCCGCCCCTACAGCACCGGAACCTGCAAACCATTGCTTCGAAGACATTATTGTCTGCTTTCCTTCTCAGTAACACCTCCACATGTTTGGACCACAAGATATTATCCAGAAACTGTAGCACAGCGTCATCCCCACCTGATCATGTGGAGAAGGTGATGCACTTGGTTTTATTCTCATTCACTTTTAGTCCATTACCTGCAAACCATTATTTTCCCTCCCTCAGGGCTCGTCCGCGGCCTCGCCGCCCCAACAGCACCGGAACCTGCAAACCATTGCTTCGAAGACATTATTGTCTGCTTTCCTTCTCAGTAACACCTCCACATGTTTGGACCACAAGATATTATCCAGAAACTGTAGCACAGCGTCATCCCCACCTGATCATGTGGAGAAGGTGATGCACTTGGTTTTATTCTCATTCACTTTTAGTCCATTACCTGCAAACCATTATTTTCCCTCCCTCAGGGCTCGTCCGCGGCCTCGCCGCCCCAACAGCACCGGAACCTGCAAACCATTTCTTCGAAGACATTATTGTCTGCTTTCCTTCTCAGTAACACCTCCACATGTTTGGACCACAAGATATTATCCAGAAACTGTAGCACAGCGTCATCCCCACCTGATCATGTGGAGAAGGTGATGCACTTGGTTTTATTCTCATTCACTTTTAGTCCATTACCTGCAAACCATTATTTTCCCTCCCTCAGGGCTCGTCCGCGGCCTCGCCGCCCCAACAGCACCGGAACCTGCAAACCATTGCTTCGAAGACATTATTGTCTGCTTTCCTTCTCAGTAACACCTCCACATGTTTGGACCACAAGAGATTATCCAGAAACTGTAGCACAGCATCATCCCCACCTGGTCATGTGGAGAAGGTGGATGCACTTGGTTTTATTCTCATTCACTTTTAGTCCATTGCCTGCAAACCATTTTTCCCCTCCCTCAGGGCTCGTCCGCGGCCTCGCCGCCCCTACAGCACCGGAACCTGCAAACCATTGCTTCGAAGACATTATTGTCTGCTTTCCTTCTCAGTAACACCTCCACATGTTTGGACCACAAGAGATTATCCAGAAACTGTAGCACAGCATCATCCCCACCTGGTCATGTGGAGAAGGTGGATGCACTTGGTTTTATTCTCATTCACTTTTAGTCCATTGCCTGCAAACCATTTTTCCCCTCCCTCAGGGCTCGTCCGCGGCCTCGCCGCCCCTACAGCACCGGAACCTGCAAACCATTGCTTCGAAGACATTATTGTCTGCTTTCCTTCTCAGTAACACCTCCACATGTTTGGACCACAAGAGATTATCCAGAAACTGTAGCACAGCATCATCCCCACCTGGTCATGTGGAGAAGGTGGATGCACTTGGTTTTATTCTCATTCACTTTTAGTCCATTGCCTGCAAACCATTTTTCCCCTCCCTCAGGGTTCGTCCGCGGCCTCGCCGCCCCTACAGCACCGGAACCTGCAAACCATTGCTTCGAAGACATTATTGTCTGCTTTCCTTCTCAGTAACACCTCCACATGTTTGGACCACAAGATATTATCCAGAAACTGTAGCACAGCGTCATCCCCACCTGGTCATGTGGAGAAAGTGATGTACTTGGTTTTATTCTCATTCACTTTTAGTCGATTACCTGCAAACCATTTTCCCCTCCCTTAAGGCTCATCCGCGGCCTCGCCACCCCGACAGCGCCGGAAGCTGCAAACCATTGCTTCGAAGACATTATTGTCTGCTTTCCTCCGCAGTGTGTCTCTGGATCTCTCGATGTTCACGAACGTTGCGTCGTCAGCATACAGGTATGCTTGTCCGCCTTGATGTTAACTGGTCAGTCATTTATATAGACCAGGAACAGCAGTGGTCCAAGTATGGATCCCTGCAGAACACCCCGGGCAACTGTCATACAATCTGAACTTCTGTCCCCACACACCACACGTTGCCTTCTGTTTGCCAGGAACGATGTTATCAACTGGTGGCACTCCTCTCACTCCATAATATTCTCCAGCAGCACGTCATGAGATACACTGTCGAAGGCCTTACTTAAGTCACCACACACAACCTCAGCAACATCTCCCCTATTGAAGGCTTTCGATATATTCCCAGTCAATTCTGCCATTGCAGTCACTGTTGATTTACCATCCCTGCATCCGTGCTGCCGCGGAGTTATAAAGTTGTTTTTGTCAGAATATTTTAGCAATTGCTGTTTTATTAGAGACTCAATTATCTTTGATAGCGCAGGCGATATCAATATGGGCATCAAGCTGTTGACATCCCCTTGCTTAGGTCCTGCAACAGTTGGCCATCTTCAAGACATTGATGAATATAATTAATAAAATTTTGCCACAACTGCCATTTTTAATGCTTATGTTACATAATACATTGTATTAGCCCATATTATAGCCTTGGAAATTAACCGAAAACTTTAGAAAAAGAGCTAGATCTTGCTGTTCCAATTTTTGTTTCAGGGGCTGGCAATTTTCGCACAATATCGTCCTCAAAAATATGAGTGGTATCCTTCTGATCTGCAAATACTAAGTTTTGTCGTGGTATCATTAAAAATTACTAAAAATTCTGACTCTGCCAGGTCATCTTCAATCTGACCGAAGTGTTTTCTTTGTTGCAAATTTAACAAGAGCAGAATTGCCTTCCTGGATATTCATAAGATCCCATCCAAAATCTTTAGTATCTTCGGTCTCAACTTCCATAAGACCATCACCTGATTCTTTACAATAATCTTCAATTTCGCTTTCTGAGGTTTCCCCATCAAAAACTTTTAGAACATAGAATTTAGTCATTTCCTTTTCTATATTTATTGCCTTTATTTCTTCAGCCAGTTTTTGTTTTTCCTCCTTTTCTCTCGTTTCCTTCTCTAATAAATTTTTTCTGGTGTAGCTGTCAGGATGGTCGAAATTTTTTCTCCCTCTCTCTCTCTTAGAACTTTCTCTCACAGCCTTTGGATACAGACGGACCTATTTTGGAGTAAGCTTTGCATCGGAAATCATTACAGTTTTGGAACTCTGTTTTTCGGTAGTTAAAACAGCTGGCCAACTGTTGACTTGTGGTTGAAAATTTACTGATAAAATATCTTTATCAGCAGCTAGAGGTGTTAGATGTGCAATGACATAAATGGTAATAGCTTTTCCCTGATGTTTAGCCATCCGTAAGGTGAATGCTGCAAGACAATGAGCTTTAAAAGGTGCAAATACACACATCTAGAGGCTATAAACGATGTTATATACAGACTTGGAAACTACTTCTCTGGCTTCACTGTTGGGTTAGATGTTCTCGGATGTTGTTCAACGTTTCTGTGACTAGTGAAGCCAGAGAAGTAGTCACAAAGTCTGTATGGACCAGTTTCACCAAGTAAGGGCAACCACAATCAATGAATTGTAAACGATGTGTTGTGTGAGGAGGAAACGTTAAGAGTACTAAACTATTTTCTCTGCAATACAACGTAACATCTAACGTTGCATGTGTATTATGGTTATCAAAAAGTATTAGGGCAGGGTTTTACTTAAAAGAATGCATGTTTTTTTATTGACAATTTTGTAAAAAACCACTCCAAAACTACTTTAATGTCCCTCTCATTAAGGACATGTATCTCGGAAGTATTTTTGTATATAGGTGTTTTGCTTCAGGAATCTGTGGTAGGACGTTGTCCCATTATTTTATGGACACCTGTATAATGTAATCAGAAAATATTAATTCTGTGTGATTTTTTGTAACTTTGTTAATTTCTATACTTTCTGTATTAAATTAGATGTGTATGTATTATGTTGATATTGTATATTGTTTTATGTTTAATTAAAGTAGCCTTTTATTTTGAGTACATCAGGTATTTTCCCAGGATCTCATTTTTGTGTTGTTGCATTCTAATTGTTAAATAATTAATTAAAATAAACTTTCTATCTGCTACTTTTGATATTATTTTATTACACCACATAAAATTACTGATGCTATTTGATTTTAAAATAACAAATATTTTGGAAGCGTATACCTGGTAGTGCTGGGAATTTATCCGTTTGTGTATTCGAATATTTGTTCCGAAAGCTTCACGACTATTCGAGTATTTCAATATTCGTGGAGTATTCAAATATTCATGGAGTATTCGAATATTCGTCGAGTATTCCAATATTCGCAGAGTATTCGAATATTCACGCAGTAATAAACACTCCCCTAAGCCCATGAATGTGTCTCGTTATCATTTTTTGAATCTGCCGCTGTTTCCTAGAAAATTTGCTATTTAATTCTTTACTTTCAAATAATTCCGGAAATGTTTCATTGTTTATTTTAGAAAAATTAATGACGATTATAATGTCGGTTTCATTGTGCTTATCACAACAGCAGTTAGGTTTTTAGTCATATTTACGTTATTTGCAAGTACATATATAAATGAATAAATAAATCTGCATCCCGTGTATTTGCGTTTTAAGCTGATAATGTGCTTAGTTAGAAAAATATGGCTAATTTATAGTAGATGGTGTACATATTACATATTAGTAATTTATGATGCCAATAACGACATTCCATTCGCCGCAGTTATCGATATAAATTTTATATTTTTTAACAAAACATTCTGTATATTGTTACCTGTTTGAATGCAACATTTCCTTCAGAGTTCAACGGTATAGCACAATTGATACTTAAAAATCATGCGTTGCTGAGTTATTAATCATTTTATCCAAGACCCAAAAGCATTCGCACGATTACACATAGACAGGATATTGGTGTCGGTGCTTTTTAGTAGTGCTGGGAATTTATCCGTTTGTGTATTCGAATATTTGTTCCGAAAG
This sequence comes from Tillus elongatus, assembly GCA_964006375.1. Classification (NCBI taxonomy): domain Eukaryota; kingdom Metazoa; phylum Arthropoda; class Insecta; order Coleoptera; family Cleridae; genus Tillus; species Tillus elongatus. The sequence goes on along the minus strand of OZ023264.1, from coordinate 7,689,671 downwards.
CTTCACGACTATTCGAATGATTCGAGTATTCGAATATTCGTGGAGTATTCGAATATACTCTCGTTGAAATAATTCGTATTTGATTCCCAGCCCTAATATCTGCACAGGATCTGGGTATGATCTGATATAAAATGATTATAGTTTATTAGGTATTATGGTGATGGAGGTGCAGATATTTATGACTTTGGAACATTGTTTCATCAGCCACATACTTTGGTTATTCTACACATTATTCTTTATAAAAGTCTGTGGATAACCTTCCAATGCCATTCCTTTCTCCGAACACGCAGATTATTTGGGTATTTTTAAAAATGAAGCAAAGATATACTATATACAATAGAACATTATGAAATGTACGACAGGGTCGCCATCTCGGTGCGGAACCAGGTAGTATGTTGTCACTACAGCTCCTATTAACACCAAATGTTATAAATAGAGACTGTACAATCAACTAACAATTTTGTAAATTATCAGCCCTGGCCCATTTTCTTCCCTAATATAGGGACCCTGTATGTAAGGGTAGATGTAAGGAAACCGAATTTCTTAGCAGCCGCTTCTGAAATTGATGTGACATGTTGGTGCCAATTGAGATTTTGATCCACAGAAATGCCAACAAGTGAAAAGGACTCATTACTTTGAATAACTTGGTTGTTCATTGCGATGGGTCTAGGGCTGGTGTATCTCTTATGAGATAGAAAGCAAGTCTGAGATTTGGTGGAGTTGAATTGTACAAGGCTTCTACTTCCCCAGTCTAATTTTTTTTTTTTGGAGATCCACAGAGACAGAACCCTCCATGAGTCTGCGATCCTCATCTAATTGGGCTGAAGAGACAGACTTAGAATATCCTATATTTGAGTGGAGGGTGCTGTCGTCCGTGTAACTGTGAACTGGGTTGGAGGTCATTGATGTGAAGAAGAAACAAAGTAGGGGCTAAAGCTGAACCTTGAGGGACTCCTGCATTAATTGGATACAGTTTAGAGGAATGGCCATCCACGACAACAGAAATTCTCCAGTTGGAGAGGAAATTTCTGGACAAAGTTTTGGTGGTAGGCCATAGGCCGGAAGTTTATTAAACAGCACTGCGTGCCAGACTTGGTCGAATGCTTTGAATATGTCTAGAGCGACAATCTGGGATTCACCGTGTAGTTCCATAGACTTGTTCCAAGAATGGGTGACAAAGGAAAGGTCGGCAGTTGATCTGCGTTGACGGAATCCATACTGCCTGTCATGGATTAGACTGTTTTTCAAGAAATTTTAGTAATTTGATGTTTTTATACTTTTCCATCACTTTAGAGACGGCTGAAAGGAGAGAAGAAATAGGCCGATAGTTGCTAGGAAGCGCTTTGGATCCTTTCTTGGGGATGGGCTGTACCCGAGCAGTTTTCCAGTTACTAAGGAATATGCCTGTATTGTAAGATGTCTGAAACAGACGAGTCAGGACGCATTTTTTGAGAACAATTGCTGGGATCTCGTCAAGGCCAGAAGCTTTCCTGGTATTAAGAGAAGAGACTATAAAATGAATAAAAGACACTAAGAAATTTTATAAACAATTTTATTTTGTATAAATATACAAAAGTCAAAGGTACAAAAGCATACACAATTGCAAATATAAAACAAATGTTTAAAAATCACATAAAATATATTTTCTGATGTATATATACTAAATATATACTATATTAAAACATAATTACTAAATATTTCACACACTAAATATAATATTAAAGCATATACATACTTAACAATTAAGGCATATTACCTAAGACTCGGAGAGGAGTCCTCTTTTCAGTCTGGGATGATTTGAACGAACATTTGGGGGATCTATTTGGAGTTCTCTTCGAATTCATAACTACTTTTTGATTGGCAGTGCAAAACGCATTCTTTCTAGGAACTACATCTGGAACAATAATTTTATTACAGTCTTTAGTATTTTGAGCAGATCTTACACTATTCAGTCTATTATTTTCAGAGAGCATTCTTTCGTTAACGCTAATTTTTGATCTCATTTGATACGGCCGATTAGTCGAAACATGCCTCGTAATTGGAGATTTTCTGCAGACTTCTGATTCTTCTTTTCTTATTACCTTACCACGATGATACACTCTTCCATGCCTTGTATCACCAATTTTAGTAATCATCTTCTCAGGTTTTTGATTTTCGTCTGATTTGAATGAAACTGAACTATCGGAATCAATCAAATTATCAAAGAGTTTGGCTTTAGCAAGCACCATACCAGCGTTCTGATTCCTCAACATAACTAAAGAAGGTCTGCTATTTTCTGTATTCGTCAAAGAATCGACGAGTTCGAAGGCTTGTTTGTTACCGAAAAATCCTTCAGCACTAGTCCACCTTGTAATGGAACAATTTTCAAAATCATAGTTATGTGAATCTGAGAAGCTTTGACTTTTCGTGATGTCCGGTTTAGTTTTGTTCGTAACAGACGATTGTTTTGAAGTGAAATCCAGAGGTGTAGAACATATAAACTGGTTGCCACTGCTTTTCGAAGGTGTCGGCAATCCTGTTAAAATTGTGTTAGGTTTACCTCTCTTTATATTAACTCTAGGGATAACTTGTATCGTGCTGTGCCAAGATTCGTGTCGCTTCAGCTTCATATTCTGCCTTTCTAAGTCCCTGGAACGTCTCCGCATGGTTCCAATTTTTCTAGCACTTGGTGACCTAATAATTTTATTTTCAGAATTTCTCCTTATCTTTAACTCTTTACTTAACCTTCTTGCTAGATGATCTGTCGTAGGACTTAGAGGTTTCGCTTGGACTAGTGTCTGTTCGTATGCAGTCTGTACATTTTTTATGTTACTATTAGGCTGTACCTCAATATCTTTCTCAGAATTCAGTTTAATTTCGGATTGCACCAAGTCCATTTCCATTGATATTCTTCTTTCGATTGCTGACACTTTATTTTTAATTTCTTCATATTCGCTTCGTTTAATTCGTACATAATCAGGTTCGACAACATTGGTTTTGGCCTGTTGGCTTACATCGCTGGGTGGGCTAGAAGACAGCTCGGATATTTCTGATTCGTTCGGCGCAGGAATAAGAGAATTTCGTTTTTTGTGTCTTTTGAATGCAGCAACTTGACTGACTGCTGACCACCTACGTTCGATGAGAGATTTTGGCGCAAAACTGTTGCGACGGTTGACATTCTCTTCAGTCTTTATGGCTTTGGCACTTTTACTCCTCGAATACCATTGGGCCTTTTTTTCTTTTGGCCTGTAAAAAAAAAATTGGAATTTTAATAGAATATGAACTGATCCAAGATGATAAATGTCACTTTTCCTTTATTTCAATTGTGAAAAAATCTCTTTACACTGAATATAATCTTAGAATGTTGAATTACTAAATTAACTTCCTACATACTATAATAATAATCATAATCATAATCATGATGATGATGATGATGATAATAATAATATGTTTATTGCCACGATTAAAATTACATTATATAGACTGCTTAATGTACAGGCTGTTCACGGAACTTGTTAGTTAAAAGTTTTAGTACTTCTAGCGGAAATTTTGTCCTGGACAGTCCCGTAAGAGCGTCAGCGAACTCCTGAATCAGCGTCGACCTAATTCTGGGCGCGCAGACTGCCCCGAGGACCGCCTGGCTATCTGAGCAAATGTATACACATTTCTCAGGGCATCCTCACATCCTGTCGATTTGCTACAGACAGAACAGCGTACACCTCCGTTTTGAATGGCGTGGTATGTGCGCCCAGAGCATAACTCTTGCGCACGCCCAGGCCATCACTGTATATTCCCGCCATGGAGTGCTGCTCCTCCAGCCGTTATCCGTTGGTAAAACAGACCAGGCTAGCAGACTGGAAAGCGACCTCATTTTGCCTCCACTGATCCTTGTTGGGGATTCTGAGGGTATAGGTCCTATTCAGCCTGGTCCTGACTTGGTACCAGGTAAATCCAATGAAGGATCCGCAAATTAAATCCTCAGGTCCCCCCTATCACATGGTGCAGCTGCCAGAGGGTCGCTACTCCCTTCCTCACTACTCGTTCTATTTGCGACCCCCATGATAGTTTGGTGTCCAGGACCACCCCCAGATATTTGACCTCCCGCACTACAGCATGATTAGACACCATAGATGAGGAGAAAGGCAGCTGCCCTGAGAACAGCCGCCGGTCACTCCAACGTCCAGCCTACGGCCTCTTAAAGTCAGCGAAACCCCTGTGTCCTCCAGCATGCTCGCCACCCAACAAGGGATCTAGGCGATCCCCTGTCCTTTAGGGCGGCACAGATCATATCAGTCCTTGCTCTATATATTGTATAGATAATCTATTATTATAGTGACAGTGGTTCAGAGATAAATAGGAATTCATCACAACAGAATAAGCAATTTGCTGCACTACCTACAGTTTCTAAGGAATTTCAGTTTAATTTTTCTTATGATTTTTACAACATAGTAATTATCTTGGGCAGAACCTTGAGGGACTCCTGCATTAATTGGATACAGTTTAGAGGAAGGGCCATCCACGACAACAGAAATGCTCCGGTTGGAGAGGAAATTTGATGTCCAGGTACAGAGTTTTGGTGGTAGGCCGGAAGTTTATTAAGCAGCGCTGCGTGCCTGACCTGGTCGAATGCTTTGGATATGTCTAGAGCGACAATCTGGGATTCACCGTGTAGTTCCATAGACTTGCTCCAAGAATGGGTGACAAAGAAAAGGAGGTCGGCAGTTGATCTTCGCTGATGGAATCCATACTGCCTGTCGTGGATTAGATTGTATTTTTGAAGAAATTTTAGTAATTCGGTGTTTATAGACTTTTCCATCACTTTAGATACGACTGAAAGGAGATAAATAGGCCTGTAGTTGCTAGGAAGAACTTTGGATTCTTTCTTGGGGACGGGTTGTACTCAAGCAGTTTTGCAGTTACTAGGGAATATGTCTCTATTGTAAGATGTCTGAAATAGACGAGTCAGGACAGGAACAAGTTCTGACGCGCATTTTTTGAGAACAACTGCTGAGATCTCGTCAAAGCCAGAGGCTTTCCTGGTATTAAGAGAAGAGAGCATATTTCGTACCTTTTTAGTTTTGAAAATGATATCCGTCATTTTATGCGCGACATTGGGGACTGTTGGTGGTTGCACATTTAGAGGTGGGTTGAGAGTAGAATTGCTGGCGAACAGCGAGGCAAAAAGTTCAGCGTTGCCCAGGGCGGTAGAATCAATTTCATCCCGTGAAACAAGAGGTGGGAACGTGCTCTTGCAGAAATTATTCCCAATAGATTTAGCAAGAGTCCAGAAGGGTTTGCTGCCGTTGGAGCTAGAGAGGACTTTGTTTTTGATGTGGTTATTAAACGAGTTTTTTGCCTCAGAAAGAATGCGGACATATCGGTTTCTTCTGTCGTTAAATGCTTGACGGTTTTCTTGACTGGGATTGTGTAGAAGCGTTTTGTGATCTTTGACCTTTTCAAGTCTGGCCTTGTCACAGGATTTAGAGAACCAAGTGGCTGAAGAGGTTTTCTGTGTACATGGAATAAATAATTCCATGCCAGCTTGGATGATTTCGGTGACGTTGTGAGATATCAGAGGGGTCAGGATGAGAGAAGCAGACAGACGCCCATGGAAATGAGGAAAAGTAATCCCGCATTTTGTCCCAGTTCACGGAGTTATAGTGCCAAACGATATGTGGGTGTGATGACCGTGTGACCTCGGGTTGCATTGCGCAGGAAGCAGTGACCATGCCGTGGTCTGAGCGACCAAGGGGGGCGGTGACTGATGTCTTATAGCATTCAGGTTTTGTAGTAAGAAGGAGATCCAAGGGATTTGAGCTGTGTGTTGGGATGCGAGGATTGTTGACATAAACACTACTCATACAATAAAAATTTTGCATGAATTTGTGCCCATTTTGCACATAAAGGGGTTGTATTACTACCGGGAACACGTTTTTGAAGTTTAATTATAAAACTTTAATACTTATAAAAAAAACTGAGTAAAGGTTCTCACAGCTTTTATAAAAGCAATTTTGTTAGGTGAGTGGTTTAGGTCCCCAGTCTCAACAATAAGGTACATAAAAGTGGTGGGTTTATTTTATGTGGGACACCTGTACAGCATATCACCAATAAACAAAATGGTTAAAGGAAATTAAAAGCTTTTACTACCAGACAAACTGATTTATTCTCAAAACAAAGGGTTGTCAGAATAAATCAGTATGTCCCAGACGTTATGACGTTCAGAAATAATATCAATAAACAAAACACTGGAAGTACATAACTCACCCATTGATTTTCTGTGATGCTTTTGCACCTGACTGTAAAGATTTCCTTGTTACTTTAGGGCTGGAATTAAAATAATCATTGAGTATAAACACAAAAGCAAACAAAAAAGTAAAAGAAAACATACTCTGGTGTAGATCTAAATGGTGTTTTCATTGGTGTAAAGGGTGTACTCAGTAAAGCTCCTTCTGGTAGTTTTTTTAGTACATCTTTCCTGTAATAAAACGATCATATTGTATTTGGTGGGTTCTGACAAAAAAGCTTGAAGGAAAAAAATGAGACATAACTTACTTCTTTTTGCTGGAGAGTCCGACAGATTCAAGTTTTCTTTTCTTATTTGAAGTTATGGAAGGGGTAAGTAACAGGTCCGGTGTGTTACATTCTATAACTTCTTCAGATTTGTTTCCAACAATTTTCCTTAACCCATTAAACACTCCTTGAGGTAAATAATACAGATTTTAAATTACATAAAACTCCAAGTGGCCATGCATTCTTTAAATACGAATATAATTTTCATGGATATATTTAAAATAACAATAAACATGTATATTGAACTAAAAACCAATATATTTTAACTGACACAAACAATAGTAGTTTAAATGACTAAAGAAACACAGAATATAAATGTCAGGAAAATATGACAAATTGTTATAAAAGAAATTATACTGTCACCATTATATTAGTGCCTTTGTTGATGATGGACAAAAACACAAACAGAAATGATACAAAATATTTACAATTGTTAGCAAAGAAAGCTGAAGAACATTAGAACAGAACAAGACAAGGTGTGACCTAACACTTTTGACCAGGTAATATAAAATTTTATTTCACTTTCTAAGAGTTTTGATGCAAACATGACAATATGATTATCTTTAATTTCATTTAACATGTTTTACTGGCATTTTTAGATTATTATTTTCCATAAAAACAATCATTATAACATGGTTCCCACTAAAAACAGCATATCAATTTCCCTGACTTTTCTCAGATTTCTCTGACATGCCAAAACCTATTTTCCTGACTTTCATATTCACAATCTGCCCCAGAAATGTTTAACACACTACTACAGAATACAGTAGCTCTTCGCCTCATGGCGTAAAACACACTTCCTGAAAATTACATTTACAAAACATACACAATTTTCCTTACAAATAAATGAAAACGCTACTTATACAAATATGCACCTATCATTATTTCAACAACACACCACGAGCGCTCACAGCCTAAATACTATCGTACCGTGGGTGTCGACAAGGAGGAAAAAGGCAACTTGTTAATTCTGGACTTGAAGGTTTGGAGGTTCGCAGTAGAAGGAAAAACATGTGTCGGCAAGAAATTCCACAACTTGGAAAAGAGCGGGCATGACAAGATGTTCTATGTCTGGTGACCTGGACAGTAAAAGGATGCATTCACTCTGTTCCTCTGGTAGATCTGCTGGGGGAAACAGGCGGAGGAACTATGGAAGAAAGCTCCTCTGAGCAGTGTCCGTGCAGATATCTATAAAAGACCAACGGCCGTTGGTTGGCAAGGGATGGCAGCCTTTGGGCTCTCTACTGAATGGAGTCCAGGATAGCGAGTGTAGAAGCGGCAGCGGCACCCCAGATGTGGGAGCAGTATTCGAAGTTTGGCCTTATTTGTCAAGTATATAAGGTATAGAGATTAGCTGGTGAAAAGTATTTGCGAGCCCGGAAGAGGAAACCTAATTTCTTAGCAGCCGCTTCTGCAATTGATGTGACATGTTGGTGCCAATTGAGATTTCGATCCACAGCAACGCCAACAAGTGAAAAGGACTCGTTACTTTGAATAACTTGGTTGTTCATTGTGATGGGTCTAGAGCTGGTGTATCTCTTATGAGATAGAAAGCAAGACTAAGATTTCGTGGAGTTGAATTGTACAAGATTTCTACTTCCCCAGTCTAATATTTTTTGGAGATCCACAGCGACAGAACCCTCCATGAGTCTGCGATCCTCATCTAATTGGGCTAAAGAGACAGGCTTAGAATATTGTATGTTTGGAGGGTGCTGTCGTCCGCGTAACTGTGAACTGGGTTGGATGTGCTAGAGAGGAGGTCATTGATGTGGAGAAAAAACAAAGTAGGGGCTAAAGCTGAACCTTGAGGGACTCCTGCATTAATTGGATACAGTTTAGAGGAATGGCCATCCACGACAACAGAAATGCTCTGGTTGCAGAGGAAATTTGTTGTCCAGGTACAGAGTTTTGGTGGTAGGTTGGTGGAATCCATACTGCCTGTCGTGGATTAGACAGTGTTTTTCAAGAAATTTTAGTAATTCGGTGTTTATATACTTTTCCATCACTTTAGAGGCGACTGAAAGGAGAGAAATAGGCCTGTAGTTGCTAGGAAGCGCTTTGGATCCCTTCTTGGGGACGGGTTGTACTCAAGCAGTTTTCCAGTTACTAGGGAATATGCCTCTAGTGTAAGATGTCTGAAACAGACGAGCAAGTTCTGGTGCGAATTTTTTGAGAAGAATTCCTGGGAGCTCGTCAAGGCCAGAGGCTATTCTGGTATTAAGAGAAGAGAGCATCTTTCGTATCTTTTTAGTTTTGAAACTTGAAACTGACCCCGGATATGGGTTCTAGAGGTTCTAGTCGCGTCCGCTCGTTTGAATTTTTATTTTTAGTGAATTTTTATTTAAAAAAATTGACTAATATCGATGGTGAGACTTTGCAAAAAAATTTTCAAGTGAGCGCGAACTAGGACCGTTAGAACCCATATCCTGGGTCAGTTTCAATTTATATATATATATATATATATATATATATATATATATATATATATATATATATATATATATATATATATATATATATATATATATATATATATATATATATATATATATATATGTATCCTACCGATAACTCAAAAAATAATTAACTGATTTCAATGAAACTCTGCAAGTGCCTTTCTTTTATTGGATGAGTTCGTTAAGCCAGGAAAATCGGACTAGGTTTTCCTGGAAAATTTTGAGTTTTCTCCAAAAATTACAAAGCTATTCTAATGAAATTTTGTGTGTATGTTGTCTTGCGTAAGACCTTACTACGTGCCAAAATTCTACTTTCTAGGTTTATAGAAAATTGAATTATTCCAATTTTGAGGTTTTTTTTTTTTGAAAAAAAAAAATTCTCTGAAAATTTAAAAGTTATTTTAATGAAATTTGGTGAATATGTTTCCTTGGGGAAGGTCTTACTATACCAATATGGTAGTGAATTTTTATTAAATGCTTCAAATTTGAGTAACTCAACTTTCTATAAACTTAGAAAGTTGAGTTACTCAAATTTGAAGCATTTAATAAAAATTCACTACCATAACGCACTGTGTCCCGAACTTTTTTTGAACTGAAAAGGGGGATCTCCCCATTATTGATTTTTTTCTACGAAAATTCACTGAAATGAGAAGATAGCTGTATTACGGAGAAGTAATTAATTGTGAAAACGAATCCAGATAATCTGGATGTGAGAAAAACTTGAAGCCCTAAGAGAAAGAAAAACTGGTGATGTAGACAAATTAACAGCAGTATTTTTAAACAATTCTTATTAAAAAATGAAAGAATTTTATTAACTGATTAAGAAATGTTATAAATCAGGAGAATTGTCCAGTGGATTTATGAAAAGGAAAAGTATTACTATTCTCAAAATGATGAACACACAAAAGTGCAACCAGCACTGGACAGTAAGTCTATAGTCACGTGGCGAATATTATGTTCATCATAGTGACAAAAAGAATAAGAATCTAAATAAAGAATTTCCTGGATGAAATTCAGTCCGGACTTGAACCCGGTCGAGGAACCAGAGAATCAGTATATTTAAAACAATAAGAGAGGAGACTTGAGAAAAATAGAGATGTTTATTCCATTCGCAGACCTGGAAAAAGCATTTGATAATATGAATTGGAAAATATTGTTTAATATATTATAAGTTAACGAAGAGAGCTGGATTGGTTTGCAGATAGGCGCATTATTCTTAATATACAGGTGGTTTTCTAATTGAATGTCAATATTTTAAGGGGTAATTTTTGGATCCATTTTAAGAAGAAAACTTCATATGAATGTATGTCCTAATCGCCTTAACTTTTGAGATACAGGGTGGTAAAGTTTTTAAAAATAAGTAATTTTTTAATAATATCTGTAATACCACTCTAGATATTTTAATGAAATTTCATATATAGGTACTACACATCAAGAGACATTTTTTCATGTACCGCATTTCTTTTTATTTCCACCAGTGACGTTCGTCTGGAATCTTACCTGAATATTTTGGCACACATTGATGGTACGCCACTGATATCTCTTAAAATAAAAATATTTTTGAAATCCCCATTAATTTCTAAGCAAATTTGATTACTTGTTTTTTTTCAGTCCCATGCAAGGTTTTCGCCTAAAAAAATAAAATCTACTTCTCTGCATGGTCATAACAATATCGTTAATATGACAATAGCACAATGTAGAGAAATAGTAGGCTGTGTCTGTAAGAAAATTTCATATGAACCTATGTTCTAAACGCCTTTACTTTTGCAATACAATAAAATACAGTAGAACATAAAAATTAGATAAGTTGTTGAAAATGCCCTCCACCTGCAATAAACCATGCTTCAGCTCTTTTGATCATATTGTCACACACTCTTTGAAGCATACCGCCATTATTTCTTATTATATCGCAGGAAGCTATTATGCGATCCTTCAGCTCTTCTAGAGTGTTTACTGGGGTGCTTAAACTAGGGTTTTAAGATGCCCCCCATTAAAAAAAATTCCAAACTATTTAAATATGAGGATCTAGGCCATGATTAGGATCCACCATGACCTACCCATCGGTTATTAAATGTGTGATTTAACTATTCTCTTGCTTCAATACTAAAGTGAGCAGGCACGCCGTCATGCGTCAACCACATTGTATTTCTAATTAAAATTGGTACTTCTAGCAATATGGGCAAATCCTCCTCTAGAAACCGGCGATAATTATGGCCATTTAGTCTTTCTGGTAGGAAAAAAGGACCAATTAAGTAATTTCCAATAATTCCAGCACATATATTCACTGAAAATTGTACTCGATGGTTAAATTGTACAACTGGATGGGGATTTTCGTCTGCCCAAATATGATTATTATAATAATTTCTGATGGCGTTAGCTTCATCTGTTTTCTCCAAAATGAAGAGAGCTGGATTGGTTTGAAGATACAGGCACATTATTTTCAATATATACAAAAAATTAAAGTACCATAATAGATTAATCTTTCGCAGCCCTGGAAAAAGCATTTGATAATACGGATTGGAAAATATTGTTTCAAATATTATGAGTTAATGAAGAGAGCTGAATTGGTTTGAAGATACAGGCGCATTATTTTCAATATATACAAAAAATTAAAGTACCATGATAGATTAATCGTTGTTGCCCTTACGATGAAACGGTCCCATATTAAATACATATATAGAGACTGTTTCTGAGGCTTTACAAAGGTCTATTTTTTTTCTGCAATAGATATTAATGCATATCAAATTGGAGCTAAAATAAGAAAAGGCAAGGATGCCCATTATCGTCATATTTGTTCAATATAGCAAAAGTAATGACGATTCGATTTGAACAATGGACATAAAGCTAAATAACCAACAACTTGAACAAGTATAAATGTTCACGTACCTTGGGAGTATTATTACGGATGATGGTAAATGTAGTAACTACTTGAGAATGAGGATCATGATGGCGAAGCAGGCACAAGACATGACATTAAGAACAAAGAAACAAAAAAATAACAGCAGTATTATTCAACACACAAGATCTCTAATAATAACAGCGATACTCCAATGAACCAATAAAATGTAACGCCTGTCAGCTTATATCCATGAAAATTATATTCTGTATAAATAATATTACTTAAATTTCATAATATGAATACCATAAATAAAATGATTTTGTTTCTTAAGGTGTTTTCAGTACATTAAAATGGGCGCCAAGACATGCAAGCCAAAACACAATCACCCGTGACACCATGTTAAAAATGAGAAGCAATTACTTGTTAATGATCCGCTACGTCTTTTCTTCTTCTTCTCTTCCGGTTCGCCCACTTTATCTATGGCTTCTATCACTTGTTTGGGCAACACACCAATTAAAGGAGCATTTTCTGCCAATAGCTGAAATGTATCAAATAAAAATGTTGTTCTAGATGATTCTTTGTTACATTGAACAACTAACATTTAAAAGTTTATTTACTGTTTATAAAGACAAATAAATGTTGTAACAAAACTACACGGCTTGGGCTTAGGATTGTTTTATTTATTTATCCTCAAATCTACTTAACAATTACTCTCCGGCATAGAACATATTCTCTCTCACATGACAACTACCATGTAAAAATGTCTGCTATACATATAACACCATCTAGCAATGGCAAAGCAGAACTAACATAATTTTGAATGATTTGGCTGGAATATTAAATTAGAATACTCATTTCTCTCTATCTTTTTAAATGATACTAATGAAATGAAACTGTATTATATTATATTATATATATTTATTTTATTTGAGATTTATTGAGAATGTTGTTTACATGAATTATATATAAAATATCATTTACATAACATAGTCTGTGATATACTATCGTTGCAAGATGATTTTTTAAAATGTTATTTGGACTGTTCAACCAGATTACTATTTTCAATACTATAATACGAGGGCAGTTCAATAAGTCCGTGACTTTTTGAATTTCCCGCCTCTTCACATGAAGGAACACTGCTCCTGTCTACAAGCGTCCGTTAATTGACTCCTGTCAAATTTTGCAGAAGCTGCGTCATTTAGTTTGTGTTAGATAGCCATTGAAAGCAGACAACCTCTTGAGTTATAACGAAAATAAAAAAAAGTGTATTTAGTGTGCTCATCAAACATTATTTTTGGTGAAAAAAACCATCACTCAAACGAAGGCTAAGCTTGATAAATACTATGGGGACTCTGCACCATCCATTTCCGTGGTAAAAAAGTCGTTTACTGAATTTCGTTACGGTCATACAAGCACAAATGATGCTGAACCTTCTGGACGTCCAGTTGAGGTCGCTACACCCGAAACAATTGAAAAGAATCACAATATGGTGTTGGCCGATCAGAGATTGAAAGTGTGGGAGATTTTGGAAGCCATAGGCAAATCACATGGCTCAGTGGTTTCGATTTTGTATGATCACTTGGGTATGAGAAAGCTATCCGCAGGATGGGTGCCGTGTTTGCTCACAATCGACCACAAGCGCAATCATGTGACAACTTCGAAGGAGTGTTTGGCGTTGTTCAACCGCAATAGGAACGAGTTTTTGCGCCGTTTCATAACTGTGGACGAAACATGGATTCACCCCAACACACCAGAGACCAAGCAGCAGTTTAAAACAGTGGGTTTCTCCGTGCAAATCAGTGCCAAAGAAGGCCAAGGTGTGTTTGTCAGCCAATAAAGTTATGGCGACAGTTTTTTGGAATGCACGCGGTATAATCAACATTGATTACCTTCAAAAGGGAAGAACAATCAACGGCAAATATTATACCAACTTATTGGACCGATTCAATGACTATTTGAAGAAAAAACGACCGCAATTTGCCAAGAAAAAAATTATTTTCCACCAAGACAAGGGTGCACACATGTGTAGTCTCCATGGAGAAATTGCATAAATTGGGCCACGAATTGCCCGCTCATCCGCCCTATTCTCCGGATTTAGCCCCAAGTGACTATTTCTTGTTTTCAAACTTAAAGAAATGGCTCAGCGGAAAGAGATTTGACTCCATTGATGAAATCATCTCGCAAACAAATACCAATTTAGAGGACCTCGACAAATCTTATTTTTTGGAAGGGATACAAAAATTGGAAAAACGTTGGACGGAATGTATAGAGCTCAAATGAGACTATGTTGAGAAATAAAATGATTTTTTTTCCAAAAACCTGTTTCATTCAAAAAGTCACGGACTTATTGACCCGCCCTCATAACATCAAACTTATATACTTAATGCATGAACACTTTAATAAACGTAAAAGATCCAAATTACAACCAAGAATTAACACAATATTATGTACAAAATGGGAGAATTTAATCAGCAATAAATCATTTAAAATTAAATTGCCTAGCTACAATTTTGTTTTTATTTCATCAATATTTGAAAGTTGAATCAAATACTTTATAATGACAATACAGGACACTCTGGCTGATTTCGTGTTTCAAGAATATCAGCGCCCCTAGCGAATAGTACTGATGTTACGTCGTTCGAGAACGTGTAACACTAGCATTTGCTGGTGTTTAACTGTGTATAATTAAGTTTGAGCTGTGTTTTTTACAATAAATGTTAGTGGTTGGGTGTGTGCAATCTATAATTGTTCCAATTATAACGTGCTAAATCTATCAAAGACATTTCATAGGTTTCCAAAGGATGGCGAAACATGAATATGATTTTTTGTGTTTTATTTTGTTACCAGAAAATTTTTTTACAAATTCGCCTAATAATTAATATTAAACAATAACTAGAACATGGATTGACGATAATTTTGTATTATAGATGCAAGAAAAGGGTACTGTTATCAAAAAGAACTGATTTTGATATAGTATTGAAGACACAAGGTGCATTTTACATTTCAATGTAACTTCCAAAAGAATTAATTTGTTGAAGCAGAAAACAAATTCAGAATCACTTTTATGCCAATATGTACAGTTCGCAGAAGATAATTTATTGTGTAATATTTACCATCATGTACCTATTTATAGATAAACTTCGTAAACGGATGGTTGAAAGGCTTCAATCATAACTTGTCTTCCAGTGCATCAAAAAAAAAGAAGGAGTATGAAGTATGAAGGCAAAACAAGTTTTGCATTAATAATAAATGATATAAGAAAACTGTTTTTCTATCCTCTACTGTGTCCTTTTTTATTTCAGTATGGCATAAATTGTCACATTTTTTCACATTTAAAATTATTTTACTTGGTAAAGGGTTTTAATTATCTTCCCAAGACAAGTTTTTAAAGAGAGACAATTAGAAATAGCAGATTCAGCCCTATAATAGATTTATTCACGGAAGTATAAGAGTTAGTCTCACCTGTCAACTGCACAATTTCTTAATTATGTATTAAGTATATCAGTTACATATTTCAAAATATTAGATTAATAAGACAGTTTTCATGTAGAGATATAGCAAATTGAGTACTGTGCTACCATTTATACCTAGAACAATTATTTATAGGTAAGTACAGATTGTAACTTAATATCCTCAGAAACAGCTTTCAGTATATTCCTATACCTACCCTTGAAATAGTAGTTTAACGACGGTTTCAAGGTAGTACTTTAAATTAGCAGTTTTTTTTAGCAGTTAGCTAAATACCTGCAAAGTGTGAACATCTGAAATATCTGCTTGTACTTTTATGGTTCTTATCACAAGTTTTTTATATCCAAATTTGTTAAGGTTTATGACAAGCTGCAGCATTTGTTTATGTGCACTGGTGGTAGTGTTGGTTACGGATTTTGAACATTGTAGTGGAAGTTACATTTGAATTTTCTTTGCTGGAGTGTATTCTGCAATTGAACAGTTATTTTTTATTTTTGCACCGTGGTTATCTTATCTCCTGGTATTGTGTTGATGGAAAAAGCTTTTAACTTTATCAGTTTATTTATAATTCATTTTATACTGTTTATCTACAGCTGTCCATAAATCATGAGTGACTGCTCAAAATGTGGTGTTACTGGTAAGACCTTTAGTTGTGACACCTGTAAGCTCTTGTTCTGTGAGCAGTGTTCAGACCTTAGTGCCTCTGAGATTAGATGCATGGAGATGAAGAAGAGGAAGCTGTTGTTTCTGTGTTCTGATTGTGAGGATGGTCTCAAACAGTTGCCAAACCTGATTGCTAGAATTAGTGATGTCGAGAAGCAGCTTGAGAAATTGAAGGTAACAGCAGAGTTGCCCAATACTGTACAGGTTCCAGCTGGTAGTGACTCCTATATAGAGGATATAATACAGGAGATTCGTGAGCGAGACAAGAGGAAGTCAAATATTATTATTTTTGGACTCCCCGAATCTGAGTCTGGGTCTACTGCTAGCCGTGGTGAGAGTGATGTTGACAGACTGGAAGTGAAGAATATCCTCCACAAGTTGTGTCCTGAGGGTGATTACTCCCAGATTAGGCTATTTCGCCTGGGTAGGCATTCCAGCAGTTCATCCGTTCCTAGACCTCTAAAGGTTACTCTCTCTGATGAACATCAGGTACTTAGTATTCTGCGCAGGACTGGAAGACTCAAGGATGATCATTTGTATCGTAATGTCAGAGTTAGGCAGGACAGAACCCCTAGGCAAAGTGCATACTCCAAGTCTGTGGTCAGTGAATTGAGGCGGAGGGTGGATGATGGTGAAGTAAACCTCAAGATTAAGTATGTTAACGGTGTTCCGACTATTGTTCCCCTCAAAAAAAACTAGGGGTGTCGGATGACCATTTATTGTTGAGCACTCCTGGTGATGAGAATTCCTTGTTTGTTCATTATCATAATGTTAGTGGACTACGAACAAAATTACCCAGGCTTCGACAGGGTCTGTCTTCTTGCTGTTTTCATGTTGTTATGTAGACGGAGACGTGGCTTACTGCTTCCCACTCTGATGCTGAACTCTCTTTTATGAATTATAATATTTACCGTAGTGATCGTGACAGTATTCCGGGCAATATCAGGGATCGGGGGGGTGGTGTGCTGATAGCTGTGCATAAAGACCTTGATTCTACTAGGATTGCTGGTGATATTTCACTTGATGAAGTTTATGTGAAGGTGAGGATAGGAAGGCGGAGCCTCATTTTTGGTGTTTGTTACATTCCACCCAATTCAGAAGTTGCTATATATGAACACCATTGTGATTCAGTCGACAGTGTGTTGTCTGATCATCCCAATTCTGAGGTCGTTGTCTGTGGTGACTACAACCTCCCAAACGTTACCTGGACAAGCAGTGCTGAGAGTGCTCCAGTTATTAGTGGTAACAGTCCATCAGCCTCACTTGTTTCTAACAGTTTTGGTTTTTGGGGCTTGTTCCAAAAAAATTTTGTACTTAATAGATTGAATAGAACTTTAGATTTAGTTTTTAGTAATATAGATAACATATGTGTTGATGCATCTTTGGATCCGATTTTTCCTGCTACTGCACATCATGTGCCCCTAGACATTTCTTTTTCACTTGAGACTCCCCCAACTGAACCCTATGAAGAGTATTTTTATGACTTTCGTAATGCTGATTATTGTGCCATGAATTATTTTCTTTCCGAATTTGACTGGGAATATCTTGAGTCATTGGAGATAAATGATGCTGTGAAGTGCTTTTATGACATTCTGTTTAATGCTGTGGATCGGTTTGTTCCAGTTAAGAGATGTAAAAAATCATGTTTCCCTCCTTGGTCTAGTGTCGAGCTTAGAGGCATGATAACTGAGAAGAAGAGGGTACACAGTCAGTATAAAAAATATGGTAGAATAGATGATTATATTAGGTTTTCTGGTCTCCGAGAGGAATGTAGGAATCTTCGTGATACTTGTTACAGAAATTTTATTGCTTATACTGAGAATAATTTTGAAAACAATCCGGGTTCTTTCTGGTCTTATATTAACAAGTTGAGGAGGATTTATGATCTTCCTGAGGCTATGTATTATGATGATGTTAGGAGTGATTCTTTGCATGATTCGGTTGATCTTTTTGCTAGTTTTTTCTCATCTGTGTATGAGGTACAGGCTGGCGGTGTCGGTCCCGATCCTTTTTTGCGTGAGTCGGTAAATATGACTGTGCCTAGTGTTACTTCTGCTGATATTATTGATCGTATCTGTAGTTTGAAAGATAAACTTAGTTACGGCCCAGATGGAATCCCCTCCCATCTGTTAAAATCTTGTGCCTTCACCTTGGCAATTCCACTGAGGATTCTCTTTAACATGTCCTTATTGTCTGGTGAGTTTCCACATGTTTGGAAACATTCTTATTTGATGCCCGTTCATAAGCAGGGACCAAAGCACTTGGTTACTAATTACAGAGCTGTTTGTATTCAGTCAGAGATACCCAAACTTCTGGACTTTTTTGTCTCTAGGCATATAACTTGGGAATGCAGACATGTTTTCGCCGAACAGCAGCATGGTTTTCTTAAGGGAAGATCTACAACGACCAACCTTCTTCTTTACCAGAATGTATTGGTATCAGCTTTGGAGGATAGGTTACAGATTGATTCGGTGTATACAGATTTCTCCAAAGCGTTTGATAAGGTAAATCACGCCTTATTATTGTCAAAACTTGCATTGTTGGGTTTTAATGCCAATTTGTTGTCTTGGGTGCGCAGCTTCCTTATGGGTAGGTCCCAGAGTGTAAAGATCAGGAACTTCATTTCTGGTAGTATTACTGTTTCTTCAGGAGTTCCTCAGGGTTCACATTGTGGACCAGTCCTCTTTAATCTTTTTATCAATGATGTCATACATTCACTTAAGCATAGTCAGATTTTGATGTTTGCTGATGATATCAAAATTTTCAAGATTGTTCGTTCCAGACAGGACGCTTTACTTTTACAGGAAGACTTAAATCGTTTTGCTCGGTGGTGTGGTGACAATCTTCTGACTCTGAATGTTGATAAGTGTTTCTGCATTACATTCACTAGAGCTCAGTTTCCCATTGACTTTGTGTACTCCATGGGCTCTGGTGCTTTACAGAGGAAGGAAATGATTAAAGACTTGGGCATTGTATTGGATAGGGAATTATCTTTTGGGGATCACATGGAGTACATAGTGTCTAAGGCATATAAAATGTTAGGATTTATTCATAGATCAACTCTGGATTTTTCATGCAATAGCTTTAGAAGGCTGTATTGTGCTCTGGTTCGCTCTTTGTTGGAATGCTCTTCTGTAGTCTGGAGCCCGAATTACAATATTTATATCAATCAGATTGAGGCCGTACAAAATAGATTCTTAAGAATTTGTGCTTACAGAATGGGCTTGCAGAGAAATGATCTTAACCTTTCTTATTTGCGGAATCGGCTGCACTTGCAGTCACTGAGAGGTAGAAGGATTGTCAGTGATGTTTGTTTTTTGCACAAATTATTAGTGAATAAAATTGATAGTCCTTCTTTGCTTGAGTTAGTCTCTCTAAGGATTCCGAACTGCACGAGAGCGAGGGAGGTTTTTGTGGTTCCCTTCCATCGAACCAATTATGGCTTTTTCAGTCCGATGTCGAGAGTGGCGAGAACTGCAAATGAGTATTCGGAGCTCTTGGACATGTTTAATGATTCTGACCGTGTAATTAGAGGAATTTTGAGAGGTGTTATTGATTGAATTGTCATACATATGGTATACAGGTTGTTTTGCTTTTTTTGTGTTCTCATATTGTGATTATTTAAGACTAATGTAGTTTTAGATGTTCTTATTATTATTGTAAATGGTTAATCCGTTGAATAAATAAATAAATAAATAAAAAAAATTATGATTGTGACGGTGGTTTTGTCACACGTGGGTTCTGGTAAGCCGTGGTAGTTAGTGAAATCGGTGTATTATTATTGTGATTTTTATTAACACTAAACTTAACATTTCAATACGGGAAAATAACGAAACTAATTAATACTTCTGAATAATAGGACATGAAAAGAAAACAGAACATTGTTCAATATAGAAAATAACGTCTTTTCGACATCTTGAGTTTATGCCGAACCTCACACAGCTGACTTCTAACTTCCACCTGTTTTACCGGCGGCAGCTCATGCGCTTCCGGCTTCATCTAGAGATCTCCCTCTGGCGGAGATTGGGTTTCCAGTGGCGTGTCCGGCGTCGGGCTGAGGATCTGGTTATATGATGAAATAAGATTATGGGTAAGAGAAATTTGCATAATTATTCATGCTGAATTCATTTAGGTTTCAAGCTGATTGTTGATACAAATTCCATTTATAACTATATAATTAGAAAATTTTCACTGTTTTGTCATGTACAAGTTTTTATATTCATCTATAATAAACCAATTGTCTAAATTAAGAATATGCAGGTAAATATACAATTCAAATTGCCCGCTCAGTTGTCAGTACTTCACGCGAGGTGGCGTTAGTGTACTTGTCACAAATATCACCAATGCTAAAGCATAGGAGTGTCCCGGATTGTCATTATATAGTATTTGGTAAAATGTACGAAATGGTAAGATGGAACTGTTGGCGTCGCTAATTGGCCATAGTCATGGAAACAGCCGACATTAAAATAAAAATATAAACAAATCAATAAAAACATCATAGAATAAGGGTTGTGTTT
The DNA here is from genome assembly GCA_964006375.1 of Tillus elongatus. NCBI lineage: Eukaryota > Metazoa > Arthropoda > Insecta > Coleoptera > Cleridae > Tillus > Tillus elongatus. The sequence goes on along the minus strand of OZ023264.1, from coordinate 7,669,179 downwards.
CAAAGTACACAAAGCCTACTATATTATATACTCATGAAGTGTTATGCTTCAAAGTACAATAGTATTTTACTTAGTGAATAAAAATTATTTTATGCGATTTAATATAATTATTGGACGTGGCAACGTTGTGTGACATTTCAACAGCCCGAACGGAGCTTCGGGAGACGCCGAAATATGCGCAGCGTCTCGTATCAATCTTAAGGATTACCAAGAAATGTATCCTATAAACATTTATTTAATTGTCCTGTGTTTTATGCATTAATCGCTTTCATTGTTGTATATCTGGAAGTTATTCAGAAGAAGATTATTGTGTGAATCAAGGGAAAAAAAGCTTTCTGATAATTTCTCAGTTGTTTTCAAATCTTAAATGTTTAAAGATCACCAATGTTTATTCGTTGGACTATGAATATCATGTGGGCCTGATAGATGTGCGATCAAGTAGGTAGGTCTAAACAGCAAGATTAGGACCATTGACTGGTTTATAAATCTCCGATAAAGCCACTCAGATATACTTCCTTTTGATTAAAAAAAAAAAAACGCATAAAATAACTTACCTCAAACACTAGACAACTTTTCTCCACTCTATATTTATTTCCCTGTACTTCCATAGGTGAACGCATAATGTTAGGGGCAATAACAATGCTTAAGTTGTAAAAGTTCATCTTGTTCTGTTTCGAATGACTGTGAACGTCACTAAAGAAGTGCATCAAATAAGACAATGTCGAAAGGTGTTCCATTGGTAATAATAGACAAGCCAGAAGGAGGGCTTCCAACCTCTTCTCTTTGTCTAAAATTACACATCGCAAGAACAAGTCCTGATAGGAATGTGGTATGAGCGGCTCAGGTAGTTCTCTCAGAAACAACTTTAGTATTGCCGCAACATCTATCTCATGAGCTTGAGGTTCTAAAGATTTTCCTTTACTTAATGTGCCCTAAAAATAGTAAATTCGATTAAAATTACGTTAGTGTAAGATATTCAAATTCCCTAAGCACATTTTTTTAAATCAAAAATTGTAAACCACTGCTTTTTAGATAAATGACAAGAAAAATACAGTCACTACGTACTACCTAGGCACATAATTGAAGTGGTTAAATTAAGTTGAATGTTCATAAAATTGTTAGTAAACTAGAATTTTGGAGGTAAAAACGCAGACAACTTCTTTCTTGACAAGAAAATAATTAGGCACTGACAAATGACTTACCCTCATCTCTTTCTGCCTTACTTTAGAACCTTCCTTTCTAAATATACCTTCAGTGTCTAGATGACTTTCTAAAAAATGGCATAATTCATATAAAATCTTTGGAACTCTCAGTTGCTGACCAGATTGTAATGTTACAACTGTCACTGGAAGACGATTCAATGGAACTTTGAACACTTCTTTAATGGGACGCCCTTCTTTATGATCATCCTTTCATTCATAAAAACAAGTATTATTAGAAAATTTTAGAGCCAAAACAATAACCTTACTTGATACTCACCGATGATTTTAACTTTTTAAGTTTGTGTTTGATACCGAGATCTTCCAAGTATATAACCGCAATTTCTCTTATCCTGTCCTTTTTTGTCACATCATTTAAAAACATTTTCAAGCTTCTTTAGTACAAAAATTTTTATCACAGAAATAAATTTTAAACTTTTTCACTAGTAGATTGACATTGTTCACCCTTTAGTTTTCGTTCTAACAAGTTGATTCAAATTGAAATTGGCATAATTAACTAATTGTGACAATGCGCAAACGTCAAATGCCCTATCCCAGCAATTTTATTGGTCGTCATCTCGTAATGAACTGTCAATCTGTTCAAAAACGTAACCGTAACCGTCACTTTTGACACATTAATAATTTAATTAATCTTTGCACTTTATTATCAGTAAGTTCTTTGTGTGATCAATTATAGGTCAACGTATATTGTAACTACAAATATTTAACGGAAGTGGTGCTGAATAGCTGTTCAAATTGACCATTCCAAACCTTCACAAAGATTAAACTTAAATCACAAAAGAAAATACATTCCAATTTGCAGCCCAGCATGACATATACTAGCCAGGTCCGTCTTTAAAAGATTAAAACAGAACCGTATTTTTAGTGTATTTTAATATTTTGAGAATTTATCATTACGAATATTTTTAATATTTTACAAACTTTTAGACTTTGATAATGATAGAATATTTGCAAAGTTTCTTCGGTAAATAATACGCAAAAACAATACTATATAAAAAGTACACCCACAAATTTAAGATATTTTTTGTTCGATGTCTGTTTAGGTTGGTTCAAATTATCATAGTAATAATTTGCCTGGTTGTAAAAAATGTATTTATGACAAATACTTTAGAAGGTAATACATGCAGCTCTTGACATTTTTTGTTTTCATTTTCATACATTTAATTGGGAATTACCGCAACAGCAACACATGGAGCCCTTTGAGTTGGGAACCACAGGATTGTTATGTTCGTATATGTAATACGCTTACAGCTTAATTAGCTTAACTTTTGATGATAATTAAAAGCAAGAGAAATGTCGCCTGCTACAACATTGTTTAAATCCTAAAAAACTTATAGAGCCTTCAATCAAAAGCTAAACGACTGAGGTTGGACACTGTGGCTGGAAACTAAAACACAAACGCAGCTAAACAGTTTATCGAGAGCTACTGATGAAGACACATTCGTTGTCGAAATGCGTATCTAGCGCATAGTTCTATTTTATTATTTTTTGTTTTTTTGCGGTGATTCTGCTTTTTGTTTCAATCAAAAGCTAGTCAAACAACGGTATCTACTTCTAAATCAAAGTAGGCAGCAGTGGCGGCTTGTGGATGTCTTACATGGGTGGGTACCATGATACAAATAACGAGAGATATGATAATGAGACTACCTATTTTTAAAACAGTCACGCGCATGGTGTCAAGTGGTGAGTCCAATGCAACAATAATATGCTGTCGTGCAGTGGGGTTTTTTATTTTTTATTTCAACAACATACCATGAGGGCCTACAGCTTAAATACTATCGTACCGTGGGTGTCGACAAGGAGGAAAGAGGCAACTTGTTAATTCTGGACTTGAAGGTTCGGAGGAGAAGGAAAAACATGTGCCGGCAAGGAATTCCACAACTTGGAAGTCCTCTGGACAAAAGAGCGGGCATAACAAGATGTTCTATGTCTGGTGACCTGGATAGTAAAAGGGTGCATTCGCTCTGTTCCCCTGGTAGATCTGTTTGGGACAGCAGGTGGAGGAACTATGAAAGAAAGCTCCTCTGAGCACTGCCCGTGCAGATATCTATATAAAAGAGAGAGAGAGGTCACCAACGGCACGTCGGTGGGCAATGGATGGTAGCCTTTGGGTGAGGGTAGCGTCACCAATGAGACGTATAGCTCTCTTCTGAATGGAGTCCAGGATAGCGAGTGTAGAAGCGGCAGCAGCACCCCAGATGTGGGAGCAGTATTCGAGGTTTGGCCTTATTTGTGAAGTATATAAGGTATAGAGATTAGCTGGTGAAAAGTATTTGCGAGCCCGGAAAAGGAAACCTAATTTCTTAGCAGCCGCTTCTGCAATTGATGTGACATGTTGGTGCCAATTGAGATTTCGATCCACAGAGATGCCAACAAGTGAAAAGGACTCATTAGTTTGAATAACTTGGTTGTTCATTGTGATGGTTCTAGGGCTGGTGTATCTTTTATGAGAAAGAAAGCAAGACTGAGATTTGGTGGGGTTGCATTGTACAAGATTTCTACTTCCCCAGTCTAATATTTTTTGGAGATCCACGGAGACAGAACCCTCCATGTGTCTGCGATCCTCATCTAGTTGGGCCAAAGAGACAGGCTTAGAATATTGTATGTTTGAGTGGAGGGTGCTGTCGTCGGCGTAACTGTGAACTGGGTTGGATGTGCTAGAGAGGAGGTCATCGATGTGGAGAAGAAACAAAGTAGGGGCTAAAGCTGAACCTTGAGGAACTCCTGCATTAATTGTATATAGTTTAGAGGAATGGCCATACACAACAACAGAAATTCTCCGATTGGAGAGGAAGTTTGCTGTCCAGGTACAGAGTTTTGGTGGTAGGCCATAGGCCGGTAGTTTATTAAGCAGCGTTGCATGCCAGACCTGGTCGAATGCTTTGGATATGTGTAGAGCGACAATCTGGGATCGCCACGGAGGCGATTTTGGTTGTTGCCCTCGAATTGAAGGTCTTCCCAATGATGCTACAAATGTGGACTAGTTGCCTGTTGTGACTCCGAGTATTTTTGCTTCTTCATCACCTGGAAATACCGTACTGATGATGGCTAATAAGCTTGAAACACGTGTATGCGGTTGTCTCCTTGCGGCCTTGCCCTTAACATTTCTCCTTGTATAGTATACATAAATGCCGTGTTAAAAATCTTATATATATATATATATATATATATATATATATATATATATATATATATATATATATATATATATATATATATATATATATATATATATATATATATATATATATATATATATATATATATATATGTTTATATATTTATGTGTCACACCGCTAACTTAAAAAATAATGGACTGATTTTGATAAAACTTCGTGAGTACCTTCCTTTCGCAAGTGGCTTGGATAAGTTCGTTAGCCAGGAAAAGCGGGCTGGTTTTTCCCGGAAAATTTTTATATCTCCGGAAATAACAAAGTTAGGGCAACCATATTGGTTACAAGGATTTATATCATAAAAAGAAAACCATGCACCAAAATTTTAATCTCTACGTTAAAATAAAAAAAGTTATAAACTTTTAAGTTCTTCTTCTTAAAACGTCAAAAAGTCTCAATTTAAAACGTCAAAATTGACAGATTGATAATTAATAATAAATGTTTAGTGACTTATTGTAACAAAAGTTGTGGAATTTTTTTGAAAGATATAATTTTGTGTAACATTACTGAAGGCAATTTCTGTAAAAAAAGCATTTTAGTGAATTTTCTTAGAAAAAATTCACTAATGAGAAGATCTCGACTTTTGAATTTTGAAAAAATTTCTTCAAATGAGCGCGATCTAGGACCCCTAGAACCCATATCCGGGGTCAGTTTCAATTTTTATATGTTTATATATATATATATATATATATATATATATATATATATATATATATATATATATATATATATATATATATATATATATATATATATATATATGTATATATATATATATATATATATATATATATATATATATATATATATATATATATATATATATATATATATATATATATATATATGTATCACACCGATAACTCAAAAAATAATGGGCCGATTTTAATAAAATTTGCCACGTACTTTTCTTTTGTAAATAGCTTGGATAAGTTCGTTAGTCAGGAAAATCGGACGAGGTTTTCCGGGAAAATTTTGAGTTTTCATTAGAAAAAAATTCTTATCTCAAAAAGTAATTAGCCGATTTTAATAAAATTTGGCATGTACCTTCCTTTTGTAAATGACTTTGACAAGTTAGTTAATCAAAAAAATGGGACGAGGTTTTCCGGGAAAATTTTGAGTTTTCATTCGAAAAAAATTTTTATCTCAAAGAATAATAAGCCGATTTTGATAAAATTTGGCATGTACCTTCCTTTTGTAAATGACTTTGACAAGTTCGTTAATCAAAAAAATCGGACGAGGTTTTCCGGGAAAATTTTGAGTTTTCATTTGAAAAAAAATTTTATCTTAAAAAATAAAAAATCTATGATAACCAAATTTGGTAGGTAGGTTTACGATATAAAAAGTAAACTATACTCCAAAATTTAGATTTCTATGTTACAAGAAAAAAAAGTTATAATAAAATATTTTGTGCCAGATCATTTCTATGAAAATTCACTACCATAACGCACTTGCTGCGTCCAGGCTTTTTTTTTCAATTTTGATCCTAAAGCTGTTTGTGAATAATTAATATCTTGCCAGGTGTGTAAATAGCCTAGAGAGGTTCGTTTGCCAGGAAAATCGGACCAGTTTTTTCTGGAAATATTTAAGTATATTTTCTGAAAATGTTTCTACTTTTTGAAACAACAAAGCTATTTTAATGAATTAAGAACCTCGGTGCTTCAGGGGTAAGAACGTGTGCCTCTGAACCGAAGGGTCCTGGGTTCGATCCCAGGATACTCCTTTCACTTTTTCAGTACAAACTGTAACATTTACATCAACCGAGGTTCTGGCATTGTATTTGAGCAAGTTGAATGTCTGCACGGTCCGCCATTCGGGGGGGGGGGGGGGGGAAGGGAGGTCGTAAAGCCGTCGGTCTCGTGTCATTGCTATGTCGGGCACGTTAAAGATCCCTACCCTCCTTGCAGAATGGCGGGGGTTCGGCAAAGTTTCCAGGATAGTGAGGTGAAACTGCTCCCTGGCGTCGGTGATTGGCCATAGTCGCGAAAATAGGCCGACGTTAAAGAAACAAAAACACATATTTTAATGAAATATGGTACATTGTTAGCACCATATAAGTTATCCTGCCAACCAAATGTCCTTCTTTTAAAAACAAGACATATTTGTCCTTAAAAACATTTTTACGAAAATTCGCTACCATAATGCACTTGCTGCGTCCATACTTTTATTTATGTTACAGTTTACAGTTAAGCTTCATGGCCGGCGTAAAACAATCTCCCGGTATTTCTTTGTGGTATATACACTTTGCTTCTTACCAAATTGGCATTGATAATAGCCTTTTTAGTGAATTTTCTTAGAAAAAATTCACTAATGGGGAGATCCCGACTTTTGAATTTTGAAAAAATTTTTGCAAATGAGCGCGATCTAGGACCCCTAGAACCCATATCCGGGGTCAGTTTCAATTTTTATATGTTTATATATATATATATATATATATATATATATATATATATATATATATATATATATATATATATATATATATATATATATATATATATATATATATATATATATATATATATATATATATATATATATATATATATATATATATATATATATATATATATATATATGTATCACACCGATAACTCAAAAAATAATAGGCCGATTTTGATAAAATTTGGCAAGTACCTTTCTTTTGTAAATGGCTTGGATAAGTTCGTTAGTCAGGAAAATCGGATGAGGTTTTCCGGGAAAATTTTGAGTTTTCATTCGAAAAAAATTCTTATCTCAAAAAGTAATAAGCCTATTTTAATAAAATTTGGCGTGAACCTTCCCTTTGTAAATGGCTTTGACAAGTTCGTTAGTCAGGAAAATCGGACGAGGTTTTCCGGGAAAATTTTGAGTTTTCATTCGAAAAAAATTCTTTTCTCAAAAAGTAATAAGCCGATTTTAATAAAATTTGGCATGTACCTTCCTTTTGTAAATAGCTTTGACAAGTTTGTTAGTCAGGAAAATCGGACGAGGTTTTCCGGGAAAATGTTGACTTTTCATTTGAAAAAAATTTTTATCTTAAAAAATAAACAATCTATGATAACCAAATTTGGTAGGTAGGTTTACGATATAAAAAGTAAACTATACACCAAAATTTAGATTTCCATGTTACAAGAAAAAAAAGTTATAATAAAATATTTTGTGCCAGATCATTTCTATGAAAATTCACTACCATAACGCACTTGCTGCGTCCCGAGTTTTGTTATATTCGGATAAAATTCAGTCCACCATGTTATTGACGAAACGCTGGCAGCTACTCTCCAATATGCCTTGTTAGAAAAAAAATGCTTGTCTGATATCTGTGTTTGACATTTCTCAAAATAATTTGTCATATTTAGTTAAATTCAAAATTGACAATTTTGATGAAAATATCGGCTATAAACAAAGAATTTTAGTTTTGAAGGTATAGTACAGGCAATAGAGGAGCCCGTTACTCTTGTCCATAATGCACTAAACTACAGGAGTTATTTTTTTTTTTGATAGATAGGTTCAGAATTACTTACTGAATGTAAAAACACAAAATCCTTACAAATTAAGAGGGCGGAAGTGCCGCCATTTTGAGAAAAACCGTTTCGGCCTATATCTCCATAACCGTGCACTTTAGGCCAAAAATCATAATAACCTTTATTGTAGATAATTGCATTTCTCATCTTTTTTGTTAAATAATTTTTTTTTGTATCACTAACTGTTTACAACTTATACGACTATTAGCATTCATTTATTGACTTTTTTTACCTATATCTTTTTTAATAATTGTTTAAAAAATAAAATGCTTATAACCTAACTTTTCAATAGACAAATTTCCTACAATTTTTACTTGAAACTTTTTTCTGTAAAATCAATATTTTCAAAGTTATAACGCGTTAAATGTTTCACTTTTCAATCGACAAATTTTTCTGGAAATATTTTAGTAAAATGAAGGACAATGACGGTTGAAGCTAAGACTTCAGGCTTTGTAAAACATTCTTCTTGAGACATTTTCTTTCCATAGCTTATATTAGTTTCAGGTTCTTTGCGTAAATGTTGCCAATTTTGACGTTTTCATTCGCGACTTTGACGTTTTGAGGAAAACCCCAATTTATTTTTCTTTAAATGCCTATCACTTTTTTGTCTTTGAACCTATAGACCTAAATTTTGGTAGATAATTTACCTATAATTACATAAAACCAAGTACCTACCAAATTTAGTTGCCCTTAATTTGTTATTTCCAGAGATATAATTTTTTTCCAAAGAAAACACAAAATTGTTCAGGAAAACCTGGGCCGTATTCTTGGCTAACGAACTTATCTAAGCCACTTACAAGAGGAAGGTATTCACCAAATTTAATTAAAATCGGCCCATTAGTTTCGGTGTGATATATATATATATATATATATATATATATATATATATATATATATATATATATATATATATATATATATATATATATATATATATATATATATATATATATATATATATATATATATATATATACATATAAAAATTGAAACTGACCCCGGATATCTAATCTAGGGGGCATAATTAGCGCCTATTTCAATTTTCTTTTTAAAATTTAAAAGTCGGGGTCTCCTCATTAGTGAATTTTTTAAAGAAACTGCACTAATAATAATTTTAGGAAAAAAAGTTTTAAGTAGAAGTTATAGAAAATTTGTCGATTGAAAAGTTAAGTTATAAGCATTTTATTTTTTAAACAATTATTAACAAAGATATAGGTAAAAAAGTCAATAAATGAATGCTAATAGTCGTATAAGTTGTAAACGGTGAGTGATACAAAAAAAAATTTAACAAAAAAGATGAGAAATGCAATTATCTACAATAAAGGTCATTACCATTTTTGGTCTAAAGTGCACGGTTACCGAGATATAGGTCGAAACGGTTTTTCTCAAAATGGTGGCACTTCCGCCCTCCTAATTTGTAAGGATTTTGTGTTTTTACATTCAGTACGTAATTCTGAACCTATCTACCAAAAAAAAAAAAAATAACTCCTGTAGTTTAATGCAGAAAAAAATCTCTATTGCCTGTACTAGTATTGGAAAGGATTAAAATCAATGAAGAGTAAAGGCAAACACTGGTTCATTAGATGAAACAAGTAGAAGCCAAACAAATTTGGTATGTCAAAATTAGAAGCATGTTACATTTGGAAGCAGTTTTTGGTGGAATTTTATTAAATTATGTTAATATACAGCACAAGCCTCAAGCTTATTGTGTAGCCATGTTGTACGATTTATGATAATAAGTAAATAAATCAATAAATCGACTAATTAAAATATTGATTTTTAACTGGGTTTCCCTTGGCAACTGAAATATAATCAACAATTTCTAAGTAAAACGAAGGGACCATATTGTTCTTTTGTCCTAAGTGAATTGTGCTTTCATTATTAAAGACTGATTTCAATTACAACCATGATTTTATGTCTAGGCCCTCGAAGTTCTGGTAAAACATTACTGTTAAAGAAGTTGCAAAACCCAAACAGTGTAGATAACACGACTACTTGTGTACCTACCATAGGAACTAACATATTTACCTTCAAAGTAGACAACGTCACATTCACAATAAGAGAACTCGGGGGTGAAATGAGTCCTCTGTGGTCTAATTATTTTATTGAAGACGTCAATAAGGTCATTTACGTGGTGGACACTTCAAATCTGTGTCAAATATCAGCCGCAGGTGTTTTATTTTACACAATATTAGCGAACCCGTTGCTGAAAAAATGTAAGGTATGTAACGTTTGGTTTTTAGTCGATTTTCTTTAAAAAATTCACTAATGAGGAGGTCACGACTTTTGAATTTTGAAAACATTTCTCGAAATGAGCGTGAACTAGGCCCCCTAGAACACATATTGTTATATTTTCCGGTTTATTTGATAATTTCTACCATACTTTCAGGGGCGGCTCCTCAATAAATGCGCCCATGCGCGCGCACTGCCGCCTGCCGGGGAAAAATAATATTTTTGCTATGCTATATTTTAATAATTTTTTATTTTTTTACCTCCTGCATTCTACACAAACAAAATTAGTATATCGAGGAGCAGAGTTGGCAGCCATTCATACATAATTAAAAGAAGTATAGTGTGTTAATGGTTGCCGACGTTATATACATCCATATACACAGTCCTGCGTCGGTGTGTATTCTTCGGCGCTCTACCTAAATGCGATACTTCAATACGAAATGATCGACTATCTTTGTCAAAAACGACCGAATAAGCAATCCCGTTGTGCGATTTAAAATTCCACACTTGCAGCACAGCATAATAACACCCAGCACTGAATCTTGTAGGGCGGCCCTTTGATGTGAGAATAGCATATTTCACCTTGCCCACATCGCTCCAGCTTAACGGATCAGGGTGGGACTCGGCATACAGTTATGCTGTTGTCGAATCACAGGCGTAATGGCTCATTTTATTGCCAGGACCGTATTATCTTTCTTAAAGCAATGTTATTATTGATTTGTATACAGCAAAATATTACGTAATTGAAACAACGATAATTAAATATAGTCTAAAATATAGTGTTAGTAGAAGGAATATAACTACGATAGATTAGATCCTCATGAATACCATCTCACATTTAGACATTTTAAAGTATATTAAATTGTTTAGTCAAAATTTATAATAAGTTTGCGTCTATCAAGTACGGCATTCCGACGTATTTTCATAAAATTCATCCAATCTTAAAATTAGAGTTAAAAAAAGGATATATATATATATATATATATATATATATATATATATATATATATATATATATATATATAAATTGAAAAGATACGTGCAGCATAAAACGACAAAGATCACATATTGTCATGTTTTTATGTCAAACAAAAGATTTGAAATTACATAATGCTAACCTATACATAGGCTTAGCCGATTATAAATATATAAATTAATAGACGAGTAAATGAACATATAAATAAATATAATAACATTGAAAAGTTACGTGAAGTATAAAATAACAAAGATCACATATTGTCATGTCTTTATATCAAACAACACAATTAAAATTATTTAGTTAGTAATTATCAAAGGAAAGGACTTTTGAACTACTATAACCTATAACTAACTAGAGGAAAACTTGGCAAGTAGTTAATAATTATCAAGTTTAGTGAGTAGGTTTTTTTATAATACAAAAAAGAGGCGAGCTCTTCATTTTTTTTTTCTTGCGCACCCCCAATGCATTAAGGCACGAGCCGCTACTGCATTCTTTCTACCATAACATACTTGCTGTGTCAGTATTTCTTCCATAATATGTATTAATAATAGGAAGAAAAACAAACTGCATTTCGGAATAGGCCTTCCAATTTTGCATTAAATAACAAAAATTAGGAGATTCACTATGGAAAGTAGTGGCCACCGCGTATGTATATTTAAATAAAGGTTCGATTTATAGCCATAACCGCAGTTAAACAATTACATAAGTGCCATAAAAGATGGATTCATTAGAAGCTATACCACTAAAAATGTGACAGACCACTTAAAAAGTATATCTTTAAAAGCATTTTCCCATTAAAATTAACTTCAAAGACTGTAATGTACTGATATAAATAGACAATATGAACGTTTAAAAATACACTTAGAATCAAATAATATATGGCAAAACCGGAAAAATTGCAGATAAACGTTCTCAAAACAATAGTATGTAAAAATCGGATTATTTTGACACAACTCCTTAAACTAGATTATATTACATACAGACAACCGAGTTTATTTACCACCTCATTGATAATCACTTGATAAATAATTACCCTCACACAAACAAATAGTAACATGTTGCAAAAACTATACACGATCTTCTCGTCTGAAAATGCTTTATAACAATACAGTTCTCAAATATATGGACGTCAACCAATAATTATTGTGAATGACATTATAGTCGACTTAAAAAATAAGTCAAATGAACCAATCAAAAAACGGTATTTTATTAACAAATTGAATCAATTGATCCAATCTGTGGATAAAAACGTACTATTTAATAGTCAATCGAGGCTAATCGGGCACTATATTAATTCCGGACGTAACGTACACGTCGTGATTAGCTTGCAAAGTGACGCAGAATTTGACGTTTGAGCAAATCATTTTAAAACCCTCTCTGTCAAAAATTCCACTGACGTGATTTGTTCAATGTGGACTAATTTTAGGCAAAACCAGCCGCTCTCCATAAGGTTCTTCAAATTTTATGCTTAAAAAAATTTCCCGTCGACTCTAAAAGAATAAAAGTTCGGGACGCAGCAAGTGCGTTATGGTAGTGAATTTTTATTAAATGCTTCAAATATGAATAACTTAATTTTCTATAAACTTAGAAAGTTGAATTTTGGTATGTAGTAAGGTATTTTCCAAGGCAACATTTCATTAAAATAACTTTGAAGTTTTCGGAGAAATAAATTTTTTCGAAAGAAAACTCAAAATTTGAATAACTCAATTTTCTATAAACCTAGACAGTTGAATTTTGGTATGTAGTAAGGTTTTTCTCAGGGCTATGTATCCACCAAATTTGATTAAAATATCTTTGTAATTTTCAGAGAAATTTTTTTTTTCGAAAGACAACTCAAAATTTTCCCGGAAAATCTTGTCCGATTTTCCTCGATAACGAATTCATCCAAGCCATTAATAAAAGAAAGAAACTTGCCGACTTTAATCAAAATCGGTTAATTATCTTTTCAGTTATCGGTTGGACAGTTATATATCACACAAACCCGGACGGGTTTACAGTACACACATTTTGTAGTATATTAAATTTAAACTAAAATAAGACCTAAATTTGATTCTAATAATTTATTATGATTATTTTTAGGATTAGATTTAAGTAATGTTATCGAGTTTTGAATTATTCTGTAATTGTTGAAATGAACAATAAACATATTATATATATATATATATATATATATATATATATATATATATATATATATATATATATATATATATATACATACATATAAAAATTGAAACTGATCCCGGATATGGGTTCTAGGGGTCCTAGTTCGCGCTCATTTGAAAAAAATAATTCCAAAGTCTCACCATCGATACCTCTCTATACCCGATTTTTTTAAAATAAAAATTCACTAAAAAGCAGTCTACTCGATGTAAAATTTTCTGGAGATTCCGTTTTTGGTGATGGCGCGTTTCGCAGTGTCGTATCTTCAGAGGAGATAGATCCCTCATCGGAGCACCTTTTTAGGTCGAAAATACAGTTTTTGATTTTGTTTTTCCAAATTTTTTCACCTCAACATCCCCAAAAGAATTTTGCCTCGATAAAATTCGCCCCTTTACGATCCGTGCGGGCCGTTGTCTTCTGCAGTTTTCCGTTCGCTCCCGGAGAAGTTCTAAAAAAAAAGGCTTCTTCGGGCTCCCGTGTCGCTCCTCCCCGCTCTATCGCCCCCGTTCACCTCGTAATGCCTGCGTCAATCACGTGAGCCTCGCCCAATTTTTAAATCATCAAAATCCAACAATTTTCAACATTATTCACATTCATCCGCTTACTGGTAAAATTTGATGCTTTTTTTCCTTCTTGCTTTAGTAATATAGATTAAAGAATTTGCTAAAACAATAAAACAAGGTATTTTTTCCAGTTCCTGCTCGTGCTGACAAAAATGGACGTCAGTTACCGCCAAATGCGCAATGAAGCTTTGCTAATGTTGCAAATGGACAGATTCAAGAAAGAAATCAGCCAAAAATTAACGATACTCGAAGCGAGCGGCATAACCGGCGAGGGAAGAGAAGAAATCATAAACTGGATTAAGTCTAAGAGCTGAATAACAATGGCACGGACTTTCACTCATTTTAGTAAAATCATCCTTTTTTAAATAAAACACTAGACGATTAATAAAATCTTTTATATATGAAGAACACTTTCTGCTTTGAAGATAATTTTACGCATCGCCGGATATGCAATCACAAAACAAAATCAACCATAAAATATGGACCTGACAAAAACAAAATACATACAGAATTTGAATTACCGCAAGCACGTATAAATATTTTATCTTGGAGAAAATCTTGTCAGTGACAATCAAGACAACATAACGGAAAACATGTTCGGCCTCAGAGTGAGTGGTTTTTAATAATTAATCAGTCATTAGTTTTGGTTTAGTTTACGAGATGCTATATAAAATGTTTGTGTTGTTTTTTAGATTTTAATCTTGGTAGCTGCCCTCCTATGTTCCCTTGTATATAGCAGTCCCATTCACGACTTGGAAGAAGCAGCTTCTGGTGGTAAGTACACAGCTTCTTTGGCTTCTTTATTATTGAAGATAATAAGTTATTCAAATTGCCAAAGTATGTAGATTTTAAGCGTTCTTTGCAAATTCCTTTAGGTTCCACATGTTTCAAGCGGTTGCGAAGGATTCGAAAGAAGTCATGATACAGCAAGTGCATTAGGGAACTGAAGTTTCATAAAAATTTCAAATTCAAATTACACGGTTTTCTAGTATCCTAGAAACTTAAACATTAGTTTAGGGTATAGCTTCTCTATAAAGACAATTGTTGTATCAAATTCTATCTTAATAGCTTTGCTATGTTCAGAAAATAGAAATTTTCCAAACAACTTTTTTTTTCGAAAAACGTTTCCTGTCCAGCGAACACATTCAAAAATTACATAATGGTTTCTATGGTTTTTCGTTCTCACTCATTTGAAGAAATTTTATAGAACTTTTATACAGTCGTCACTTCGTCATAACTGTTTTTTTTGTATAAAGGTTTGCATAAACTGGAGTTTATATCGATTAATAAAGTACGAGTGGTTCCGGGATCGATTCTTTGGCGGACAGATGAGAAGCGTCCCTGACTTGACCGGAAAAGATGCAGTTTACACAGGGGTAACCAAATTGTGTGGACAAACTTCTTTTTTTTTATTTCAACAATACACCACGAGGGCTCACAGGCTAAATACTATCGTACCGTGGGTGTCGACAAGGAGGAAAGGGGCAACTTGTTAATTCTGGACTTGAAGATTTGGAGGTTCGGAGGAGAAGGAAAAACATGTGCCGGCAAGGAATTCCACAACTTGGAAGTCCTCGGGACAAAAGAGCAGACATAACAAGATGTTCTATGTCCGGTGACCTGGACAGTAAAATGGTGCATTCGCTCTATTCCTCTGGTAGATCTGGTGGAGGAACTATGGAAGAAAGCTCCTCTGAGCAGTGCCCGTGCAGATATCTATAAAAGAGAGAGAGAGAGAGAGAGAGAGCTCACCAACGGCACGTCGGTGAGCAAGGGATGGCAGCCTTTGGGTGAGGGTAGGGTCACCGATGAGACGTATAGCTCCCTTCTGAATGGAGTCCAGGATAGCGAGTGTAGAAGCGGCAGCGGCACCCCAGATGTGGGAGCAGTATTCGAGGTTTGGCTTTATTTGTGAAGTATATAAGGTATAGAGATTAGCTGGTGAAAAGTATTTGCGAGCCCGGAAGAGGAAACCTAATTTCTTAGCAGCCGCTTCTGCAAGTGATGTGACATGTTGGTGCCAATTGACATTTCGATCCACAGAAATGTCAACAAGTGAAAATGACTCGTTACTTTTAATAACTTGGTTATTCATTGTGATGGGTCTAGGGCTGGTGTATCTCTTATGAGATAGAAAGCAAGACTGAGATTTGGTGGAGTTTGGTATGTACCTTCCTTTTGTAAGTAGCTTGGAAAAGTTCGTTAGCTAGGAAAATCAGACCAGTTTTTCCGAGAAAATTTTGGGTTTTCTTTCAGAAAAACTTTGTATCGCCGAAAATAACAGAGCTATGATAACCAAATAAGACACATGCATTTATACTATCAAACTTACCCTACACACCAAAATTCAGATGTATAGGTTAAAGAAACAAAATTTATAGACATTTAAAGAAAAAAATTTTGGGTGCCACTGGTGATCAGAGGAAAGCACAAGAACAAAAAATTTTTTGTGGTTAACAAAACCAATTGAATATTACATACAACGGTTAAGTTTTGTTGGCGCAATAAGGTCAAGAAGTAGCAGAAAAAATGTTTTGAAAATTTTATAATTTTTCTTCTTGAAACGTCGAAGTCGCGATTTGAAACGTCAAAAGTTGCAAATTTCAGACAACAGATTTGAAGCAAATACGGATTTTATCGGAAAAATGTCGTAATGAGTGTGTTTTACAAAGCCTTAAGTTTCAGCTTCAACCATCATTGTCCTTCATTTGACTAAAATATTTTCGGAAAATCCATTTCAATAAATCTTTCTGATGCTTCGGCAGTAGTTTCCGCTATAGAGTTTAGGGTTTAATAATCTATATTTAGCAAATTTTCGTAGAAAAAATTCGTTATTCAGATGACCGCGACTTATGAATTTTAAAAAGATTTCTTCAAATGAGCTTTTTGCCTGTTTACACATATACAGGGTGACGCATTTCTACGGTAAAGCTCAATATATCCGTTATTATACAAGATATGAGAAAAAAGTATATACGTTAATTATAGGGTGTCTCGAGCTGTATCTTATAAACCTATTTTGACAATCACAGGATGGCCCATAATAAGTCTTTGGTGATACACGCTTTATTTTTTTAATAGAATACCCCTTATGTTATTGCATTTTTGTTCTTTCCATCAAATTATAATGCATGTTTGTAAGGAAGAAAAATTGATATCGTTCATCGTTTTTGAGTTATTTCAATTGTTTTGCAACTTTTCACGTTTTTGGCACATATTTCAAACACAGATCACAAATTGTGATACAGCGTTTTTATAAATAGATAGCGGAGGCCCATGGAAAGACGCATTCAGAGAGGTTTTTGTTTGTATTACTCGTCGAAAAAATCGAGCTGCCGTATACAGGCACTCTCAAATATAGTGGATGAATTTGAAATGTTTTCGCATAAATGTTTTTAGTGTTTCCGTAGAAATCATTTTCGCAAGATTTTTGTAATATGTTGGTAATGAATAATAAATGTTTAGTAAGTTATTTAAAAAAAAAGTCATATGTATTTGACATATACTGACAACTGGTGTGACTTCGGACAGATTTTGGACTTTTTTATCAATAACTTTCTTTCTAACGAAGCAATCGTTCTGAAATTTAAACTCAATATAGCTCCAACATTCACCTACACGGTGATCAACTGAGATTGTTGATTTTTTATTCAAAAACATTTTTAAAAAATTTTTGAAAAGTGTCCGAAGTCACCCCATAGGGTGGGGTGACTTCGGACACGCATTTAAAACAACAGGAAATCGATGTCTTAGTGATTTAGGGGTGACTTCGGACAAAAAAAATTTTTTAATTTTTAAGGAAATAGGAAGTAATTGGAAGGAATTAAAAGTCAAAATATGCATAAAAATACACTTTATTCTCAAAAAAAAAAACAAAAAAATCATTCTTATGAAATATTTGGAAAAAAAAACAAAAAAATCATTGTTATGAAATATTTGGCAGGTATAGTCACAGTGACTCTAAAATAATATTGTTTGGTAAATTCACAAACTTATAGCGATCTCTTCTAAATTCTTTAAATAACAGTCTCTGATAAATTTCAGACTCCCCAATGATGCTGTTGTCAGAAACATTTGGAAAATGGAAGTAAATTTCGTCACCAAATGTTTTCTTTCGAAGAAAACTAACTGAGTAGCTTTGCCCTTCTTTCGCAAGAAGTTTTCCCACGTAATATTTATTTTTGGAGGAATTTTCCACGGGCAATTCAACGACGACAAAGTCATTTACAGCTAGTTCTTCTGAGATGTCTTGCTGAGAGATATTTTCAGAGCTTTCATCAGCCCCTTCTGTATTTTCTATTTCCATATCTAAGCGTAAATCAAAGGATGATTGAGAAGGAAGCATCTTTTTTATTTTTTTGATTTGATTTGCTAGAAGAGATAATGGAAGATCATCCTCGACATCATCGGAATCGCCGTCGCATGCAATATCTATGGGTTTTTTACTCGGTTTTTTACCCATTTTTCTTTTAATCCCAGATACAGATGGAGTGTTTTCTGCACTCGGTTCACTTTGTCGATTATCTGGGATATCTAAAAGTGTGATCTCACGTCCAGGTGGAATATTGACACGCCTCCTTCTTTTGGGTTTTGTGTGTTCCGGCGTTCTATTTTCCTTCAAAAATTGTAGTAAGCTCTCGTCTATCTTATGAGGTAAATTAGTTTGGCCAGTCTCAGATATTTCTTCGGGTAGGCGTTTTATAACCTGTTGAGGACAGAGCGGAAAAATGCCCCCAGCTCTAAAACCAGACAAGATTTTTTTTTTTTGAGCTAGCTTCTATTGACGCTAATATCCGTTTAAGGAGGTTTGGAAAATCGCATTTTTGGAATGGCCCTCTTCTCTTTGTCTTCCATTCTGTGAGAATTTTTCTCCAGGCTTTTTTCAAAGGGCCAAAATAGGCAATGTCTAGCGGTTGGCAAAGATGTGTTGAATTTGGCGGGAGCAAGATAAATTTAATATTTAGGCGTTCACATTCTTCGATAACATCAACAGTAATGTGGCTTGACAAATTGTCACCAATGAGCACTTTTGCTCCATCTTTTTTCTTGAAATATGGGATAGCTATTTGTCGAAACCATTCGCGAAATGTGACGGTCTCGAACCATCCTGACTTGCTTACACTATAGCGGCAACCATCCGGACCATTTTCTTCCCAATCCTCGTATCGATGTTTTGCCTTGTAAACTACGAACGGCGGTAATAATTCCCCACTTGCTGAAGCCGCCATCATAACGCTGATGGTGCTTTTTGATGTATCCATAACTCTGTCACAGTGTTTTGATCTCCTCTTACCTTAACTTTACCGGGATCGTCTGAAAAGTTTGTTTCGTCATAGTTGACAATTTTCTCGGGGCTAACACCTTCTAAAGAAACCCTTAACTCTTCGAAATAACTTGTCAAAGTTTGTTTATTGACTTGAGCCCTATATCTTTTGATATTCTGACAGCATCTTGTTGTCAGCCCTTTGTGGCGATTCAAAAACAATTTCATCCAGTCAGAGCCAGGTAAATTATGTTTAAACTGTGGTATATTTACCCCTTTTTTGTCTAAATAACTCTTAACAATAGTTCGAATATCATATTGAGTTAGGGGAAATCCCCAATGCGCCGCGATATTTATTGTTGCAACCAGCCTTTCCTCTTCTTCTTCCGGTATTTTTGTTTGGCCCCCAACAGATTTACCATGAATCCCCTTTATTCTGTCACTTATGGTGGATTTTGGCACACCATAATATTCTGCCGCCTGTCGCACACTTTTTTTCTTACTTTGGACATCTTGGACTGCTTTCTCCAACTGCTCTGCACGATAATATTGATATCGGCGGCCGCCTAAGACTTTTTTGTAGCTTCTTTTATTATCACTAATATAATAAAAACTATTGAAAATAGAAAAACTACATATTGATGAAAATGTTCTTAAAACATTGGGCTATCACATAATAATAATGAAATAGACCTAAAGTGACCAATATAAAGTGGAGAAAAGTATATTTTTCCACTTACTGTGTTAGCGAGAAAATCCTATATGCAGAAAAATGCGGTTAAATCGGTAAAACTCTCCCGAACAAGCAAACACGCGCCACGGACGTCTAGACGGAACTAAGAGGGACATATTTGATCGAGAACAATCGGGATTTCGCGCATCGGTTTGCCGCTAGAAGGACGTGCGCGAAATTACCACGTGTTGTCCGAAGTCACCCCGCCTGTCCGAAGTCACCCCAGTTGACGGTACATAGACAAAACAATATTCTATGAATTTCGACGTCTAATGGCAGCCGGCTACCATGTGATCAAGTACAAGCAATAGAAAATAACACGTACAATTGTCGCCACTGTCTTGTACATACTTACTGTACTGAGCTGTGGAACAACGTCAAAACTAAAAAAATCAGATATATCACTGTATACATTGTAAAAATTTATGATTACATATTTGTCAAAAAAATAAATCAAAGCAAAGAAAATGCAAAGCTGAAATCGATCATTTTATTTCCAGAGCATCACGGCAGAGTGCAAATCAAAGTATTCCGTGGTCCGAATGAGCATGATCATTTTGCTCCATGGGGTTACTGGGTGAAACAGCCTGCCGATGAGCACCATGGCCACCACCATTAAATTTTCTAGATATTATAATTAAGAGCTTTTATTATTTTTGTTACAAAAAACATAATAAACCAGAAATAGCAAGCAAAATCATATCTTTCACTTTACATATTCATACATCGGTACGGGTATATACTAGTACCTCTAACATTTTTTCTTTTAAGTAGGTACCTAAACTTGATATTGGGCTGTTAAAGTATCATGTAATTGTTTTATTAGTTTAATGTCAAGTATTTTATTTGCAGAACACCACGAGAGAGTAGAAATCAAAGTATTTCGTGGTCCTTCAGAACATGGCCATGATGATTTTGCTCCTTGGGGTTACTGGGAAAAACAACCGGCTGATGAGCACCATTGATAGTGAACTATGCTTATTTATTTTTTACCATTTATACTGTTAATTTTTGTTGAAATAAATGTTTGTAAAATATCAATGGATGCAGAATTTATTACAGACCAAATCACATTTGAAGAACCAAATGAACTTAAAAAAAAATTCAACTAATATTATACAAAGGAATGTCACAGTAAATTGTTTAAATTCATTTATTGTTGTTGCCCTTACTTGGTGACTTGACTTATAGTCTTGGAGACTACTTCTCTGGCTTCACTGTTGGGGTTCGTTTCTGTATGTGAAGGGCGTAGCCAGCGCGTAAGCTAACTGGAGTAAGAGGCCCTTATGAATTCTAGATGTTCTCTGGTGTTCTTCAATGATTCTGTAACTAGTTTCGCTGCTTGACAGCATTCTCAGACAGATTAATATTGAATAAGTACGAAATCATGGCAACTACAAATAAATATATGTTGCTATGTTATGATCTAAAAATTCATCAAATTGAAAATTAAAATGAAACAGATGACGGATAACGCTTTCAAAATGTCTACGTGATGTATGTCAATATTTAACATAAAAGTAGAATTAGCCTATAACTATAATAACAGTTACAGCAATAAAATAACTAAACAGTAACAGCCCTAAAGCAGACTCTATACAACGAAAATATCGACATACATCAACTCATTATCTTATTAAAACTTTTTTGAAAGAATAGTTAAATTTATTTTCTTTGACTTATTTAATTAGGAAGAAGAATATCCAAGAAAGGGGAATTCATAAAATCAGTTTATTTTCAATTTGATGAATTTTTTGAATAAATAAATTCGGGACTCAGCAAGTGCGTTATGGTAGTGATTTTTCATAAAATATTTCTTTCGATAGCTTAATTTGCTATTAACCTAAGGTTCGTTGGCCAGGAAACCAGTTTTTTTGGCACATTTTAAGTTTATTTTCGTAAGATTTTTGTACATTTTCAAACAATAAAGTTATTTTGATGAAATATGGTACATTGTTTCTCCTATATAGGTTATACTGGTAACAAAATTTGACGCAGCTTTCTTTAAAAAAAAGATATTTCATATTAAAAACATTTTAATGAAAATTCACTACCATAACGCCCTTGCTGCGTCCAGACTTTTTTTCAAACCCGTCATAGGTGCGTGACTGAAAGGATTAAAATCATGTTTACCCCGCCTGTATCCAATTAATGAAGGAGTCCCTCAACGTTCAGCTTTAGCCCCTACTTTGTTTCTTCTCCACATCAATGACCTCCTCTCTAGTTTATTTCAACAACACACCACGATGGCTCACAGCCTAAATACTATCGTACCATGGGTGTCGACAAGGAGGAAAGAGACAACTTGTTAATTATGGACTTGAAGGTTCAGAGAAGAAGGAAAAACATGTGCCAGCAAAGAATTCCACAACTTTGAAGTCCTCGGGACAAAAGAGCGGGCATAACAAGATGTTCTATGTCTGGTGACCTGGATAGTAAAAGGGTGCATTCACTCTGTTACCCTGGTAGATCTGTTGGGGACAGCAGGTTGAGGAACTATGGAAGAAAGCTTCTCTGAGCAGTGCCCGTGCAGATATCTATAAAAGAGAGAGAGGTCACCAACGGTAAGTCGGTGGGCAAGGGATGGTGAGGGTAGGGTCACCGATGAGACGTATAGCTCTCTTCTGAATGGAGTCCAGGATACCGAGTGTAGAAGCGGCAGCCGCACCCCAGCTGTGGGAGCAGTATTCGAGGTTTGGCCTTATTTGTGAAGTATATAAGGTATAGAGATTAGCTGGTGAAAAGTATTTGCGAGCCCGGAAGAGGAAACCTAATTTTTTAGCGGCCGATTCTGCAAATGATGTGACATGTTGGTGCCAATTGAGATTCGATCCACAGAAATGCAAACAAGTGCAAAAGACTCATTACTTTGAATAACTTGGTTGTTCATTGTGATGGGTCTAGGGCTGGTGTATCTCTTATGAGATAGAAAGCAAGACTGAGATTTGGTGGAATTGAATTGTACAAGATTTCTACTTCCCCAGTCTAATATTTTTTGGAGATCCACAGAGACAGAATCCTCCATAAGTCTGCGGTCCTCATCTAATTGGGCTAAAGAGACAGGGTTAGAAAATTGTATATTTGAGTGGAGGGTGCTGTCATCCGCGTAACTGTGAGCTGGGTTGGATGTGCTAGAGAGGAGGTCATTGATGTGGAGAAGAAACAAAGTAGGGGCTAAAGCTGAACGTTGAGGGACTCCTGCATTAATTGGATACAGTTTACAGGAATGGCCATCCACGACAACAGAAATGCTCCGGTTGGAGAGGAAATTTGCTGTCCAGGTACAGAGTTTTGGTAGTAGGCCGAAAGTTTATTAAGCAGCGCTGCGTGCCAGACCTGGTCGAATGCTTTGGATATGTATAGAGCAACAATCTGGGATTCACCGTGTAGTTCCATAGACTTGTTTCAAGAATGGGTGACAAAGGAAAGGAGGTCGGCAGTTGATCTGTGCTGATGGAATCCATACTGCCTGTCGTGGATTAGACTGTGTTTTTCAAGAAATTTTAATAATTCGGTTTTTATATACTTTTCCATCACAACAGAAATGCTCCGGGTAGGCCATAGGCTGGAAGTCTATTAAGCAGCGCTGCGTGCCAGACCTGGTCGAATGCTTTGGATATGTCTAGAGTGACAATCTGGGTTTCACCGTATAGTTCCATAGGCTTGTTCCAAGAATGGGTGACAAAGGAAAGGAGGTCGGCAGTTGATCTGTGCTGACAGAATCCATACTTTTCCATCACTTTAGAGACGACTGAAAGGAGAGAAATAGGCCTGTAGTTGCTAGGAAGCGCTTTGGATTCTTTCTTGGGGACGGGTTGTACTCGAGCAGTTTTCCAGTTACTAGGGAATATGCCTCTATTTAAGATGTCTGAAACAGACGAGTCAGGACAGGAGTAAGTTGTGGTGCGCATTTTTTGAGAACAATTGCTGGGAACTCGTCGAGGCGAGGCTTTCCTGGTATTAAGAGAAGAGAGCATCTTTCCTACCCTTTTAGTTTTGAAAATGATATCCGTCATTTTATGCGCGACATTGGGGACTGTCTGTGATTGAACATTTGGAGGTGGGTTGAGAGTAGAATTGCCGGCGAACAACGTGGCAAAAAGTTCAGCCTTGCCCAGGGGGGTAGAAACAATTTCATCCCCTGAAACAAGAGGTGGGAACGTGCTCTCGCAGAAATTATTCCCAATAGATTTAGCAAGAGTCCAGAAGGGTTTGCTGCCGTTGGAGCTTGAGAGGACTTTGTTTTTGATGTGGTTATTAAACGAGTTTTTTGCCTCAGAAAGAATGCGGACATAGCGGTTTCTTGCGTCTTTAAATGCATGACGGTTTTGAGCTTTGACCTTTTCAAGTCTGGTCTTGTCACAGGATTTAGAGAACCATGGCTTTTGAGTGGCTGAAGAGGTTTTCTGTGTATGTGGAATAAATAATTCCATGTCAGCTTGGATGATTTCGGTGATGTTTTGTGAGATATCAGAGGGGCCAGGATGTGAGAACCAGACAGACGCCCATGGAAATGAGGAAAAGTAATCCCGCATTTCGTCCCAGTTCGCGGAGTTGTAGTGCCAAACGATACGTGGGTGTGATGACTGTGTGACCTCGGGTTGCATTGCGCAGGAAGCAGTGACCATGTCGTGGTCTGAACGACAAGAGGGGCGGTGACTGATATTTTATAGCATTCAGGTTTTGTAGTAAGAAGATCCAAGGGATTTCAGCTGTGTGTTGGGATGCGAGGAAAGTAAGTAGGTTGCTGAACCATATTGGCTAAAGAATTGCTGACTGCAAAGGCCTCCGCTG
Organism: Tillus elongatus; assembly: GCA_964006375.1. NCBI lineage: Eukaryota > Metazoa > Arthropoda > Insecta > Coleoptera > Cleridae > Tillus > Tillus elongatus. Next base: position 7,644,556 of record OZ023264.1, on the reverse strand, counting down.
CTCTCCCTTGTGAATCGGTTTTTGAAGATCCTAGTCATTCCTTATTATGGACATTGAAGTCACCAAGAATAGTGACCTCAGAGGAATGATATACAGAAATCAGATGGTCGGTTTTTTCAGAAAGGTAATCGAACTGGACAAAGTTGTTGTCAGAAGGTGACCGGTAAATGCAACAGATGAATTTAGTTGCAGCCCTGAGAGGGAGTTTCATCCAAAGTATGTCTTTTCTTCCAGCTTCCAAATTTGCTGTAGTTAGAAAATAAATAGGCTGGCATCAGTAAAAAAAAAAAACAATTTTATTAAGAACAAACATTAATTTTATAAACTTTTAACAAAAATTTTTAGTTTCACAAACAAAGTCATCAAATTAAGCATATCCAGGTTCCATCAAAATTTCAAGTTTTCAGAAAAATAAAACCTTGAACTTTCAAAATTAAAATATACTTTTTTTTTCCCCTCAGGGCTCGTCCGCGGCCTTGCCGCCCCGATAGCACCGCAACCCTTGGTTGATTGTGCATACCCTTAGTCTTACTCCACCCATTCCAATTGGTAGGGTGAAGTTTTATATTGCTCTGTCCCCGGTCTAGACTGACCGTAGATCAGTTGTCTTTTGCGGTCCAGAGCTTTACACTCGCACAAGATGTGCTGGGCTGATTCCTCCCCCTCGCCGCAAAGTCTGCATGCGAGGTCCCCTTCGAACCGCCCCATTTTATGCAGGTGTTTCTTGACGGCCATGTGTCCCGTCAAGAGACCTGTTGTGTTTCTGAGCTGTCCTCTGCTAAGGTTTAGCAGCTCCACAGCTCTCTTTGAACTGGGTTCGTCAATTATTGACTTCCCATGTCTGAGCCCTGGACAGTCTGCCCAGTACACCTTGTGTTGGTTTCTGACCCAGGACTTAATGGCTCCCCTGGCAAATATACCATAAGGTGCTAATAAATAAAAGTCAGGTATAACTTGACAATATATATATTTCCAATAATTTTCAATATTTACGTACACATGTGATGCAACTATAAAGTTCTGCATGAAAATGTACCCTAAAACCTGTAAAAACATGAAAACTTCTGCCACATTGAAGGACGGACATTACTTTATTAGAAACGTTAAACTTGTTACGTTGTTTGTAAAATTTAGAATTGCATCTGAAGGCACACATAAAATTTTATACAGAGAAATAGTAACACATAAAATACTACACGAAAAAGAATTAAACAGATGTACTTAAAGTAATAATAAAATAATAAAAGTGAATATCATCACTCGTTACTTAATATTTATATGTACAAGAATAATAATAATACTTATGGAAAAATCAACATGTACATACAAGGTAGGTATCTGTTGACTAAGTACACATTTAACAATACAATATTGATTAAAATTTATTACTATAACAATATTATTTTTTAATTTAACAATCATATAAATTGAGCCTTTCTTATTTTAGTTTACGAAAATTTCAAATTGGAAAAATAAGTTAATGAGTTAATTAATTGTTGTTGCCCTTACTTGGTAAAACTGTTCCATACTAAATCCAGACGTGGAGACTATTTCTCTGGCTTCACTGTTGGTTTTATTTTCTGAGGGTGCTGTCAAGCAGCGAAACCAGTCACAGAAATGTTGAAAAACATCTAGAATTCACAAGGAACACTTGCTCCAGTTAGCTTACACGCTGGCTACTTCCATCATTTACAGAAAAGAAAACCAATAGTGAAGCCGGAGAAATTGTCTCCACGTATAGTAAATTAATAAAGTTAGTTTTTTCTCAATTAAAATATATTTTATATAGCATTTCTGTAGGAATCCATGATTAACACGTTATCTTGCTTGGTAATAGAGATAAGTATCATTAACAGGCAAAGTAATGTAACATTTTATAATCATTAACAGAATATCAAGGAAACAAATTAATTGCTGTTGGTTAAAATATTACTTGGAAAAAACTGATTACTAATTTTAATTTTTGTCATGAATACAGTAGAATCTCGTTTCGAACCTCATTCACCTGAACTTCTGCTTCATTCGAGCCAACTGATAAATTTTCATATTTTGTAGGTGTTAGGTAGTTAGTTAATTTATCAGCATAAAAAAGTACATGGTAATAACCTAATTTACTGATACTGTTGGCAATGTTACAAAATGAGTTAGAAAACAATTAACATTGAGAGTAACATAAAAAAACTCTGGACGCAGCAAGTGCGTTATGGTAGTGAATTTTCATAAAAATGTTTTTAATAACAAATATGTGTTTTTTTAAGAAAGCAGGCATCAAATTTGGTTACCAGTATAATCTATATATTAGAAACAATGTGCCATGTTTCATCAAAATAACTTTATTGTGTGAAAATGTACAAAATTTTCCAAAAGTAAACTTAGTGTTCTCGAAAAAACACGTTTCTTGGTCAACCTTATAGGTTAATAGCAAATTGAGCTGTTCAAATATGAAACATTTGATCAAAATTCGCTACCATAACGCACTTTCTGCGTCTAGAGTTTCTTTTCTTACAAACATGCATTATATCTCGATGGAACATGCAAAAATGCAATAAGGCGTGTTTGATTAAAAAAAAAAAAAGGAAATTTGTATTACCAATTACTTATGGGCCACCCTGTGATTGTAGAAATATTATTTTAAGATGTAGCTCAAGACACCCTATAATTAATATATACAATTTTTTTTCATATCTTATATAATAACGGATATATTGAGCTTTATTGAATTTTTACGAAAATTCGACAAAAATTATATACCATTAAACGATAAACTCTATAGCTAAGGCTACTGCCAAGCATCAGAGAAAGGGTCTATTTGAAATGAATTTTCTGCAAATATTTTAGTAAAATGAAGGACAATGACGGTTGAAATTAAGACTTTAGGGTTTGTAAAACATTCTTCTTGAGACATTTTATTTCTATAGCCCGTATTAGATTCAAGTTATTTGCCTAAATGTTGCCAATTTTGACATTTTAAATCGCCACTTTGACGTTTTGAGGAAAACCCCAATTTATTTTTCTTAAAATGCCTATAACTTTTTTGTCTTCTGACATACATAGCTAAATTTTGGTAGGTAGCTTACTTATAAGGATATAAATCAGCGTACCAAATTTGGTTGCCCTTACTTGGTTAATTCCGGAGATATAAATTTTTTTCGAAAGAAAACACAAAATTTTCCGGGAAAACCTAGGCAGATTTTCCTGCTTAACGAACTCGTCCAAGCCATTTGCAAAAGGAATTTTTTCACCAAATTTAATCAAAATCGGCCCATTATTTTTTGAGTTATCGGTGTGATACATATATATATAAATATATATATATATATATATATATATATATATATATATATATATATATATATATATATATATATATATATATATATATATATATATATATATATATATATATATATATATATATATATATATATATATATATATATAAACATATAAAAATTGAAACTGACCCCGGATATGTTTTCTGGGGGGCCTAATTAGCGCTCATTTGAAGAAATTTTTTCAAAATTCAAAAGTCGGGATCTCCTCATTAGTGAATTTTTTTTAAGAAAATTCACTAAAAACATAGAACAAAATCATCCCGAAATCCAAAAATTTATGAGGGCAGTTTAAATATTCGGCCACACTGTGGAAAGCATTCTTCACAAGTGCACTCTTTACCTTGCGAACAAAGCAACCAACTGATGCTGTTTGATTAATTTGGGCAGGAATTTCGTTACAGTCTTGTAGCCCAGTAGTCCACTCATTGTTGTGTCTTGCATGGTCTACGATATGGTGCTCTCAAGTTTTCCCGACTTCTAGCACCGTAGTCATGCACTTGGCCATTTGTGGAACAGATGTTCTCATTCATATAAACATGCTACACACAGTTAATTATATAAATGCAAGCAAGGTTAAGTAGTCCTACAGTTTTGAAAGCTTTTCTACAGCTATCTCTGTAACACAAATCAAAGAAAATAGCCGTCTTTTGCATAATCAATATTTGTTGAGATTCACTCAACTGTCCCCAAAGAACTATACCATTAGCAGCAACATTAAAAAAATTGGAGTCATAAGTCACACCCATTGTTTTGATGAGATACATTTCATTCTTGCAATGCTGAAAATTGCTGTTGATAGTTTTTTTTAAACTCTAAAATGTGGCATGACCAATGAATTTTATTGTACACTCTTAAGTCCCAAGAAATTCACCAATTTGTATTCACCTGTTGCGCATTTTAGGAGTAAACTATTATACTTGTTTTGAGATACAACTAGTTACATGTAAACCATTAATCAGCACACAGTGTAGTATCATATGCCAGTCTTGTCAGTTTCCAAATGACTACCAAGCCAATCATGTAAATAATGAAAAGGAGCGGCCCCAGAATTGATTCTTGTGGTACGCCCCAGATAACTTGTTTTACTGGGGATATTTTATTGGCACACCATAGTCATTGCTTAAGCTCGCTTAAATATGACTTCATCATGCCACGAAAGACACCTCTAATGCTATAGTAATTAGGTTTCTTTAACAAAATGTTGCTTAAATCTTTATCTGTAGATTTTGGCCCCCATCAAGAGCATCAGCAATATAAGCAACCAACTCTATCACAGCTATAATTATAGATCTATCCAACCAGTGTCGACTACCACATAATACATAAAAAAAAATTTCAAGATAAATTACCAGCCTGCCCTTCAGTATCATCTCAAATAGTTTAAAAATAACTGGTAAAAGTGATATAGTATTCTAAGTGAAGATAGCTATACGTCTCATCGGTGACCCTACCCTCACATCATGTCACATCAATTGCAGAAGCGGCTGCTAAGAAATTAGGTTTCCTCTTCTGGGCTCGCAAATACTTTTCACCAGCTAATCTCTATACCGTATATATTCACAAATAAGGCCAAACCTCGAATACTGCTCCCACATCTGGGGTGCCGCTGCCGCTTCTACACTCGATATCCTGAACTCCATTTAGAAGAGAGCTATACGTATCATCGGTGACCCTACCCTCACCCAAAGGCTGCCATCCCTTGCCCACGGACGTGCCGTTGGTGACCTCTCTCTCTCTTTTATAGATATCTACAGAGGCACTGCTCAGGGGAGCTTTCTTCCATAGTTCCTCCACCTGCTGTCCCCAACAGATCTACCAGGGGAACAGAGCGAATGCACCCTTTTACTGTCCAGGTCACCAGACATAGAACACCTTGTTATGCCCGCTCTTTTGTCCAGAGGACTTCCAAGTTGTGAAATTCCTTGCCGGCACATGTTTTTCCTTCTCTTCCGAACCTCCAAACCTTCAAGTTCAGAATTAACAAGTTGCCTCTTTCCTCCTTGTCGACGCCCACGGTACGATAGTATTTAGGCTGTGAACCCTCGTGGTGTGCTGTTGAAATAAAAAAATTAAAAAAAACTGAAGATTGGAACCATAAGTACACTTAGAGAACCCGAATCACCAGAACACATTAAAAAAAACCCTGACGATCTTTTCACTACCCAAGTTACTGTTATCAAAGGATGAATAATTCTAATGATATAGGTCGATAACTTTTTTGTGATTCATATTTTCTTTTTTTTTTACAAGTTTGAATTATCTTGCCCAATTTTAGCTGCATAGGGAAATCACCACTCTTTATCAAATAAGATGGACAATGGAACCAATTTCTCCTTTTACTTCCCTTATTATTTTTGTTGTCATTCTATAAAAATCAATTGCCATACTGCTCTTCAAACTCTGAATTTTACTGAACACTTCCTCAAGCGTGGTTATAATTTACTTTCATATTTTGGAAATACACTTTACTATCAGATGCTGAAGCATTTAATCCTTGTACTGCCTTTTTGCCTAAATTGCAAAAATAATCATTGAAATCTTCCAACGTAAGTGTTGTATGGGGTTTCTTCTTTTCTTTGAATCTATTTTCTGTGTTTATTATCTCCCATACTTCTTTTGTTTATTATTAGCTCCCAAAAGGATCTTTTCGTTGTAATTTTCTCATGTTTCCTTGTTCTTCAAGTTGTAATATATTCTGTGCTCATTAAATAACTTAAAGGAATTCTCTTTACCTCTCACAGCAGCTACCACCGACAAGGCATCCAAAGTTGATCTAATTTTTTCCTACTCAGGTGTGCTCCACTTGATTTTCGCTTTAGTGGGCTTTATCATCTCTGTTTCAGGAAACAAGTTTTGAAATATTTCAACAAGCTTGGTGTTTTCTTTTCTCGTAGCGAAGGTGAATGCTTTTTACGCAGGCCGGTGGCTGGCACTACCTCGATCTGACACCAACTGCTACTGCGGTTACTTCCCTTCCGTCCAGGTCAGGACTACCAACTAAATACCTCCTTGACATCTAGAGACCTGGCGAAAACCACTCGCTGGTATTGGTTCACCACGCCCCTAACTCTTGTTCTCAAAACTTATATACACTGTCTTTCTCCTCCTTTGACTTCATTCAACAAGCTTGGTATGAAAATCATCATATGCGGTCTCTGAATCTTCACTATCCAACACCTGAGTGCAGTCTGTATTTGCTACACTCAACTTAAAATGGTGAGTGTTATGGTAATTAAAATTTCTCGTTATTACTTTCTCTTCTAATTTTAGGGTTGGATGAGTTATGTTGATAATACATACAATGTTATGGATTCTTCGTTGTCGGCACTAAATCAAGTTTCTGCATGAATCGATTCTACACATAGTATGTATAAGACCAGTATGTCCAAAATGTTGTAATATATTTTTTACTTTGTGCGGCTAATACTTGTTTCTCCTGCTTAATTGTATGTGGTATAACTGTGGTTTTAGTAACACCAACACTAACCGTCTGTAATCTCTTGCTTCTATTAGTTACTGTTAGACGCTTTATCATTTTTGACACTTTCGTCAGAGGCATTATCTACAACAATAGATTTATCTGGTAAATTGGACACGAACTTCTCAGTTAACCATATTTACAGTTAATTATGTTAATTTAACTGTGATAATCACCTGATGTCTACAAGATTTGAAAGTTGTCAAATATTTACTTACGTTTAATTCTATACGTCATTCTAGTCTACTTTTCTGGGTAGTTCTGTCCAATGTATCACCTTTAAAAGATATAGTTCGTCTATTCTTAAGCAGTTAGCTCTCAATTATGACTCCCACAACCCAACTAAAATCATGAGGCCTAAACAAATTTTCAATCAATAACAAAGACTACCTGACCAACAAACAATAACCTAACCAACAGAAGTCTATTCTACCGGCTCAGGATAACGGGATAAAGGAATAACTCTCCTGGTCCATCATCAAGAAAGATCATACACTTGAGCAGCCTTGCTTTTCACTGTATAAATATTGCGAACTCCACTAAGTGATGTAATACATTTTGTAAAAATCTTTGTTTCGTTTTCAATTATCAAACTACTTATACGTCTCCTGCATGAGTGGAATAACAACTCCTGTCTCTCACAAAGGTGAGACAGTAATTATTTGACCCGTATGATCAGAAACATGTGGATCGACTGTTTTTACCTTGTAAGCACTAACATTTGTAAATATATTGTCTATACAAGTACAACTGCTATGTGGTCCGCTGCTTTAGCAATTAGATAGTTTGTTCTGCTTGTACTGTTGTCTTGCTTTAAAAATAGATATTAAAAACACCACACATTTATCTCGCCCTTCATGTACTACTGATCAAATCATTTCTTTTCCGCTTTCTGTGCAATTTGTTATTTGTTTTCTTCTACGAAAACTAATTAACATTTTATTTTAGTTAAATTTTGTTCATAATCAATCTTAATTTTAGTTAGCTTTATAAATATTCGCCCAGAAACGTAAATAGAAACGGATAATTAAATCTTACCGCCCCCATCCAAGGTGTTAGCTGCCAAAGGGCATAATAAGAAACTGGCAAATTCCTCTCTGCCCTTAGACTAAGTTGAACTCTACAATCTCAAGTGTAGTTTACCTTGGTGTAAGTTGCATTTTAGCAAGTAGCTGATTAAGAAGGATGGACGAAAAGGCTAGCCTCCCTAGCAGAGTGTCGACCGCTGTAGTAATAAATTTTTGACACTGGCGCTCGAGCATTAGATATTGATTAGTCAGAGAACTAATTGAAATACGCCATTAAAAACAGACGACGTCGCAACATAATCCAATGATGCCCATCCGAAAAAATATAAAGATGCCATGTTTTTCTGAAAATTATGAACCACAAAAAAGTCTCAGCCTTTTAGGAATCACAGAGAATATATAAGAACACTTGAAAAAAGCGCAAAACAAGTAGAGTAAGATTATTCCAAGTATGTTTTTTTTTTGTCAGACTGCAAATAATTATTGAAAAGTAACAGGGCATTTCTAAAAATAAAGTAATAATTTTAGCCAATTGTAATTCTATTTTTCCCCAATGTCATGTTAACGGGCATAAAATTATTTATCATTATCATTTTAACAAACACTCCATATCTATTACCGATGAAGATACCCTATGTTAGCCTAAGTCTTTTAGGATAGCTACATATTTTTATTTGGTCTTAATAGTGAACCAAAATGCTGATTTTTAACAGCAGTGAAAATTACACAACACACCCTGTCTTTTGTTAAGTACTACCAATTTTCTCTTAAATATAATAATAGATATTACAATATAACAATGTAATTTTTAATGGAGTAATACAAGTTTTTGTTCAGTAAGACGTATTTTAATTTTCATCTTCGACTTTAATTTCAATACGAAGCCACTACAATAAGGCATGCATTTCTGAAAACTGTTCACATTTCGATACTAACAAACTCAAACAAGAACTATATTATATTGAAGCCATTTATTGCCATTTTATTTTATTCTTGTTTTTAGTGAAATTTCTAACAAAAATGAGAAGGTCCTGACTTGAATATTTTTTTTCAAATATATATATATATATATATATATATATATATATATATATATATATATATATATATATATATATATATATATATATTGACACATGTGTCTATGATAATTAAGTATATGGACTTTGTTGCTTCTATGGTCGTATGTCGTGTATGAAGTGTGTTGGTAAGAGCGAACACTCTGGAATGATATTTCTAGAAGTGACCAGAAGTGACAGGTGTAGAATAGTGTAGAAGGTCTAGAATCTCTATGGACAGTATAAATAGACGAGCTGTGCACAGAGTAAGTTAGTTCAATATTGAGTCAGTGGTGATGCAATAAGTGATCATCAGAGTATTAAGCAAGTCAGCCGTAAGTGTTGGTGTTTAAGAAGCGATCATAGAAGGCGAATAGTGGAATATAATTCTATGGACATTTAATAATAGAGAGATACATTTTAGTTGATACTGGTGTTGGAAAATAGTTGCTTATAATAAATTAGTAGTTTGAAAAGCTGTGTTTTGTTCGTCAACAAATCCAGAACCCTGTAGAACGTAACTATATATATATATATATATATATATATATATATATATATATATATATATATATATATATATATATATATATATATCACACCGATAACTAAAAAAAAATGGGCCGATTTTGATCAAATTTGGTGAGTATCTTCCTTTTGTAACTGGCTTGGATAAGTTCGTTAGCCAGGAAAATCGGATAAGGTTTTCCGGGTGTTTTCTTTGGAAAAAAAATTCATATCTCCGAAAATTTACAAGCTATGGTAACCAAATTTCGTACGCTGGTTTTTGTCATAAAGAGTACCCTTTGTACCAAAATTCAGATGCGTAGGTTAAAAGACAAAGAAAGTAAAAGCCTCTGATAGAAAATTCACTCAACAGAATAGAAAACTTTTTGTTATTTGTTGGCAACTGTTCAAATATGAAGTCTACCCCAGATAGATCTTGTGTATTGTCCACCCAACATTACTTCGGTTTTGCAACCTATGGACCAGGGAATCATCCAAAACATTAAGCAGCACTACAGGAGAAGAATGTTGCTTAAAGTAATATATTGCATGGAAAGTGGCCAAACTGTTAAAATTACAATTCCTAACGCAATCAGAGAACTGAGCAGCTGTTGGTCAATAGATGTCAAGTCAGAAACCATTGCCAATTGTTTCAGAAAGGCTGGATTTGTCAGAGCAGAATCTGTGTCATGTGAAGCTGAAATTTGGAATGACACGGATGACATTCCCTTAGGGCAACCGAAGGCTATGGAAATCACAATGACTAATGGTGAAGAGCTTGACTTTGTTTATTATGTTAATGTTGATGTGGAAATAGCAAGTTACCCCAGTGATGATGACATTGTGACAAGTGTTTTGCACCAAACAACGGAACAAGACTAAGGAAACAAAGATTCTGAAGATGACGAAAATGAGCCTAACGATCCACCATCCTTGCAGGAGGTTATTACATCAATAAAACATTAAGACATCTTCAGTAGTTTGAGTGCGGTGGAAAAATTTATTATTAAGGACAAATTCAATCGAAGAGTGCAGCCAAAGATAACTGACTTTTTCAAGAAAATGTGAAAGACATCTTTATTAGTTTGTGTAGTTTTAGTGGAAACATTTAGTGTAAAGAAATATGTTAATTTTGGGTGTCGTTGAACCCCCGTAAATCGTTAGTGACCGACTACCTACAGAAGAATATAAATAGAGTTGTGGATATATTTAGAATTATTCATCCTCTGATGACGCTAACTTGGTTACTGAAACGATCGTCAGGCCTTTTAAAATGTGTTGTGGTGATTTGGGTTCTCCAAGTGCTCATCCCATGTTCCAATCTTCGCTTAGCACATTTAGCTCTCTTTAAAATTTGTAGTTTTAGCAGAATTTTGGATTAAGAAAAAATAATGGGCACATATCTGTAATGAAGACTTCAAGAGATATGGGTAAAGTACCTAGCAAATTAAGGAAATTAAGGTGAAAACAATAATTCGCTTGATTTATATCAAAATTTGAAGTTTGATGATTTTAACAGTTTGGGGTTTTGAAGCATTTTAAATTATAATATACATTACAAGTTGACTTCTTGTATGGTCATAGCGTATAAGTTTTAGTAATAAACATTAATAATAAACAATAATTAGTTTTTACAATTTGACAATTATTTGTTGCATAAACTGTTACAATGCCTGGGCCCTTAACAATTCGCACTCAAGAAATTGTAGCATCACTAGTGACATATTTTGAATGTGACAATGGAGAACCTTTTCTACCTCTTACTGTGACGTAAGTAGCAATAATTTATCAATAATTGTATCCAAAGTTTTAAGTCCTTATTTATAAATTGACTCTTTAATTGTATGCCAAAATTGTAGGTTATGTCGTAAAATAGATAATTATATTTACTTGCAGCTGTGTTGAAGATAAGACAATTAACAATAGTGCAACTAAGTGTAATGAAGTTGGTTTGGTTTGTGTTAATTGGCCTTGCACATGGCATTCGTTGGCCACAGACTTCTGAGTACCGTGTATTGGGGTTACTTTGCCCCAGGAGGTCACTTTGCCCACGCAACTGAAATATTTTAAAATAAACAAATTTGCAACAATGGCAACACCGATTTAATCGCGTGAAGTGAAGTTGTAAAGAGAGATACTGCAGTTATTGACTAGCGCTGATGCGACGTGTCTGAACGTAACAGTAGCCATGTAAGTATTTACCTAAAATTGCATACTTTAATGAGGCTGAAATGCTAACGGACCTAGAAGAGAATTGAAACATTGTTTTGTCGCTTTAAGTCTACCATGTCGGATATTATATGCTTGGGCATCAATATACCAAAAATTACGCTGATATTTCTGTATCTTTGTGTGTTATATGATTTTTTTGTTAAATAGCCTCCACCTTAGGGTGACTTTACCCAACGGTTTATTTTAAAACAATTTTTGAAATAATTACATTTTTGTTAATTTAGTTGTATGAGACGATATTACTGTATCTGCACTCTTTCATTGCAGATATATTCATTATGTCAAGAAATTATGTAAGAAAAGTTGGGTGTCGAAGGTACAAAGACTACACAGAAGATGACTTGGGTAAAGCTGTTTAAGCTGTGAAACGAGGTCTATCAAGAGGCCGCGGACAATTTTTGCGATTCGGAAAAAAACGGTTTGGAATAAGCATCGACAGAAACATATGGGATCCGTCGGTGGACAAACAGCGCTCACTGAAATTGAGGATCATCATTTTGTCGATTTATTAACTGTAAGTGCTGAGTTCGGAGCACCTCTAACCAAATTTGATTTGAAAATGATCTTCAAAAGTTATTTGGAAAAGCAAGACGAACGCATAAAACAGTTTTAAGACGGTACTACACCAGGAAACGATTGGTGCTATTCCTTTATCAACAGACACAGTGCTAGACTATCACAGCGTGCGTGCCAAAATATTAAGTATGTCCGTGCTCAAAAAAGTGAGGAGGAACTTTGAACCTACTTCCAAAATCTTTCTGACAGTATCGCTGATGTTCCACCTGAGAATATCCTTAATTATGACGAAACTAACCTCACAGACGATCCTGGGGCTAGGAAGTGCATTTTTCGTCGTGGGATGAAGTATCCAGAACGGATGATGAATTTTTCTAAGTCATCAGTTTCCATTATGTTTTGCGCGACAGGTGCTGGTGAAATGCTTCCTCTATATGTCGTGTACAAAGCTGAACGGTTGTATGACCGATGGTTAATTGGTGATCCAAAAGGTACTAAATTCAACAGAACAAAGTCGGGTTGGTTTGACTCTGTTTGTTTTTTGGACTGGTCTGAGAAGGTAGCGATTCCATGGAGTCGTACAAGGTCAGGTCCCAAAGTTATTATAGGGGATAATTTATCATCACATCTCAATATTGAAGTTCTTAGGTCCTGCCAACGTAATAATATTAGATTTGTTTTCCTACCTCCACATTCAACTCGCCTTACTCAACCACTGGATGTGGGATATTTCAAATCCCTCAAAACTTGTTGGAGAGATATAATAACACACTACAAAACAAGAAATCCAAGAGAGAGCTGTGTCAATAAAACATCATTTCCTTCGTTGTTGAAGATTCTGATGGACAAAATCCAAATAAATCAAGAAGTGACCATTAAGAATGCTTTTAAGGCAACAGGAATCATTCCGCTAGATCCTCAACAAGTTCTTAAAAGGCTCACACAACAAAAGTTGGAAGGAAATGTTAACAATCAAATTGACAACGCGGTGCTGGATTATTTGAAGGAAATTAGAAGTGCCAGATCCTCTACAATAGCATCTAGAGGAAGGGAAAAAAATGCTTAAAGTTACTGCTGGAAAGTCTGTGTCCTTTGAAGAATTATTCCCAGAAGAAAACCCAGAAAATGACACTAATGTGTCAGATAATATAATAGAAACAGTAGATCCAGAACGTTCAGAAGACGAAGACCAAACAGAAGTAGGCGACCAAAACGGAATTTCAAGCTATCTACAGACGCCAAGAATTAACGATTTTGTTGTAGTCCAATTTGTCACTAAGAAAACTCTTAAACACTACATTGGAGTTTTGTTAGCTATCTTTGACGATGAATACAACATAAAATTCACGAGGAAATTTAAGCCAAACGAAAATTTATTTGCTTTCTCTCAGGTAGACGATATTTCTCTAACCAAAGAACAGGACATTGTTGAGGTTTTGGGAGCACCAACTGAATATCGAAGAGGAATTCAGAAATTTAACTGTGATCTCAGTGCCTATAAACTTTAGTTGGATAAGTTGATATATTTTGCTCTGATTTTAGAATATACAAAGTTCAGTACACATTCGAACGGGTAGAAAGTTGTTTATTTTTTTCTGTTAGCTAATTTTTTTTTATTTGTTTTTCTGTAGGTATATTAGCCCAGAAAGTATTGTCCTTTATATGTATTGATTATAAAAAACAAATGATCTCTAAGAATGTTCCTTTTAGTTTTTTTGTTCAGAATATTTATTTTGGTTAAAATTCTGTTAATATTTTCCTAGTGGCTTTTTTTAACGTGCCTGTGCGTTTAAAAAACTCATATGTACGTAGGACTATATGTTGTGATATTGATAGTACCTATTTGTTGATCATATCTTTTGCTAAAGCAAGATGCACTGAAATAAATATAATAGTTTATAAACTTGTGGTTTTTTTTGGTCATCTCAAGCACTTCTTCCATGCGGAAATTTTTTGTGGCTTCTAGGAGGGCAAACCCTTGTACCGGCACAACTTTGCTTTAAACTACAGTTAAATACCTGTAACTACGTGTTTATTGCCAGTGGGCAAAGTAACACTTCTTACGGGTAACTTTGCCCGGCCGTTAAAAAAATTAATAGAAAATAATCTTGAATGCCCAGACAACTGTAAATAAGTCTAGGAGTAGCCTGAAGTGAAATATACCACATATCGTCAGCGTTGTAAGATATTGTCTTTGGTTTGGAAGTTGTTCAAAAATATATGACAAAATCGTGGCAAAGTAACCCCAAGTTACGGTACTTAGGAAGTTGTAGATATCGATGATTAGATATAAATATAAATAAATAAATACAATCAAGAGGACGGATGTCTTAATATAAACTCTAGAAGACTACTACATTTGGGAGCTTTTGCAAAAAAAAAAAAAAAAGTTCTGGATGCACCAAGTGCGTTATAGTAGTGAATTTTCATAAGAATTGTACACTATTAGTAAGATATGAAACTTAAACTTGAAAAGGATTTATTATTACTGAAATATATTTAAATAAGTACCTTGTGGTTAACAATATAATATATAAAGTTAGCAAAAATAAATACATGTCTACACCCTCTAAATCACTTTTTTCTTAGCACAAAAAAAACTGATGACAAATTGTTCGTGCATGACGTTTGGAAGTCAAATTAATAGAAATTTACTAAAATTAACTGCTAAAAAGGTTTTCTTTCAAAATACAAACATACTCAGGAACATTTAACAACCTGGCAATGTTGCACGGGTTCTCTTTATGACATCTTTCCACTATTATCGTAAAAATACTATACAATGCTTGTTTGAGTTTGTGAACAATTTCAAATTTCATTATCAAATAAGACACTTTGGGTGCTTGATATCTTCTTTTTTTAATGCACAAATATCTAAAGCACTTGGTATTTTAGACTTAAGACATAATAAAGCTCTGTCGTAAATCTATGAGGGATATGTTAATAATAATAATTTAAAAAGCGAAACATGAAATTTGCTAAAAAATTTCACACGGTTAAAAATGATTGATAATCGCCAATAAAACATAATGGATATGTATAAATAAAATTTCACAAACATGTTATTAAAATGAATTTCACTATCAATACTTATCAAATGACATTCAATAAAATTTTTTAATAAAATTATTACAATCAATAAAACATAATCCGATATATGAAACGTATATGTGAAACACATGATATAAAAAATTGATATATTTGGAATATATATATAAAAATGGAATGTTTTTATAATACTAGTCTTAAATACTCTGTTAAGTACAGTTGTAATGTAAAAATTGAAGCGTAGCCCTTAAAAACTACTTCTCGATCTCTTTTAAAGCTGTCATACTTAAAAATTATCTTCTGATCAGGAATACCGACGGATATTTGGCTATCCAATAAAATAACTCATCTCCATTTCTTAATACTTACCTGATGACTCAGTTAAGGCCTGATAATATGGTGAACATATGAAACTTCGTTAATATGTAAAGACAAGGAGAGTACCTGGTAATTCGGTAGGTACCTGATAACTTAAAAAATACTTGATAATCAGGTAATGTATGGATAATATGATAGACAACTGGTAACATACTAATAAAAAAAGAAATACTCAATAAATTGGCAGGTGCCTGATAATTTAATATGGCCTAATAACCTTGTAAGTACCTGACACCTAGAAAAGTACCTGATACCTTGGAAAAGATCCTGTAAGTATCTGATAATTTGGTAAATACCCTATAACAGATACATATCTGATAACCCGATAGTACCTGGCAACTTAGCTAAAAATTTTATCATACATACCAAATGCCTGGTAACTGGTAAGTATTAGATATGTAACTGATTACCTGCTGGGCACCTAATGACAGAAAGTACTTTAATAACATAATAAAAACCTGATAATCGAGAAGGTACCTGATGCCTTGAAAAGTATTTGACATGTTGGAAAAGATCTGATAACTGATAACTATCGGATAACCTGGTATGTACTTGATAACCTAATGGGACTTGATAGGTGCCTCATGTGACAAATTACTTTATAAACTGGCATGTACCTGATAATTTAATATGAACCTGATAATCTAGTAGGTGGCTAATGCCTTGAAAAGTACTAGAACAGTGGGAAAACATCTGATAACCTGGTATGTACCTGATAACTGATATGTACCTGATAACCCAGTAGTATTGGGAACTTGTACTTAATACCTGATAACTTTGTAAGTACTGAATTTCTTATCAGTAGCTGATAAACTGGTAAGTGTTAAATAACTTTAAGTACTTGTTATTGACAATTTTGCTATCAAATGATAACCTGGAAAGTGTCTGATAAGCTGGTAATATTCGACGATATTCTATAAAAAATAAATACACAAAATATTATCGTATTTTAGGTACCTACAAAGTAAACGGTCTCTACTTAAGAGAGCATTTATCAAACAGAAAATATCATACAAGGGATTCATCCAGGCACTTAACCTATAGGATATCGGCATTCCTATATCAAATGGTCTTATCAACGACCGATTGATCGAAGAATCACAAATTACATTTAAGCATAACACAGAAATAGCCACCAAAAAATTCTCGTAACGCAAATAAAGTATAAGGAGGTTAAATAACCGATAAAGTCTAACCGATACTGATAACTTGTCATCTATTTAGGGCCATAAATAGTCCACAGCCTTATAAGAACATGGAAGAAAAGAAATCTCGTGTGTCCACAGTGGAGATACCCTATACCGATATTAAGTACATATTGCTTCCTAACCGTTATAAATATTACAGGTGTAAAATACCATCATCCCTGGTGTTACTCTCGTCCAGATTGATTGCCGTTAGATCTACTATCTCGTCTTGATCGAACTTATCGTCAGGATCTGAGCCAGCGGTGGTGTGTGATTGTTGAGAACCACTGGACAGCTGGGAGTTTCTGGAGAAGCTGCCCCGCCTTACGGGAGCGATGGTTCGCTGGTTGGCTGGTTTTACCGTTATAATGAGGTTGGAGCTGTTGGCCACCATCATGTCGGTGACCTGGTCGAGGGTCTTACCTGCTACTTCTATGCCATTCACTTCCAGCACTTCGTCATTCACTCCTAATAAGCCCGTCGATTCCGCCAAGCCCCCAGGTACCAGTCGTGATATGAAGATGCCAGGAACCTTTTCTATGCCTTGACCTATTTGTGGGTCAGATATGGTAGTTTAAATATAAAACATTATATTAAAAATCAAAGATTATTTTCAAACTACAAGCAATACACTACAGTAGTTAAAGAGACAGCTTCCAAAGTTATTATCAGCATGCACTTAAAACAATATGCCTAACTCACCATTTTGTATAACCCTAACGCTGGTCCCATCCCTGATAAAGAACCCGAGGGGCTTATCGGAGCCGTGTTTGAGCAGGCGGACTCTCCGACATGTTTCAGGCACTATGTCCACATCTATGATGGCCGACACCTGGCGAAAGTCATGCGGATTGGAAATGGGCGGAACCTTCTGCCTAGTATTGTGAGGTCCACCACCCAGTATCGTGGATATCAGGTTGCGGGGTTTCATCGTTCCATAGCCATTCAGTTCTCCCAAACAATCACCTGCAACAATCAATCGCAATATTTTCAATGTAGTTAGGATGCAATGTATGTACACAATAATTCTTTTTTTGTAGTGTTGTGAATTTTCAGTTCCAAACCAACACAAAACCATAGTAGGTTTCACTAGGTATATTTCACTTAAGCAACCTAGCAATTTTGCCAAATGACTGCCCTATGTCAGGAACGACCTTTATGAAACATTATATCCATTTATATTAGAGTATGTTATGAACAGGACATAGGAGATAGCTGTTTGGGAGGGGCCGCTCTCTCTCTCTCTATATATATATATATATATATATATATATATATATATATATATATATATATATATATATATATATATATATATATATATATATAAAATTTCAACAACACACCACGAGGGCTCACACCTAAATACGATAGTATTTACTATCGTACCGTGGGTGCCAACAAGGAGGAAAGAGGCAACTTGTTAATTCTGAACTTGAAGGTTTGGAGGTTCGGAGGAGAAGCAAAAACATGTGCCGGCAAGGAATTCCACAACTTGGAAGTCCCCGGGACAAAAGAGCGGGCATAACAAGATGTTCTATGTCTGGTGACCTGGACAGTAAAAGGGTGCATTCGCTGTGTTCCCCTGGTAGATCTGTTGGGGGCAGCAGGTGGAGGAACTATGGAAGAAAGATCCTCTGAGCAGTGCCCATGCAGATATCTATAAAAGAAAGAGAGAGATCACCAACAGCACGTCGATGGACAAGGGATGGCAGCCTTTGGGTGAGGGTAGAGGCACCGATGAGACATATAGTTCTCTTCTGAATGGAGTCCAGGATTGCGAGTGTAGAAGCAGCAGCGGCACCACAGTTGTGGGAGCAGTATTCGAGGTTTGGCCTTATTTCTGAAGTATATAAGGTATAGAGATTAGCTGGTGAAAAGTATTTGCGAGCCCAGAAGAGGAAACCTAATTTCTTAGCAGCCGCTTCTGCAATTGTTGTGACATGTTGGTGCCAATTGAAATTTCGATCCACAGAAATGCCAACAAGTGAAAAGGACTCATTACTTTGAATAACTTGGTTGTTCATTGTGATGGGTCTAGGGCTGGTCTATCTCTTATGAGATAGAAACCAAGACTGATATTTGGTGGAGTTGAATTGTACAAGATTTCCACTTCCCCAGTCTAATATTTTTTGGAGATCCACAGAGACAGAACTCTCCATGAGTCTGTGATCCTCATCTAATTGGGCCAAAGAGACAGGCCTAGAATATTGTATATTTGAGTGTAGGGTGCTGTCATCCGCGTAACTGTGAACTGGGTTGGATGTGCTAGAGAGGTCATTGATGTGGAGAAGAAACAAAGTAGGGGCTAAAGCTGAACCTTGAGGGACTCCTGCATTAATTGGATACAGTTTAGAGGAATGGCCATCCACGTTCAACAGCAAAGCTCCGGTTGGAGAGGAAATTTGCTGTCCAGGTGCAGAGTTTTTGGTGGTAGGCCATAGGCCGGAAGTCTATTAAGCAGCGCTGACCGCCAGACCTGGCCGAATGCTTTGGATATGTCTAGAGCGACAATTTGGGATTCACCGTATAGTTCCATAGACTTGTTCCAAGAATGGGTGACAAAGGAAAGGAGGTCGGCAGTTGATCTGCGCTGACAGAATCCATACTGCCTGTCATGGATTAGACTGTGTTTTTCAAGAAACTTTAGTAATTCAGTGTTTATATACTTTTCCATCACTTTAGAGACAACTGAAAGGAGAGAAATAGGCCTGTAGTTGCTAGGAAGCGCTTTGGATGCTTTCTTGGGGACGGGTTGTACTCAAGCAGTTTTCCAGTTACTAGGGAATATGCCTCTATTGTAAGATGTCTGAAACAGACGAGTCAGGACAGGAGCAAGTTCTGGTGCGCATTTTTTGAGAACAATTACTGGGATCTCGTCAAGGCTTTCCTAGTATTAAGAAAAGAGAACATCTTTCATACCTTTTAGTGAATTTTCTTAAAAAAAATTCACTAATGAGGAGATCCCGACTTTTGAATTTTGAAAAAATTTCTTCAAATGAGCGCTAATTAGGCCCCCCAGAACACATATCCGGGGTCGGTTTAAATTTTTATATGTTTATATATATATATATATATATATATATATATATATATATATATATATATATATATATATATATATATATATATATATATATATATATATATATATATATATATATATATATATATATATATATATGTATCACACCGATAACTCAAAAAATAATGGGCCGATTTTGATTAAATTTGGTGAATAAATTCCTTTTGCAAATGGCTTGGATAAGTTCGTTAGCCAGGAAAATCGGTCCAGGTTTTCCCGGAAAATTTTGTGTTTTCTTTCGAAAAAAATTTATATCTCCGGAATTAACAAAGTAAGGGCAACCAAATTTCATATGCTGATTTATTTCATTATAGGCAAGTTACCTACTAAAATTTAGCTCCGTAGGTTAAAGGATAAAAAAGTTACAGGCATTCAAAGAAAAATAAATTTGGATTTTCCTCAAAACGTCAAAATTGCGATTTTAAACGTCAAAATTGGTGAGTACATTCCTTTCGCAAGTCGCTTGGATAATTTTGTTAGCCAGGAAAATCCGCCGAGGTTTTCCCGGAAAAATTTGTGTTTTCTTTCGCAAAATATTTATATCTCCAAAATTAACAAAGTAAGGGCAACCAAATTTGGTAAGCTGGTTTATATCGTTATAGGTGTGCCACCTACCAAAATTTTGCTCTGTAGGTCAAAAGACAAAAAAGTTATGGGCATTTAAAGAAAAATAAATTGGGGGTTTCCTCAAATCGTCAAAGTGACAATTGAAAACGTCAAAATTCGCAACATTTAGGCAAATAACTTGAATCTAATACGATCTATGGAAAGAAAATGTCTCAAGAAGAATGTTTTACATACACCGAACTCTTAGTTTCAACCGTCATTGTCCTTCATTTTACTAAAATATTTCCAGAAAATTCATTTCTAATAGACCCTTTCTCTGATGCTTGGCAGTAGCCTTAGCTATAGAGTTTATTGTTTAATGGTATATAATTTTTGTCGAATTTTCGTAAAAAATCAATAAAGCTCAATATATTCGTTATTATACAAGATATGAAAAAAATATTGTATACATTAATTATACGGTGTTTTGAGCTACATTTTAAAAAATTATTGCGACAATCACAGGGTGGCCCATAGGTCGTTGGTGATACAAATAAATTTTTTTTGTCGAAAACGCCTTATTTTTTTGCATTTTCTATCGAAATATAATGCATGTTTGTAAGTTAAGAAATTCTGGAGGCAGCAAGTGCGTTGTGGTTGCGAATTTTGATTAAATGCTTCATATTTGAAAAGCTCAATTTGCTATTAACCTATAAGGTTGACCAGGAAACGGATTTTTTCAGTAACACTTTTGGTTTACTTTTGGAAATTTCTGTACGTTTTCAAACAATCAAGATATTTTGATGAAACATGGCACATTGTTTTTACTATATATGTTATACTGGTAATCAAATTTGATGCCTGCTTTTTCTATATAGGTTATACTGGTAACCAAAATTGATGTCTGCTTTCTTAAAAAGAAAACACACATATTTGCAATAAAAACATTTTTAAGCAAATTCACTACCATAACGCACTTGCTGCGTCCCGAGATTTTTAGTTTTGAAAATGAATGAAATATACAGTGGAGTTTCTATAACTCAAACTTCTCCAAGTCGAATTATATTATAACTCGATTTTTTTTACTAGGAACATTGAATTTTGATCAGATTTTAGTGCTATTTAATCTCCGTAAGTCGAGTATTCTATATCTCGAATATTTCTGTAAATCGAAGAAAATTTGGATACTCAAACCATTTTTTTTATTGTACAAAACATCTCTATAAGTCGAATTTGAAAAAATTAATGTATGTTGTCAAATATATATATATATATATATATATATATATATATATATATATATATATATATACATATATATATATATATATATATATATATATACATACATACATACATATATATATATATATATATATATATATATATATATATATATATATATATATATATCCCAAGCAACATTCAAAGTCAAATTGACGTAAAATCGCCCTACCAATAGGTCGGCGACCAAATCACCACAGGTCATTTTCAAGTAAAATTTAAGTGTATATTACCAATGTGGGGAATAAAGTCAAAGTAATATGGAAGTCGATAATAGGTCCAGCAAGGCGTTTCGACCAAGGCGTTTTAGTTATATTTAGGGCATTTTCATTCAACATTGGGCCAATGGACGTAATATATTGGTAAATATGTGCTACGCTTTACTTGAATCTGACATCTAGGCGCCGAGTGCTGTGACGTTCTTAACAAACGAACTACGCATGTCACATTATTCGGTTCTGCAGGATCTGTGGTTATGTGTGTATAAACTAACAGTAGAGTAGTAGAGATATTGTCCATCTTTGTTAAAAAATGACATCTTGAATGATCAAAGAACTTACTTCGGATATTTGCAACAATGATAAAGGTGATTCGCACTGTATAAAGAAAAAAACCACTGCGGTTATGTTTTTTTCTGTTAACATGATGATGATACTTCGATAAAATTCGAGCGCCCGTGTAAAAGATAAAATTAGTGAAAATAAAAAATTATTAAAAATTCTTGAAATTCTGATTTTGGAGGATTGGTGATGTAAACAACACAAAACTATCTTGTCGTCATGGTATACAATCATTATTTAATGTTTTTTTGGAACTAAAATTTGATTACACTATATTCAACAAAATATTATTTTTCATTTTCCAATACAATCAAGATGGATATCGCAAAATTAATTTAATATGGCTGCCCTTCTAACATTATTGACCTGAAAGTTAATTGTGCCCTATTTTTTTACCTATAAGTCACAATCCCTAATGACAGGGCAAACTAACCAAACTTTGAAGGCATTTTATCCTATTATGGGAATTTCAACTATATGGTAAACGAATTTTGTTTGAATTTATTAGAAATGAAACATTTTCGTGTATAAAAATATATATTACTTATATCCGTGCACAGCGGAGAGACATATAGGAAAGATTATACAGCGCTTTTGGTCTTTGATTCCATAATATATAAACAATATATATAAAAGTAAATAATCATAAACATGACAGCTGACCGTGTTGCCAATACTTCACTCCATTTGGCATGAAAAGGGATGTATTATATTGAAGAGGGAAACGTGCTGATTTGATACCAGCATAGAATTGAAATTCAGTTTTACTTTCATATACCTAGTAGTAGTAGCCGATAAAGTTGTCATACTTTTTTAGGATTGAAAAATGAGTTCTTCATTTGATGTAAGCCACTTTGAATGATCAGCATCTATCATTATTTTTCTGTGAGCATTCTTTACTACTCTATAATAGTTTGTAGTATGTCTGTAAACTTTTATTGGTTTCAAAGGGGGCATTGTAACACTATATTTGTTACTGGTGCACGCACATTAACAACAAGAATAAACTTTTGTTGATGAAGTTTATCAACTGCCACACCTTTAAGATTCACGAATGTATTTCACTGCTGTACACTTTGAACTTTAAGGACAATTTTTATTTCAAGTCAGCTTTTATGGGTATCTTCAACTTGAAGGTAGGCAATTTGACTTGGAAGACCATTTCTGCAGTAATTATGAATTTATAGCCGATCAGAAAGCCATTTTAGGTTATCTCAGTGCCCAAAATATTTCCTGTGCTGTATTGCAATGAAATTGGTAATATATATGTAAGCTAGACTTCATAAGAAGACCTCCAATTTACTATACCACAGAGACATATTGCAGGTTAATATTAGGTAATAAATTACCCTAAAGTAGGTATTTCAGGTATCTGGGCTTGGTAGTCGATTTTCAGTCCAATTTAGGGCACACTTCGACCTAAAAATTACCAACTCTGGAATTGAAACGCAAAAGTATATTCAAGTATATTTTATAAGTAAAATTAAACTATTTTTTTCCCAATTTAGTTACTTGTAAGTTACTGACTTTGGAGTAATTTTAATAGTCAAAAATAAGCTAGTTCTGAGCCGCATTTCCAAATTTGTAGTCATTATGACAATCAAGGCAACATTTTAGTTAATTATTACTAAATTACAACTTGGTTAGGTTATTTGGACTCGAGTGCTGGTTAACATGCCTTAATTTGTTGCTTGGGATATATATATATATATATATATATATATATATATATATATATATATATATATATATATATATATATATATATATATATAACCACAACGAAAAGCAAAAAGCCCTCGCCTACGAGAGGGAGACTTTTTGAACCCCAGCAGAATTTTTAATATTGAACCACTAGCAGGGGCAATCTTATCTTCGTAACTTGAATAGGAAAGGTAGGTCAAGCGGCACCTTTTCGGAAAGCTCTTTCGATTCTTTATTCAAAGCTGCAATTTTAAAATCTACCGATTACTTAAGCTGTTGTACTGTAAGTGTTCTATATATTATAAATGTAGTTTTGAAGTTTTACAGTCAATATTAATTTATTTATTGTTATCCAAAGATAGTCTGCTTTTTGTAAATAAATAAACAATCGAGGAGTTAAGTTTTCAACTTAAATATTTTAAAATCCAATTAGATATCTTGGGCATACTATTTATCAGTTTTAAAGTTTTTGCTTGGGCTCATTCTTTGCTCGGTTTGAAAAAATATGATTTGGCACAGTCCTAAAAGTAGCTGATTATTTATGTCCAACAAAATACTTCCAAGGAAACTAAAACCACTTGGTATCATGGGGCGACCTCTCAGAGTTCTACAAAGTTATTTGACACACAGACAACAGTTTACTGTTATAGGAGGGGCGGCGAGTGAAAAACCTGAAGTGGTGACGGGCGTTCCACAAGGTTCCATTATTGGCCCTCTGTTGTTTGTAATATTTATAAACGACCTCAGTAAATGTGAAATAAGTGGTTCACTGGTGTTATATGCAGATGACACGACGATTCTCTATGTCAGTGACAGGAAAACAGAAGTAATTAATAAAGCTCAAATGGATCTCCAAGTAATTGAAAAGTGGACTAACACCAATAAAATAAGACTCAATGTAGAAAAATGTAAGTTTGTATTATTTAATAACTCCGATAGCAACATATACCAACTAAAACTATCTGGGAAGAATCTAACTGAAACTAACAGTATTAAGTATCTGGGTATTACAATAAACTATAAACTAAACTACTCGAACCATATTGACAATATGATCAGGAAACTTAACACATTTACATATCATATTTATCGGAATGCAAAATATCTAAGTCTGGAAACAAAGTACAAAATCTACTACTCATATGTACACTCACACTTAATCTACATGACTGCTTTCTGGGGACAAGCCTATAAAACTATTCTGGAGAGGGTTCAAGTTGCATAAAATAGGACAGTTAAGACTCTTTATCAAAAAAAACTTCAGGCAGAGTACAGTAACATTATCTAGCCTGCAATGGTAGACTGAAGATCAACCCAGGCTTCAGGGGCCACTGCAAAATTCAGGAGATCGTGAAGGAGCCCATGCTTGAAATGAGGTCAGACTTCGCGAGCCCGCGAATGTGCAGGGAAAACAACTTTACAGTGGAAATCCCTGATCGCGAGGCATGGCGGGAGGAGACGCCGGGCATACCACGGGACGCGCTCGTCTGGTTCACGGACGGATCTGGCGGGGAGCGTGGGACGGGGGCAGGTGTTTACTCGGAAGGACCGAGGGTAAGTCATAGTATTTCCCTCGGAGCCCATGCAACGGTGTTTCAGGACGAGATGTACGCCATCCTGCACTGTGTGCGGGAGAACAAGAGGAGGGGCTACACCAACAAGCGGATCCTCATAGCCACAGACAGCCAGGCAGCCCTTAAGGCACTAAGTAGCCCACGGGTAAATTCCTGGCTGGTGAGTGAGTGCCGAGACGAGACGAGCGACCTGGCTGGGCAGAATGAGGTGACCCTCATCTGGGTGCCGGGTCACTCGGGGGTTAAAGGCAATGAAGAAGCTGACAGTCTCGCGAAGAGAGGGTCAGCAGAACCATTTATGGGACCAGAACCGGCTCTGGGCGTGTCAAAGAACACTGCCAGGGGAGCCATTAAGTCCTGGGCAGAAACCAACACAAGGTGTACTGGGCGGACTGTCCAGGGCTCAGACATGGGAAGTCAATAATTGACGGACCCAGTTCAAAGAGAGCTGTGGAGCTGCTAAACCTTAGCAGAGGACAGCTCAGAAACACAACAGGTCTCTTGACGGGACACATGGCCGTCAAGAAACACCTGCATAAAATGGGGCGGTTCGAAGGGGACCTCGCATGCAGACTCTGCCGCGAGGGGGAGGAATCAGCCCAGCACATCTTGTGTGAGTGTATAGCTCTGGACCGGAAAAGACAACTGATCTACGGTCACTCTAGACCGGAGACAGAGCAATATAAAACTTCACCCTACCAATCGCTGTGCAGACTAGTTCAAGGCACAGTGATTTTGGAATGGGTGGAGTAAGACTAAGGGTATGCACAATCAACCAAGGGTTGCGGTGCTATCGGGGCGGCAAGGCCGCGGACGAGCCCTGAGGGAACAAAAAAAAACAAAAAAAAAACAAAAAAAAAACAACAGTAACATTATATAATGACCTCAAAATCCTAACTGTCAAAGAAATTATACAACAAGATAGTGTTAAAATAATATATAAAATAAAAAATAATAGAATCGATAATACTATCTCGAACCTCCAATATAATTGTAACATACATGATTATAAAACTGGGACGAATCAGCATATACATCTTTTGCCAGCAGCGACAAACATGGGTAGAAGAAAGATAACTCATCAAGCAGTAATCTGGTTTAATGAACTTCCATCCAAAACAAAAACCATAAAGCATATAAAGACCTTCTGCGATGCAGTGAAAAACTACTATATGAATAAAAGACTGTGATGCTGTTTCTGTGGTGTATTGTTGTTTGTTATTTGCCTTGTAATCACTACTAATGTATGTATATTGTAGAATAAGATACCTTTAAGAGTTACTAATTGGAATCACTTTAGATTGGCATTTATCTTTCTCAGCTTGTATATATTGTAATACTGTTGTGGCTCCATGGGAGCTTTTTGGTTTAATAAATATATCAACAAAAAAAAAAAAAGAATTTTAATAACATATTTTCTATTCTCTAATTGTTATGTATTTAGTGCATTTACTTCAAGTGAAATATTGCATAAAATAAAAAACATTGAAAATCATTACAATCCTTATATCTAAGAAAACATAATTTGGGAACGGTCAACTTAACCTCAACCAGAAATTACCAATTGAGAAATTAAGTTCTCAAAAACACATGATTTGTAGGTTTTGAACTGTCAATTTTCAGCAGCGTTGCCACATTTAATCCCAAGAGTATTTTTAACGAAATAAAAGATCTAAAATGCTTTTTACACACAATACTGCCAACCTAACAACACCACCTATTTGCATCAAATATGTCAACGAAACAACTGTCATAACCTCAGGTACAAAAATATACGTTTTTGTTGCAAATCGAAACGCTTTAATTGTGTTTATCATTGAAAGGTTATTAAAAACGAAATATACCACATTGTTTAACTTTATTAAGGTATGTACAACTGTTTTTAAGCCATATTCTATTATAATCACGTTAATATATAGTTGGTTAAGTCGACTGTTCCACATAATTTAAATTCCTTTATGCTTAATGAAAAAATATATTTTCAAATAATGTCTAGATTTCTCCAATTTTGTCTCTACAACTCACATCTTCAAGTAAGCTAAAAAGCCACATAAGTTAGTTTAAAATACACTATTTAAGAATCCATAAATTTATTTTCTTGGTTTAATAAAACATAGCTAACTAAAATAAGAAAGAAAGGGAACTTAACTAAATAGTTAAGGTCCTTATTAACTTTAACGTGAAAATATACCAATATACTAGTACTGTTTACCTTTTCTTTGGATAATGACTCTAAGAAGTGGTTTGGCATTAACAAGTGCTCGCCTCAAGTTATCATCGTTATTAATTGGCAGTAGATCTTGATCACTGGGGTCAATATATGATATGACAAAAGATGTTTCCTTTAATCGATGCAGTCTCTCCAATAAGGAATAGAAGTCATCAAACTTTGGTGGTGGATCTCTGTATACAGGAAACCTTCTGAACTCTGCATCAAACTGTTCAAAACAAACAGCACGTTTAGTGATATGGTGTAGAACACAATTAAATTATTACAAGCATTTACAAGTGATTCATACTTTCATTCCTTAACAGAATCTGATTAACATAATAAATAACTGAAGATCTAAGTAGGGTAAATGAACTTTATGAACTAGATTTTAAGTTAATCAGGCAATAAATCGATTATTTCGATATCGCAAAAGGCTAAACAGTTTAATTAAAAACTATATTTAACCGACTTACTTTGCTTTTGACTTCAACTCTGTCAGACTTCAATTTTTCCTCAGTCACACTTTTCGCAATCTTCTTGGACATTTTTCATGCATTAGATTGTTAAGTTTAGGTATAATTTCTTCTTAGGCTGTTGCAAACATTAATCTTAAAAAAATAACGTTGAACAAAAACAAACAAAAATAACTTAAAACATTAAATCAGTTTAATTCTCAATTTATTTACGTTTATGCTTCATTCTTTCACTACATTCATCCATTGACTGAAAGGTGTGAAATTCGTACTGTCGATTCGAATGTGTCGTATTGTCGAATTATTTTCTTCATATAATTATTAAATTTAAAAAAAAAATCATCCAACAGAAATAATTGTTTATAAACCTGCGAATCATTATTAGATAATTACGGAAAATTTATACTGTTATTTAAAATCTAACAAAAATTTTAAAAACTTTAAAAGCAAATATATTTGAAAATTTCCGCCTATTTGTCAATCGACAAATGTAGTTACTAAACGGTCAAATTAGGGATAATTGAGTTGTAAGTTGGTGGAATTGCATAACCTTGCTTTTTGAGGAAACGACACTTTTTATTTATGTTTTGTATGAAGTTTGGTCTAGTCTAAATCTCTTAATTCACGAAATTATTTCATTTTCATTTTTTCCATGAGTCCCTCGAAAGATAGTTTTAAAAACACAGATGCGGAAAAGCTTAACCCTTGTTTAAGAGAACAAGAGGCAACCTATAAATGTTTTAATAAAAATGCTTATGATAAGGATAAGTGCAAAATGGAAATAGATAATTATAATGCCTGTAAGAGTTTTTGGGTATGATAGTATCCTTAATTTTAAATCTGTATTTTTATGTTTGCCTTTGTAGAATTCTGTTCAGTCAGACAGACGACGACAAGGTATTCGACCTTCCTTACCACCTGTAGAAGAAAGAGAACAAATTAAGAAACAATTTTTTGATAGAGTGGCGAATGCAAAACCGAGTTCAGTCTAAAATATTAGGTAGCACATTTATTCCTAGTAGAGATTTCAATTTGTAAATAGTTTTCTGTTTTAAGTGTACAAAGAATTTCATGTTATGTTATATAATACATCAGTGGTGGTGATTAGTTGAATGACTTTTACAGCTGGAAATTTCTTATTGTTTTATTTTTATTTCTCTGTATTCTAGGTCATTTTATTAATAAGTTTATGATTAATCAAATAAAATAATGAATTAAATTAGTAATTAAAAGCTTTAGTATTTACCTTACCTGCCTTAAAAAATCTAACAAAACTTTTGAGACCATTTATCAGGAATTCATTTTCCTTAAGAAGTCCATCTATATTTTTTACAATCAGCAAAATGCATTATCAAAATTGTTTTGATTGATATTCTGGCAGTGGATGGATGCATTAGTTTTATAAAATTTAAATTAAAACCTTAAATTGATGCTGGCAAATTAAGTGGTAAAAAAAAAACTGGAATTTTTAAAATTTATGAAACTAAAAGTGACAATACAGGGCAAGCAATCGACATTTGTATGTATCTAGGCCTAATATATTAATCGTTCATTATTGTAAAATTGATATGGACCTGTTAGGATTGTTGTGGAATAACACGCTGTGGATTGAATAAATATATATAATGAAACAGTTGTAGTTACAAATGTGAACATAAAATAATATAACGGTATTAATCGGAAAAGCAGCAGATACAGAATTAGAACTTGTCTCTTTATGGCAGTGAACAATTGACTGTTGCGCGAGCACCCATTTTGGCAGGCATGCTCAGTGCACCCTTAACAGTTGTTAATCGCACTCAAAGAAGATGGAAATGACCTTCACCATTCTTATTCTAACAGGACCAATAAAGTTAAGTATAATGAGTCTAGAATGTGGACAATATCTGCCTTCACAATATGCAAGGGATTTTGAATTTTTCAGTATTTGGATTCAGTTTCCAAATTTTCATTGGTGATGTTTTATGTTTTCGTTGTAGATTGTAGGGTCTTATCCTATATCTATATGACACTTAAAATAAAGCAATCTGTAGATCCTATTACATGTTTCTTAACAGTAATGTCGTTATGGATTGATGGTTGTAACAATTATTTTTTTATTTAAAGAAAAATTGGTGATTCAACATTAATTGTCATTGGCACCTACAACATTTAATAATGCAATAAATAATATAACAAATATTTGGTAAACGTTATTGATGAATTTTCATTAAGACAATTCATTAATAGAGAGGTTTCGATGCTGAGACTTTCGGAAAATTTCTTCAAACGAGCACGAATTAGGGCTTCTGGAACCCATTTCCATGGTCAGTTAAAAAGTTATATATTGCGATGACCACTGGGGGTGGCCGGGGATTAATACTAGTTTTCCCTAATATGGGGAATTTTCTGGCTGACTCCCGGGACACGGCTTTACGACGGGATCCTGTTCGAGGGTCAACACCTATAGAGTTTCTTTCAGGGAGTAGGTGTGCTCCCTCGGGATATTCCCCCTCTCCCAAGTCACTGTCGATGGATACACAAGCCCAGGGTAGATTCTAGTGGAGACAGGGTCCTCCTAAGTCAAGACGAAGTCCCCCGGGACTTCTGGTTATGGTCTTTATTAGAGAGCTATTGTTAAAGTTCACTTGGGTGGATATTCTGGAGAGAATAAATGAAATATCGAGTAAATTAAAAGAGAATCTATTTACAAACTATTTACAAAGGAATTCTGTTTACTAGAAATCATGTACAAAGTAGCTATGGGGAACCAGAGGCAGAGGGGGTTCGGTGACTTTAACAAAGCTATTTACAGATGATACAGAGGGTGGGTCACACGACAACTTCTGCAACAGTCGGGGTCTTGATACGCAGTTCGGGGTAGCAAGAAAATATATTACAGAAAGTTACTCCCTGACGGCAACGCAGGGGGTGGCCACCCGGAGGGCTATTTTTAACTGATGGTGCATTCACCACAACGATACCGACAAATCCCTCTAGCTTAGCCACTTACCATTGCGATCCCGATGAACCAGAACTCGGGCATGCAGTTCCCTAGCTATGCAGGCCTGTTCATAAACGCCGGATACCTGGGGCCAATGAAATCAAACAGAGCCCCTTGGCTAATATCACGCGACTTGGTGCACCTGCTATTCTACTTTTACCGCTGCACGGCCGGGCCTTCCACTTTGATCCAATCTCGGTACCTAGTAATAAAGGGACAGCGTAAATCAGTTACGCTAGCGGAATGTTCTCGATCTTAACGGTTCACGTACACAACCAGCGAAGGGTGGTGGAGCTACTGAACTCCTCTCTGCGACCGGCTTGACGCCGGCCGGTGTCCCCCTCCTTCCACCGGTCGGTGGGCTAGCGCGCATGGTCGCGTCTTCAACGTGAGCCCGCTGCACTCGGGTAAATATAAAATATATTTACTAGTGAACAATTGCAGTTACTTAACCCCCGGTAAACTAGACGACTGAAGTCTCTGATTGTTAATTAGGCTAGTTAATTTTTCCCGGCTTATCAACTTCGTGACAATATATATCCAACCGATAGCTCAAAAAATACTTTACTGATTTGGACCAAATTTGGGAATTACTCGTATTTTGTTAATGGTTTGGATGAGTTAGTTCATCAAATCTTAATGGCCAATTTTTCTTAATAAAAAATTAGAAAAATGTTTTTTAAAACACTTTATCTCTCAAATTGTTTAAGTGATTGAAACGAAAATTTACAACTTAAAAGAACATAGACAGACATGGTTGTGTACCAATTTTCAAGTCTTTTGATCAAAGGAAAATAAAGATTCAAAATCAATAATAAAATAATCCTCGACATCATTTCAGATTCTGTAATGCAATATCTACAATGTTGGACAAAGACAGATGATGTTATCTATGCTGCTAGGCTATTTAAATAAATCGTAGATAAAAATCTAAACAACTGAAGTTATTGCAAGATGTCAGAATGGAGAACAGTGTGAGAGATACGACAGGGACGCCATCTGGGTGCGGGACCAGGTAGTATGTTGTCATGACAGCTATAGTTTACACAAAATTGTATAGATAGAGCATGTGTACAATGTACAACCAACTGACAATTTTGTAAATTGTCAGCCTGGGACCAATTCTTTCCTAATACTGGGACAATGTTTACGTCCAAAAGCGCTAAATTTTAGCATGCGAATGTACACTAATAAATAAAAAATGTAATGAAAGTGAATCAATTTGTTTAAAAGCAATCTAGAACTACGTTTTATTATGTATAAATATAAAGCTTCCCATTCTTCACTTTCACGGTATTTAAAATTAAAAGTAATCTCTCCTATTTTAATTTTACCACACGTAGCTATTTGTCACAGAGAAGCATGTACGCTCTGCGCATCACATAACCTCAAAATAGACTCCACTGATGCTAATTGCTAATACCTTATTAGAATCTTATAATATAAAACAACTACGCACCTATATTCTAAGGTTAATACAAATAGGTAAATAATAACCCAACATTTAACTTAACTTTAACAAATGCCGTCGACTGTAGTAGTATATTATGATTGTAACATCCAATGAAACAAATATGAAAGTGATAGGGAAAGTGCATGTAGATTGTAGATATTGTATGTATTACCTAGTGAACTCTATACAGAATTCACTGGTAGGTATTACCAAAGTGAAACAAAATTATTTCAAGAAGAAATATACCTACCTCAAACTAATACAGTAAGTACTTATAATATCTAGGTAGGTACCTACGTATTGTTTACTTTTAGCTTTAACTCTTCATCTAGTGTATGGAAAATTTCAAGTAAATGAAACTACATAATATAAAGTACACATCTCTAGTTTAAATTATATAAACAGATGTTTAGGTTAAATTATTAAAATTTTAATTTGAAAATTTTGTATTATTGATATTTATTTCATTTTCAAAAAGTATGGATACAGCAATAGTAAATAAATGTTGAAAAGTGTTTAAGTGCGTTATGGTAGCGAATTTTCATTAAAATATTTAAAATGGTGATAACTCAATTTCCCATTAAATTAGAATCTTCAATTTTGATACATAGTAAAACCTATATAAAAGCAGCGTGGATACTAAATTTAAAAAATAACTCAATGAGCTTCACAGATAATTACAAATTTGTTTTAAAAAACCCTTTTTTGTGCAGAAACTGGTTCGATTAAGTTGATTAAAACCGATCATTCAAGCGATTAATATAGAAAAATACTTACTTGCTACCTATAATTTCATAGATGCATTCTGTTTGTAAATAAAAATTAAATTTTTGGTAAATTTGCAGATTAGCACATGGGGGGTGTTTAGAAAAATATTTTCAGAAACATGCTTAAACCCCGTTCTGGATGCCCAAACCACAAGAATTTCTTGCAAAAAGCTCACAAGAAAGTTACGGGACCAGGAGTGAATGGGTGCTGGGCGGGGAAGAATATAAAAAGGACATGTGAGCGGAAAGTGCAAAAGAAACAGCTTAGTTGGACCTCTTTAAGCTGCCTTTATCCCTTTATTTGCAGCTATACCTCCTTAAAATCCTGTTTACTGCACGCAGAACCTCTATATTCACCGCAGGTCCCGTAACTTAGGGGTTGTTCCTAAGGAATTTTTCTTGTTTATGCACTGAGGGTGATTGTAGGCATGCAGAAAAGTAAGGAGAACCCCCGCGACGAAGCAGCAAACCAAGATTTTCAATTTATGTTTAAATTGTTCTCATTTCATTTTTAAAAATATTTTTCCAAAAATGATTTTGACTTTGCCTTGTTTGTCAGTCTTACATAGAAAGCTGAAATATTTTATTATTTTCAAAAAGTGTGGATACAGCAACCGTAAATAACTGTTGAAAAGGGTCTGGGTGCGGCAAGTATGTTATGGTAGAAAATTTTCGTAAAAATATTTCAAATCCGATACCTCAATAAATTTCCCATTAAGCTAGAATCTTCAATCTTGAACAATAGTAACATTTATGTAAAGGCACGGTGGGTACTAAATTAAAGGAAAAAAAAGTCTGGACATAGCAGGTGCATTATGGTACTGAATTGTCATAAAAATGTTTTTTAATACCAAATATGTGTGGTCTTTTTTAAGAAATCAGGCATCAAATTTGGTTACCAGTATAACCTATATAGTAGAAACAACGTGCCACGTTTCATCAAAATAAGTTTTTGAAAATGTAGAAAAATTTCCGAAAGTAAACTTAGTGTTTCCGAAAAAACTGATTTCTTGGTTAACCTTATAGGTTAATAGCAAATTGAGCTATTCAAATTTGAAGCATTTAATGAAAATTCGCTACCATAACGCAATTGCTTCGTCCTGAATTTCTTTTCTTACAAACGCATTATATTTAGATGGACAATGCAAAAAAGCCACCCTGTGATTGTAGGAATATTTTTTTAAGATGTAGCTTAAGACACCCTATAATTAATGTATATATATATTTTTCGTATCTTGTACAATAACAGATATGTTGAGCTTTATTTATTTTTTACGTAAATTCGACAAAAATTATATACCATTAAACAATAAACTCTATAGCTAAGGCTACTGCCAAGCATCAGAGAAAGGGTCTATTTGAAATGAATTTTCTGGAAATATTTTAGTAAAATGAAGGACAATGACGGTTGATGCTAAGACTTCAGGGTTTGTAAAACATTCTTCTCGAGATATTTTTTTTCCATAGCCCGTATTAGTTTCAAGTTATTTGCCTAAATGTTGCCAATTTTGACGTTTTAAATCTGACGTTTTGAAGAAAACCCCTATTTATTTTTCTTTACATGCCTCTTAAGTTACAAAGCTAAATTTTGGTGGATAATTTACCTATAATGATATAAACCCGCGTACCAAATTTGGTTGCCCTTACTTTGTTATTTCCGGAGATATTTTGGAAAGAAAACAATATTTCCGGGAAAGTTTAAATAAATAAATAAACTTCTGGATATCCAATACTCTTTTCAAAATAGAGCAAATTCCTGGGGTAAACCATATTTTTGCCACTTATAATATTCATCATCCATCTCTGTGTGGTTCCAACCTTTTTCAAATATATTTCCAAAGCGAGCAATCCATACATCAGTTGGGATTGGATAAGTACAATGTATACAATTCTGAGGTAAGTTTCCTCCATGAATTGTTTTAATTTCCTAAATCTAAACAGAAAGCTTCTCAACTTCTTAACAATTTAATTTCTATATAATATATTCTTTGTACCCAGATTTGGTAAGCCACTGCCATATGATGTAAATGGTATATATTGCATGAATACATAAATAAATAAATAAGAATAAGGTTTTATTGTTTCGTTGATTTCTTGCCTTAGAGTGAGTCAAAATATGCACAGTAACGTTATCTTTTTATGAAAATAACAAAGAAAATGCGTTCACTTTTGAAAATACTTTATTTTTGATTGTATAATAACAACAAATTATTTTTGATGCAGAAAAAACTGCGCCTGATATTTGTTACATCATTTTATACATGAGCGTGCTGAAGTCCCTCATCTGATATCGACTGTAAATAAGAAAAATAGGAAAAAAACAATATACACTTAAATAAATGCAACACAATCACAAAACAAATGCATTTCATAGAAAATATCTTTGGAACACACAATGTATGTTAAGAAGCTGTGCCTATAAATAAATGTCATTAGAAAATTTGTTCGATCATTAATAAAAACTTATAAGAAATATAATAATAATAATTAAGTAAATTATAATCATTTAAAAGCAAGCTTCTTAGACAGTGAATTTCACTTAAAAATTACAGACTACATATAAAAATTTGTAAAATTTTAATTTTATTGTTCGATTCGCTTAGTATTATTGTTCTGATATTTTTGTTCAAATATCTTTGCACTCAGTTGTTTTACTTGTTAAGTAATACTTATCAAGAATTATTTAGTGGATTATTCATACCCGGTTGTCATGGCCAGTGTTGATTAATATATACAGAGTGATTAAAAGGTAATGAGCCAAATTGAACTGCACATGCAGATGGAAAAATATGTACATATTTAAATTTGCTGTTTACTTGAAGTTGAAAAGATAAATTAAACTTTTGTGAATAATAATAATATATATTATAATATGTAATTATATTTTGTGTTATACAAATAAGATTGACCAGTGCTTGTATAAAACACAATTTCTATAAGGCATACAATGTGCATGTAATAGTTTGTCATGTAAAATGTCAAAATTTCTGTGTTAAAGAATTATGTTTTTTAAGAAAGTTTGGTTGAAATGAAGAGAAATAGTGAGGTGAGAGAGAAAATAAGTCTTTGTAACGACTATAGAAATGTTTGTGAAAGAAGAAAGGGAAGAAAAAGCAAAATTGATCAAAATTCAGAAAGTGACATTAAATAAAATTGATTTGACAGTTTGATTGAGGATTTTATAAAATTATGTTGATACAAGCACAAGCACAGCTTCTTTGTAAGGCATAATTATAATTTTGACCACTAATAAATGAGTATGAGTATACATTTTAAATAAAACAGTCAAAAATGATTTGCTTCGTCACTTCAGAAATTTTGTTCAGAACGTGTAATATGTGTCCCGCCTCCCTTTATTTTAAACGCAAAATAATAAAATTCATTCATATTTTCTGCCAAAAATCTTTAAGGAACCTTAGAATTCTGTTAGCTATAATCGTAACATGTCAACATCAGTTATTAAGTACAAAACTTTTGAATATAGCCTAGAAAATTATAGCTGGCACATTTTAGTGAATTTTCATCAAGAAAATTCACTAAACTTCAGGCACATGGTTCACTCTTTATAATGCAAACACGCATACCAAATTTGGTTGCCTTTACTTTGTTATTTCCGGAGATATAATTTTTTTTCCGAAAGAAAACACAAAACTTTCGGGGAAAACCTGGGCCGATTTTCCTGGCTTACAAACTGACCCAAGCCACTTACAAAAGGAAGGTACTCACCAAATGTAATCAAAATCAACCCATTATTTTTTGAGTTATCGGTGTGATAAAAATTGAAACTCCGGATATGTGTTCTATGGGGCCTAATTAGTGCCCATTTAAAAAAAATGTTTTCAAAATTCAAAAGTCGGGATCTCATTAGTATTTTTTTTTAAAGAAAATTCACTAATAAACAAAAATGTCGCTATCAGGCCCCTGATAATTCTAGCAATATCCACGAAAAACCTCTCCATTCTGTGTGTACAGTTTCCATTTTCAGTGTAATCGGACCACATTTCTTTAAGGATAACGACGTTACGGTGACAGTGAACTCGAATCGTTATGGTCACATGTTGAATACGTTTTTCGACCAGAACTTCAAAGACGAATAAACATAGGAAATGTTTATTTTCAACAAGATGGTGTCACAGTGCACACTGCCGACACAGAGATGAAAGTAGTGAGGAACATGCTCCCTGGACGCATCATTTCGTGTTTCGGTGGCGTGCCCTGGCCCTCAAGATCACCAGACTTGTCCAGCTGTAATTTTTTCCTGTGGGGTACCTAAGAAAACGTGTTAATGTTCACAAACCTCATACTTTAATGAAGTTGAAAAATGTCATTACAGAAGAGATGCATTTGATTGAACGAGAGCTGTTAGCCAAAGTTATGGATAATTTCCGGCACAGACTTGAAGCGTGGATTCAAGAGGATGGCCGTCACCTGGGTGACGTAATTTTTCATACCTAATATCAAATCAAATCGTAGATGTTGATCTTTTGTTTTGTAAAATAAAAAATGTTCATCAAAATCAACTGAGTATACTTTCATTTGAAAACGTCCTGTTTCCCATATGTAAGTCTGTACTCCACTACATGGTCATCGTATACTCTTCAATGGTAACTACAGGGTTTAATATACCATTAACGAAAGGAATTTTTCTAGACCATGTGGTGTGGAAGCTCAAGAATTTCCTGTTCCGTCAGATCAATATCATCCTCTACAAACTTACAACCAATCTGTCACATTTCTCGTCGTTTGTGGCAACGTAATACACTGCTCCTCTAACTTTGCACTAAAAACAGCTGGTGCAGCAGGTCGATGCTATCCTCCTTGGTTTTCTAATGACATTAAATGCCAAATTAAACAAAAATACTTGTAGCGTAAATTTAAAAGGCATCGTAATTTAGAACATCTCAGGCTCCTTAAGGAGTTAGGAAAACAAATAAAGGTGGATATTATTCTGGGGAGAAGATATGTTATGAGAAAATTGAGCAGGTGGTGAGATCTAACCTTAGCAAACTCTGGAGCTACACTGGGTATAAAAGCCAAAAAGCTTTTCCTGAGAATGTACCTGGACAGAAATTTGTGGACAGTTTGTCTGTTCAATTCAAGCATCTTTTATTCCTGACAATGATAATAAGTCTTCAGTCCTCCGGGCAGTCTGCGCGGCCAGAATCAGGTCACCACTGGTTCAGGAGTGCGCTGACGCCCTCAGGGGGCTAGCCAGGACGAAGGAGGTGCAACTGGTGTGGTTCCGGGACACTGTGGCGTAGCGGGGAATGAGGTGGCGAATAATCTCGCAAGACTCGGTTCCCGGCGGCCGTTCTGTGGCCCGGAGCCTGCGATAGGCATAAGTAGGAAGACAGTCTCTGTCGCCTTAGACAGGTGGACCGAGGAAGCAATGGAGAAGCACTGGGGGTCGGTTGGTGGCTGCAGGCAGGCGAGGGACTTTGTGGAGGGGTCGGACAGAGATAAAGGTGCCTGGCTACTCGGAAGGAGTCAACCTACGCTTCGCCGCATCCTCGGGGTGCTGACAGGCAACTGCGCCCTTAGAAGACATCTCACATTGATAGACGTAGAGAGGGATCCCATTTGCCAGGAATGCGGCGAGGATGAAGAAACGTCCTACCACTACCTGTGTTAATGCGAGGATTTTGGGAGTCTTAGAGCAGAATTGTTCGGATCAAGGACTCTGTAGAGGAATCAGGTAAGTACCGTCCAATTGAAGACCGTCACGGCCTTCATCTCGAGGTCGAGGCGGTTTGGCGACGGAACCGAGGAAGAGTAGAGCATGGTTGCTGCGTTGCTGGGGTTGGCAAAAAGGGCCCATTGTGGCCTACTTGCTTGGCGTTGGCCTCCCCACCACCGCTACTCCTACTAAATCTTCAGTTGCTCACAATGCCAAATTTGTTCCCACATTTTATATTCAATATTTTACACTCTGAAATCATTGTAGCCTTGAAAAAATAAAACCTAAGCTCCCATATGGTCTAGAGTCTAGTCTCATTAGGTAGAATGAGTTTGACAGACGATGTCAAGAATGTAAAAAGAAGAGTAATTTCATATGCATTAAATGTGACTGTGGACTT
Source organism: Tillus elongatus (assembly GCA_964006375.1). NCBI lineage: Eukaryota > Metazoa > Arthropoda > Insecta > Coleoptera > Cleridae > Tillus > Tillus elongatus. The sequence continues at coordinate 7,605,071 of OZ023264.1, read as the reverse complement.
TATCCGAAGTTCTGTTTTGAATAATACCATACTGACACTTATTAAAAGTAAGAATAAGGCTCCACTATGTTTATTTTGCATAGAGTCCCTTTTAAGGGACGGTCTATAATAAACAACCAAAAAGGCATATTGTATTTTTTTAAGTTTTTCTGTACTTGTAACCCATTCAACTATTTTGTAAGAAGAAAATGCGTAAAAACAACTTTTTTTGAGTTAATGCACTAATAAGTTAAACTATCTTGGCTCATTGTGAAATAAAGTATGTTTAATCTCTTAACATGGCGCGGTAGCGATCGCCATTCACCGTAACGGCGTTTCCTTGCTCATTTTCAAAGAAAAATGGCCCAATAATGCCGCCAGACCAAAATACTCACCAGACAGTCAATCGTTGTGGATGCATTGGTTTCTCCATGATGACGTGTGGATTTTCTGAGCTCCAGATACGACAATTTTGGTTATTGACGTATCCTCCGAGGTGGAAATGAGCTTCATCTGAAAAGATGATTTTTCGGTAAAAATGCTCATCTTCGATCAAGCGGTCTTTGGCCTATTGAGCAAACCGAAAACGCATCGGATGGTCATGCGGCTTCAGCTCTTGCACTAATTGAACTTTGTACGCATTCATACCTAGATCTTTATGCAATATTATTCTCAAAGAAGTGCGTGAAATGTTCAATTCTTGAGAACGATGACGAGTTGATGTTGATGGTTGTTCACACACACTCTCAGCAACAGTAGCGATGTTTTCGGTTGAGCGCACTGGACCAGTACGTACACGGGTTGTTTTATACAACAACGATCCAGTTTCATGAACTCGCTTCACAAATTGATCCACAAACTGCATTTTTGGCACATTCTTTTTGTTATTTTTTTTTTCGTAAATTTCTTACAGTTTGAGTAGATGACTCACCACTTTGGAAATAAGTTTTTAATATTTCCCAACTTTGTTCATGCGAAAAGCGACCAATTTCATTAATGTCAAGCTTAAAACTAACTTTCTGTCACATGGGAAATGTCATCAAACCTTCCAAACTCAAAATAACCTAGAGTTCCAATTCCAAACGTTAGATGGCCCACCCATTACCAACAGTCAAAAAAATGTTCGTTCAATAATCAAGTTTTTATATATATTTTGACGCTTTTTACGCTATTTTAGCAAACAAAAAAAAAAAACGAAATTTTTTCCACCCCCACACATTTAAACCCCAATTTAATTTCAGCACAGAATACCAGATGTTTTTTTTTGTTCCCTCAGGGCTCGTCCGCGGCCTTACCGCCCCGATAGCACCGCAACCCTTGGTTGATTGTGCATAATAATAGATGTTTGATGAAATTAAAAGTTTTCTACATAAACCCTAAAACGTTATATTACTCGAGTTGTAACGAAAAAATGTCAATTTTCACCAAATCACCTCCCATTCATCCCCTACTTGCCAAAGGGATTTTACCCAAAAACATTCTGAACCGTTCGTTTGTCGAGTGCTAACTGTGTTCCAAATTTGAAGACGATATCTCAATTCGTTCTAAAGGTATCGTGACTACAGACCGACACACACAAAAATTTTGTTCCCAAATGATGTTTTCTACATGTTTTGATACTTTTTACGTTTGAGCGAAAAAGTTTTTTTGAAATTTTAGTCGCCGATGCGATACTTCCACACGTTGTGACGATGTGGAACTAATAGTGCTTGAAGTAAACAGTGTGTTCATCAGTCTCCAACCGATGAAATGTATCGGTAGTCAGCAGATGAGGGCTTAAACTCAGCCATTGTGTCAATTTGTGGTTTTCTGTTGCTGCTTCATTGCAATAGTTAACAGCCGCTCCACTGCAAAAGTGAATAGCTTTAAGAGACCTGACGCATCAGTAAGAGTCAGTATCGACAGAGCCAGCGAACGTTCAACATCCCCCTGAATTGTATCCCTCGAACGAGGTAAAAGGGTGATAATAAATACCACTTTCAAATTAAATACAGTCCACTTTTCTTTATACCAAACAATTTCATTGTTTTTTGTGTTGAGTTTGATATTAGTTGTACCCTGTGGGTCCGGGGACTAATTAAAAGAATAGGCCCAAGGTAACTCCTGCCTGTCGTAAGAGGTGACTAATCGGAATCAAACCCTGGAGGGGTCTTGTCCAGGTGGGCCTAGAGTGGGGCGGATATCTCTGGGGAGTGATGTACACCCGGACTTTGAGGCCTCCACTCTGGGCTTAGAAATAGACAATTGACCTCGCACGGTTGTTACTCGGGAGCGGGGTTCCGGATGGGTGCCGCCTTGGGTTGAGTGCTGGCGGGTGTCGTGTGTCTAGACCACCCGGAGGGGGTTGACAACTCTAATGAGTGGTAAACACCCGGAGTTTGAGGCACCCCCCACTGTGTTCTTCGGAACGGACGGAAGGCCTCGCTTGTGCGATGCTCGGGAGCGGGACTCGATGGGATGTCGCCTTGAGTCTAGCACTGGTGGGTGTCGGGTCTAGACGAACCCGGAGGAGAACTGAGATCTTTAGGGGTGGAATACAACTAAGGGTTGAGGCCTCTTATGTAAGCTTGGAAACGGACAAAGGACCTCACTTGGATGCTGCTCAGATGCAGGACTACATGATACTGCCTCGAGTCAAACACTGACGGATGTCTGGTCCAGACGAACTCGAAGAGAGGTTAACTCTCTTTGAGCTTTGAGACGGGCAAGTGACTTCGCTCAGATGGCAGTACATCTGTCAAACAAAGTTTCACCTCGCAGGTGCAAGCTAACGCTGGCGGGTGTTGGGCCTGGACGAACCCGGAGGTGGCTGGGGTCTCTAGGAGTGGATTGCACCTGGAGACTTGGGCCTACTCTGTGAGTATCAATACAGGCTAAAGACCCCGCCTGGATGCTGCTTGAGGGCGGGACTTCATGATACCGCCTCGAGTCAATGAAACACTGGCGAGGGTCTGGTGCAGGTGAGGCGGATATCTCTAGGGAGTGATATGCACCCAGAGTTTGACGCCTCCACTGTGGCCTCAGAGACTGACAGTTGGCCTTGCTTGGTTGTTACCCGGGAGCGGGGTTACAGATGATACCGCCCTGGATTGAGCCCTGGCGTGTGTCGTGTGTCCAGACGTCCTGGGGGGCACTGATCTCTGATGAGTGGTAGACACCCGGAGTTTGGAGCTCATACTGTGTGCTACGAAACGGACGGACGGCCTCGCTGGGGTGATGCTCAGGAGCGGGACTAAGTGGGATGTTGCCTTGAGTTTAACACTGTTAGGTGTCAGGTTTAGACGAGCCTGAGGGGAGCTGAGATCTCTAGGGGTGGATTAAAACTGGAGATTGGATGTTGCTCGAGAACGGGACTTCATGATACCGCCTCGAGACAGACACTGATGGATGTCGGGTCCAGGCGAACTCAGAGAGAGGTCATCTCTCTTTGAGCTTCGAAGCGGGCAAGCGACTTCACTCAGATGGCAGTACATATGCCAAACAAACTTTCACCCTTAAGAAAAGATTGATTCACTCGGGGAGCTGGAATTGATGGGTGAAATCTAAATAATTAGATGTGAGCCACAATAGACCTAAGGTCACGGTGGAGGGACTGGAATGGCCTACTCACAATAAAATCTAATCTAATCTTGATATTAGTTTGTTACCTACAACATATTTTTAGTTTTTAACGCACAATTGTGTCGAATTTGCCTGTTGATAAAGACTAGAGGTACAGAATAATTTTGTGTCACTAATTTTGTACCGAAATAGATGCGCGTGGCTTCTGTTTTGGAAGTTTCCAAGGCACTTTAAGAGGAAAAACTCTGCTGGTCACACTATATTTCAACAACTTTATGCCGAAAGAACAAATCTCTACGCAACTAGAAAATTGTTTTTTCTAGCTGTTTACAAATGACAAAAGCACCACCGTGCTTTTTAAATTTTGATACTGAAAAGTTGAGCAAATATAACTGAAACAAAAATAATAATAATAATTTACTATTACTAAAGTAATATCAAAACAAAACGGGCCTTAATTTCTTCCTCGTAACCTAATTTACAGAAAAAGAAACTGGAACACTACTGACTAGATTGTCTCATTAACAAATTCTATTCAAGTGGAATTCACTTTACATACATTCCTAATATTAATACACAAAAATTGTACTTATAATGAATAAAACACACATAAAAAACAACAAAATATAAAGCTACATGATGTTAATATTATTCACCTTTGGATTAGTAAATAAAATGTACAACAAATATACAATCAATAATGTACAGATCAATTAGTTCCTAATTAGATAAATTAACTTAAAATTAATTTAGCGAATCAACGACAGTTCCGAGGGACAACACCTGATTAACTCACGCGTTGTCAGCAAGTAGTCAATCTGATTGTTTCCTTATACTGAAACAATCTATTTTAAAGTGCCTGCACATTTGTCGAACCTAGAAAACAAAAAGAAATTATTTTAGTTTTAAAACCAACAGTGCAAACAGCATACATTAATACTGGCTTTGGCAATGCCTCTTACCAATAAGCATGCCCAGTTTATTGAACGAATCAAATTTTATCTTTGCTCTTCAATAAAACCCTATTTGCTCAAAATATGAACATGAAAAATAGTCTAACAGATGTGGAAGTTTCTAGGATTTCCACCGCTCTCCGTTGTCCATATCTGCCGCCCTCATCTTAACAGGTTCAGCGCCAAGGGCGTTTCGATCAATCTTTCACCCTGGACCAAAGTGTTTTTTTGTCATTTTTACATCTGTCTATTTTAGAATTATTTTAGATATTTACAAAAAAAATTGCGAGTCTCAAAATGTCAAAAAACGTCAGCGGACACTGGTGTCCACTTAGTGGTAGGACAACCGAGCGGACACGTCACTTCCCAAAGTGTCCGCCGATGCAGTCTAGCAACTTGCCACCCGAATTCGACTCGAACAGTTGGTAATTACTTGTGCAAAGTACTGTGTATGTATTATTGTATAAATAAAATGCACAGTCGTGGTAAATGAATTTTACAACTAGCTTTACAGCAAAAGCAGTATTCTGATGGTAAGTTTTAGAAATAGTTATTAGATATGAAAGATTTCATTGATAATTCGCAAACAGACGAGTCACAAAGTGAGCCATATTCAGCAGACTCCGATGCAGATTCAGTATTTCTTCCCCTAGGCAGCTCAAACTCAGATACATATTCTACTGATCATAGCGATTATGAAATTCTTATAAAAAAGAAGGTTTTCTCATCATCAACATTAGAAAATGCAAATATCCCGGGCCCATCTCACAAACCTGATTGTGGGCATATTGTAAATGAAATAACAAGTGAAGATGAAGAAATGGGAAGTGAACATGAAGAACATATTGGAGATCAATTGACAGAAAGCCGTGTAATTCTCAATGAACACAGCCATGAACGAAGACGACACACTTCTCAACGAAAATAATGTTTCATCTCAAAACGAAACTTTGACCGTTTTTCATGAAGAACATTTGCTGGTACAAAAAGTTGGCTGTTGAGATGTTATTGGGTAAGTGTTTTCCTGATTTTTTGTAAATTTTGTAACCGAAGTTTACTTTCTATCAGGTACTTCTATGGTGAATGCTCATTTCATTTACAAACTTGTGGAGCAAAGCAATATTCCGATAAACGACTTTCGTTTATCAGTAATAGAAGACTTGTTGAAGTACGAAGACCAGCGAGACTTCGCGCCGCCACGTATGTCAACAACTCAAAATTTGAAAACGCATTAATTCCCTAAAATGGATTGCAAATCAGGAGATATTGCAAGGTTGTTATAAAAAGAAGCTTGATGGCATCATCGAAAAGAATAGTTTTTTTATACCTATATAATCTGTATGAATATTGCTACAAACAACCTGGCACCAGCGGGCTATTGTTCAGGGCCACAGCGGGCACGTTTCCACGTTAAACTTTGTCCGCTGCTACAGGCAGGATCGACAAATATTAGAAGGTTGAGCGGACACCGGTGTCCGCCATGGCCACAGTGGCTAGGAAGTATAGCGGACACAGGTGTCCGCCCTGCCGCTTAACCTGTTAAATGCCCACCCCAGCGGAGCAACTCTAAAAAAACTTGAAACGGCCCCGGCAGATACTGATGAAGTGATCACAAAATCTGAAAATTTTAACATTTCGGCAGTAGAATGGTTTGAGCTTTTGTTTACGGATGAAATTGCTAAAACAATTGTGGAAATGTCCAATTTGTACGCAAAGGAATCATAACATGAACACGTCAGAAAACCAACTGAGAGTTTATGTAGCCATCTTACTTCTAATGGGTTACATGACACTTAAAAACATTCGAGCTTCGAGTTTATAAATGAACACAGTTAAAAAAAATCTTATAAGTGGCTTTGGTCAAGTACTATGTTTTATCTTAAAAGACTGTGCTTATATTAGCTTGCCCTATTCGGGTTAGTTTAATCTTGCTCTATAGTGCTGGGAATCGTTGACAACTGGTGGTAGTTATGTCTAATCGTTTTCTGGACCAATACAATGTTGCACGAAAAAACCAAAATCTCCAAGTAAAAAGTTAATAAAACGTCTTATGATCACGATGACCTGACCTGACTGGATAGGAAATAATTTTTGATCATTTCTTTAGTCAGAACATGAGAGCAAAGAAAGTGTTTTTGTATCAAAAATTAATGTGTTTTGTATTTCTAAGCCATACATACTTAGGTGCTTGCAAGCGTTTACAGCATTCAAACTGTTCAAGACCTCTTTTCAGGATTACTAACCACTGGTTTCAAAAAGTGCTCCAAGTCGTTAGATGAGCATTAGGCACAATGTTTTGGAACTATTCTGAGGCCACCCAAACAATAGACGACCCCCCCCCCCCCCCCCAAAGCTGATAATGGAAGTAGATCATCAGTTCTGAGGATATTTCATTTCCAGGAATGAAAAGTTAATAAAAAGTGTTGTTATGATCACGATGACCTGAGCTGATTGGAAATAATTTTTGATCATTTCTTTAGTCAGTAAAACTCCACTATTTATTCTTTAATATGTATTATATATTTTCTTTTGTATGTTATGTAATAAATGTGTTATTGCTTATTACTCACCACACAGCTTCCATAATGTATATGAGCAAGAGTACTAAATACACATAACATGTATGTCAAATACATTTCTAACTGCGAACTCCTAAATGCAATTGAAATAAATATAACGGCAGATGCAGGAACTAATAACCAGTTGAAGAAGTTACACCTTGTATTGCTCATTTGAGCTACTATCAAGCGGCACTGAAAAAAAAACATGTTTAAGAACCCAAAAAAATTAAATTCATGCAAAAGAAAAACATTAATACATGAAAAAGTCTTTTGGAGTCCAGTAAACAGTCAGAATTTTTGGATCTTTTCCATTAGTCCCCCACTATTTAATGTACTAAAACATAAATGTTAAAAATACGTCTGGACCCAGCAAGTGTGCTATGCTAGTGAATTTTCATAAAATCACCTGGTTTAATTTAGTTCCTTGATCACCTGTGGGTACATTATATACATGAGGCACGTCAAATAAAAATACCAGAAAACATTTTGTCAGGATATAAAAAAAAATAAAGAACAGTCAAAAAAGACAACAAAGCAAATTACTATAAGACAATCGCAGCCAAACAACCTCGCCCAGTTATTTGTCTGGAGTGGGCGTTGTCCTCGAGACGCTTCCAGGTGAGCCCTGAACTCATCTATCGTGTAAAAGCAGTCCTCCAAAGGAAGATCTTCTATATTTCTTTCAAATTGTTTAAGTGTATCTACAGTCTTTACATCCTCTAATAGCATATTGTATATGTTTACCCCCAAGTAGGCAAGCCAACGGACGTTTCCGGTTCTGGTGCATGAGTCGGTTTCCCTTATAAACAAACATGATGATGACTCCTCCTAGTACAAAAGATTCCGGAGAGAAAATACCCCTCCATTCGGATCTCCGGGGTGTGCAAGGGGCGGCGGCATTAAGATTCAACATATCCTCCCCGAATATGTGTGGCCTAAATTCTAACCTGAACTCCGTCCACCATTTCCTCCAGGCTAATAGGCCCCAACTCCTCTTCCTCACCAAAACTCAAATCAGTGCCAAAACAGCCACTAATCACCTTAATTTCCCGGGGTATGAGCTCCTTACTTCTTTTAGATTACATGGAGGCGTGTGCACGTACGTCCGTAGCAATCTACCCTGCACCAGACTCCCCAATTTAGAAGCTGGAAGAAAAGACATACTATCGAAAAACTCTCTCTCAGGGCTGCAACTAAATTCATCTGTTGCATTTACCGGTCACCTTCTGACAACAAATTTGTCCACCTCTTTGACTACCTTTCTGAAAAAACCGACCATCTGATTTCTGAATATCCTTCCTCCGAGGTCACTATTCTTGGTGTCTTCAATGTTCATAATAAGGAATGGCTAGGATCTTCAAAAACTGATCCACAAGGGAGAGCAGTGGAGGCCTTTTAAGTCAGCAATTCTTTAGCCAATATGGTTCAACAACCTACTTACTTTCCTCGCATCCCAACACACAGCTCAAATCTCTTGGATCTCCTTCTTACTACAAAACCTGAATGCTATAAGACATCAGTCACCGCCCCCCTTGGTCGCTCAGACCACGACATGGTCACTGCTTCCTGCGCAATGCAACCCGAGGTCACACAGTCATCACACCCACATATCGTTTGGCATACAACTACGCGAACTGGGACGAAATGCGGGATTACTTTTCCTCATTTCTATGGGCGTGTGTCTGCATGGAATTATTTATTCCACGTGCACAAAAAAAAACCTCTTCAGCCACTCAAAAGCCCTGTTTCTCTTAATCATGTGACAAGGCCAGAATTGAAAAGGTCAAAGCTCACGAAACGCTTCTACACAATCCCAGTCAAGGAAACCGTCGAGCATTTTATGACACAAGAAACTGCTATGTCCGCATTCTTTCTGAAGCAAAAAACTCGTTTAATAACCACATCAAAAACAAAGTCATCTCAAGCTCCAACGGCAGCAAACCCTTCTGGACTCTTGCTAAATCTATTGGGAATAATTTCTGCAAGAGCACGTTCCCACCTCTTGTTTCAGGGGATGAAATTGTTTCTATCGCCCTGGGCAAGGCTGAACTTTTTGCCTCATTGTTCGCCGGCAATTATACTCTCAACCCACCTCCAAATGTTCAACTACCAACAGTCCACAATGTCTCGCATAAAATTACGGATCCCGGCAATTGTTCACAAAAAATGTGCACCAGAACTTGCTCTTGTCCTGACTCGTCTGTTTCAGATATCTTACAATAGAGGCATATTCCCTAGTAACTGTAAAACTGCTCGAGTACAACCTGTCTCCAAGACAGGATCCAAAGCGCTTCCTAGCAACTACAGGCCTATTTCTCTCCTTTCAGTCGTCTCTAAAGTGATGGAAAAGTATATAAACACCGAATTACTAACATTTCTTGAAAAACACAGCCTAATCCATGACAGGGAGTATGGATTCCGGTCAGCGCAGATCAACTGCCGGCCTCCTTTCCTTTGTCAGCCATTCTTGGAACAAGTCTACACGGTGATTTCCAGATTGTCGCTCTAGACATATCCAAAGCATTCGACCAGGTCTGGCATGCAGTGCTGCTTATTAACTTCTGGCCTATGGCCTACCACCAAAACTCTGTACCTGGACAACAAATTTCCGTTCCAACCGGAGCATTTCTGTTGTTGTGGATGGCCAATCCTCTAAACTGTATCCAATTAATGCAAGAGTCCCTCAAGGTTCAGCTTTAGCGCCTACTTTGTTTCTTCTCCACAACAATGACTTCCTCTCTAGCACATCCAACCCAGTTCGCAGTTACGCGGACGTTAGGTTTCCTTTTCCGGGCTCGCAAATACTGTTCACCAGCTAATCTCTATACCTTATATATACACAAATATGGCCAAACCTCGAATACTGCTCTTACATCTGGGGTGCTACTGACGCTTCTATACTCGCTATCTTGGACTCCATTCAGTAGAGAGCTACACCCAATACTGCCATCCCTTGCCGTTGGTGACCTCTCTCTCTTTTATAGATATCTGCACGGGCACTGCTCAAAGGAACTTTCTTCCATAGTTCCCCCCAATAGATCTACCAGGGGAACAGAGCGAATGCACCCTTTTACTGTCCAGGTCACCAGACATAGAACATCTTGTTATGCCCGCTCTTTTGTCCTGAGGACTTTCAAGTTGTGGAATTCCTATTTTGTGAACAGGGATGGATTTATTAGTTTATTCATTTATTGAGAAATTGTCCGGATTCTAATGATCTGTTTATGATGCTACTAAAATAGGATGCCATCTTTTAACAACAATGGCTTACAACCTTTACCAGTACTGTAGATACAATGAACACTTAGTATTCTGTGACTGGATAGATGTGTATACATAGAACCTTGAAGTGTACCTCAAGATTCTGTGACAGTTCCTCAAATGTTTATATCTAATTAAATAACTCAACACTACAAAATAAAATAATACTTACAGAAATATTTGAAAATATCGTAGCTAAAATGTAAAAGACAGCTCTGGGATCTTTATTGAGAATATCTGATGGTGAGTTCTCGATCCAAATGAGACTGAGTATGAAGAATAAAGATAAAGGAATCAACGGTCTAACTGCTTCGCTTAATGATCTCATGTGTCCAGTCCTGTCTCTGTATGACTTATAAATATTATGAAGAACTACAGGTATATTCGAGAGTAGAGCTGAGAGATATATTAATAATTCGAATATTACACCATTTGTCAATCCTCCCGGCAGGGAGTAGTGCCATACTTCATGGCCAAATATCTGAAAAGTAATATACTATTAAGTTACTGCATTATTTAACAAAAATTAATCATCATCAGTCACAAGAAAAAAGACTGAAACATTTATTCAATAAACCAAATTATATAAATTCATTGATTGTTGTTGCCCTTACTTGCTGAAACTGGTCCATACTACATACAGACTTGGAGACTATTTATCTGGCTCCACTGCTGGTTTTCGTTTCTGTAAATGAAGGAAGTAGCCAGCATGTAAGCTAACTAGGGCAGGTGGCCCCTCTGAATTCTAGATGTTCTAGGATGTTCTTCAACGTTTCAGTAACCGGTTTCGCGGCTTGACAGCATCCTCAGACAGAAGAAAATGAGGATGCTGTCTCTTGTCTGACTTGTTTTAATATCTACATTTTCTCTTCAATGGTAAAGCGTTTTCTTTTAATACTGAACGTGGACATTATGTAAACAATACTCTATTCTAACATCAACCTGCCTCAAACGCACGGCAATTAAATACTGATTTGAACAGAAAAACAGTAAGCCACACAAATGTACAGTGGTAAGGAACGTTCATTTCAAGTGGTAAGAGTAACTCAATCATTATGTAAGTGGAAGAACCCATAAATATTTTCTCTTGTACTGTGTACAGTAAAATTGATTAATCATTAGTGTCACATATCAATCAAAAAACATGTGCATCTAGTCCTAGTGTGTATTGAGTGGTCCCAGCAAGGTCAGGCTCTATTGTTTACTTTTGCACATCTGTGTAGCCAATAAAAAAGTGAATGGGTCAGCGCAATAATTACCTTGTTAAAACTGAAATAGCCTAAAAAGCAGTCTCGTTAAATCAGAAATATTTTAATACTGTCTCTTACACAAGTCCATTCAAATTGTCGAAATTTGCTCGTTAAATGAGAAGTTCATTAAATCTGCAACTCGTAAAACGCTAGTAATATTCTACTGTATGTTGTTTGGATGGCCTCAGAATTGTTCCAAAACACTGTGCTTAGTACTCGTCTAAGCACTTGAAGCGCTTTTTGAAACTAGTGCTCACTGCTTTGAGCACTTCATTAAAATACTTAGTACCTAGTAATCCTGAATCACCTAACTCGCGGGAGGGATTCTGCTGGTGGGGGTCGCAACGGGGTGTCCGCAGGGGAGCGTTCTGTCTCCCCTGCTCTGGTGCCTAGTCGTAGACGGCCTCTTAGGGAGGCTCTCGGGAGGGGGGTACGAGGTACAGGGCTATGCAAACGCCATTGTCATAATAGTCTGAGAAAAGGTTACAGAATCAGTGTGGGAGCGCATGCACACAGCAAGGAAAGTGGTGGAAAGGTGGACGGTTGGCCAAGGGCTCAGGGTGAGCCCCGAGAAAGCAACTGTCATACTGTTTACGAGGAGGGCACATAACTCCCACTCTATATGGTAGAAACATCCCAATGGCTAGGGAGGTAAAATATCTTGGGGTCGTACTGGACTCCAAGCTAACTTGGAACGGTCACGTTGACAATACTGCGCAAGGCAGTAATGACCCTAGCCGTCACTAGGCGGCTATATGGAAAAACGTGGGGACTAAGACCTAGTATGGCCCACTGGCTGTACACAAGGCTGGTCAGACCATCATTAACATACGATGCACTGATCTGGTGGCCTAAGGTGACACAATCCTGTGCCAAACAAAAACTAGGCAAGATCCAAAGGATGGATTGCCTACTCATCAAAGGGGCCATGACTTAAACCCCAACAGCCGCCATGGAGGTGTTGCTGGATCTGCTCCCCCTACACTTAGTTATCATGGGAGAGGCCAGGCTAGGACTATACAGACTAACCTGCAATCATAAGACTGAAGATCAACCCAGGCTGCAGGGGCCACTGCAAAATTCAGGAAATCGTGAAGGTGCCCATGCTTGAAATTAGATCAAACTTCGCGTGACCGCGAATCTGCAGGGATAACAAGTTTACAGTGGTAATCCCTGGTCGCGAGGAATGGCGGGGGGAGCCGCCGGGCCTACTACGGGACCCGCTCCGTCTGGCTCACGGATGGATCAGGCGGGGAGCGTGGTACGGGGGCAGGCATTTATTCGGAAGGAGCGAGGGTAAGTCACAGTATTTCCCACGGAGCTCATGTAACCGTCTTTTAGGCGAAATGTACTTCACCTTGCACTGCGTGCCGAGAGAACAAGAGGAGGGGCTACACCAACAAGCGGATCCTCATACCCACAGACAGCCAGGCAGTCATTAGGGCCCTGAGTAGCCCACAGGCAAATTCCAGGCTGGTAAGTGAATGCCGAGACGAGACGAGCAACCTAGCTGGGTAGAATGAGGTCACCTTCATCTGGATGCCGGGTCACTTGAAGGCCAAAGGCAATGAAGAAGCTGATAGTCTGGCGAACAGAGGATCAGCAAAACCATTTATGGGATCAGAACCGGTCCTGGGCATATCGAAAGGCACAGCCCGGGGAACCATCAAGTCCTGAGCCAGGGAACAGCTGAAGGCATACTGGGCAGATTGTCCAGGACTCAAACACGGGAAGTCATTCATTGGGCAACCCAGTCAAAAGAGAGCTGTGGAGCTGCTAAATCTTAGCAGAGAACAGCTCAGGAACATAACAGGACTCTTGACGGGACACGTGGCTGTTAAGAAACACTGCATAAAATAGGGCGGTTCGAGGGGGATCTGGCATGCAGACTCTGCGGGGAGGAGGAGGAATCAACCCAGCACATCTTGTGCGAGTGTAAAGCTCTGGACCGCAAAAGGCAACTGATCTACGGACAGCTTAGACCAGAGACAGAGCAATATAAAACCTAATCCTACCAATGGCTGTGCAGACTAGTTCAAGGCACAGTGATTTTGGAATAGATGGAGTTGAAAAGACTAAGGGTATGCCTAATAAGCCAACGCTGCGGGGCTATCGGCGCGGCAAAGACACGGACGAGCCCTAAGGGAGAAAAAAAATCCTGAAAACAGGTCTCGAACACTTTGAATGCTAGGGAGCTCTTTGCACTGGAAACACTCGCAAGCACCTAAGTATGTACGAGTTTTTAGAAACAAACGCAAAACGCATGAGTTTTTGATACAAAAACACTTTGTTTGCTCTCATGTTCTGACTACAGAAATGATTAAAAATTATTTCCAATCAGGCCCGATCGGGTCATCGTCATTATAACGAGACTTTTTATTAACTTTTTTCCCTAGAGATTTCAGGTTTTTTTCTTGCAACATTGTATTAATCCAGAAAACGATTAGACACAACTACTACCGGATGTCAACGATTTCGACACTATCTTCCAAATTGCTGACAAGCTAATATAAGCACAGTCTTTTAAGATAAAATATAGTACTGGATCAAAGCCACTTCTCAGATTTTTTTAATTGGCTTTATTTATAAACTCAAAGCAGTACTCTGTTCTGGTAACAAGTTCTACAATTAATTACAATATATTAAATCTTCCTGAGATTTGTGGCAATTACAATAATATACTGACACTAAATAGTATTTTACACACAGATAGCATAAACAAATGATTTCCCCCCTATTAAAATATTTTTAACTATGTGCCATTTTGTACATTTAGCAAATGTCCTTTAACGACAGTTGCGAATTTTGCTGGTTGCTGTATGGTCCTTAGTTCTTCAGGAATAGTCTTATAAGATTTTATACTTCCAGTTACTACACTGTTTGGGGGTCGAAAATAGACCGAGTAGTGAGGAAGTGAGTAGCGACCCTCTGGCAGCTGAGTCGAGTGATAGGGAGGACCTGGGGACTTAATCCTCGGATCCTTCACTGGATTTACAATGCGATCGTCAGGCCGAGGATCCTCTATGGGGCGTTGGTCTGGTGGTGTGAACCAAGCTACTACCAGGAAGCCAAACTCTAAAGGCTGGCAATCCTGGGTATCACAGACGCTACGAGGACGACACCCTCAGCTGCGCTAGAGATCTTGTTGATGCTGCCACCACTTCCCATCTGTATCAGAAAAGAGGCTATGGCGTCGCATCTTAGAATGCGAGACTCTGGAAACTGGTGCGGAGAGGGAGCAGTAATAGGGCATGCAAGAGTCGCCAAGGAGGTGGAAAAGGAAATTCCGATTTCCGCCATCAAGGTACGGAATGCAGAGGACGATATTAGGTTGACTAGGCCATATACCCTCAGGATCTCCAGTAGGGATCAGTGGAGGGAAAATGAGGTTGCATTCCAGCCCGCAAGCCTGGTCTGTTTTACCGACGGATCGCGGCGGGAGAATCAACAATCCTCCGGGGCCGGAATATACATCGAGGGCCTGGGGGTGCGCAAGAGTTATGCTCTGGGCGCATATACCACGGCATTCGAAACAGAGGTGTACGCTATTCTGTCTGTGGCCAATAGACAGGATGTGAGAATGAGCCCCGAGAAGTGTGTTCTCCGGGCAGTCTGCGCGGCCAGAATCAGGTCAACACTGATTTAGGAGTGCGCTGACGCCCTCAAAGAACTATCCAGGACAAAGTAGGTGCAACTGGTGTGGGTTCCGGGACACTGTGGCGTAGCGGGGAATGAGGTAGCGAATAATCTCGCAAGGCTTGGTTCCCGGCGGCCGTTCTGTGGCCTGGAGCCTGCGATAGGCATAATTAGGAAGACGGTCACTGTCACCTTAGACGGGTGGATTGAGGAAGCCATGGAGAGGCACTGGGGGTTCGGATGGTGGCCGTAGGCAGGCGAGGGACTTCGTGGAGGGGGCGGATAGAGATAAAGCTGTCTGGCTACTCGGTAGGAGTCGACCTACGCTTCGCCGCATCCTTAGGGTGCTGACAGGCCACTGCGCTCTTAGAAGACACCTCTCATTGATAGGCGTAGAGAGGGATCCCATTTGCCGGGAATGTGGCGAGGATGAAGAAACGTCTTACCACTACCTGTGTGAATGCGAGGCTTTTGGGAGTCTTCGAGCAGAATTGTTCGGTTCGAGGACTCTGCAGAGGAATCAGGTAAGTACCGTCCAATTGAAGACCGTCACGGCCTTCATTTCGAGGTCGGGGCGGTTTGGTGACGGAACCGAGGAGGAGTAGAGCATGGTTGCTGGGTTGCTGGGGTTGGCAAAAAGGGTCCATTGTGGCCTACTTGCTTGGCGTTAGCCTCCCCACCACTGCTACTACTACTACTACTACTACTACTACTACTACTACTACTACACCGTTGAGCTTTATGTTTGTTCTTGATGCTACTGAATATGGGTCTCCCTACTGTCTGGTTGAATATAAATGCACTTCACTATTTTTTATCACTATAATATTTCTTTTCGTTTTGTTATTCATTATGTTATGTATTAATTTGCACTTCTCAATTTTTATGTGTTAATTTTTAAAATATTTAGCCTTTTATACAACTGCTTTGTTGGATAGTACCAGCTTAGACCATATAATATCTTTAATATTCTTTGATTTTTGTTGTCCTTACTTGGTGAAACTGGTCCATACTATATACAGACTTGGAGACTACTTATCTGGCGTCACTGTTGGTTATCGTTTTTGTTAATGCAGAAAGTAGCCAGTGCGTAAGCTAACTGGAGCAAGCGGCCCTTCTGAATTCTAGATGTTCTTCAATGTTCCTGTAAAACCGGTTTCGTTGCTTGACAGCATCCTCAATTTTCTTTTGTCTGAGGATGCTGTCAAGTAGCGAAAACGGTTACAGAAATGTTGAAAAACATCCTAGAACATCGAGAATTCAGAAGGGCCACTTGCCTCCGTCAGCTTACGCGCTGGCTACGTCCTGCACTTACAGAAACGAAAACCAACAGCGACGCCAGAGAACTAATTTTGCAGACTCTTAGAAGAATTTTAGAAAGTTCGAGTAGCACGTTTTTGGAAAGCTCTTCTGATTCTCTATTCAAAGCAGTAATTTTATAATCAACTGATTTGTTTTTTAGATTTAGGTTTCAAAACTTAGCTGCAATTTTAAAATCGACAGATTGGTTTGTGACATATTTGCTTTCAAAACTTCAAAATAAACCAAATTTAGTAAAAAAATGTATTAAAACAATCCACATTGGAATTTAAAGTAAAAGAAAACATGACAAAAAAATTATCAAAAAGCTACCTATAGATTACCATAATTTTTACTTCTTTGAACCAACTCTTACACTGTATCAAGAAAACACAAGACTAATTTTTTTAACAAACAGTTTTAACAAAAGCAACATATTGGGAATTGCATTTTAACTTACCCCAGTAACTAAAAATGTGATAATAGTGCCCCACATGGAGAAGTCGTATCCCCAAGGTAAGAACAGCACCCCAGTGTTGTATTTTTCCCAGTGGGATAAATAGAAGTTGAGTAATATGTTCCACATCATGTAGAACATACGATAAGGTTCAATGCTGTACTTGGGCCCCCGTCCAAACAATGCATAAGTTGACATGGCAACCAAACCCACTGTGTAAGAGTCCAAGCCATGATCGAACAGTTCGCCCAGCGGACCACTAGAGCCCGTACGACGGGCTTGCTTACCATCTATACCATCTATGAAAAAAATATAAATTACTCTCATGATTATTATTTGCAAAGTTAATTTGTTTGGAATACCCAATTTAAATTAGTGTATCATAAATTCGCTACCAACAAAAATAAATAATACATATCTCAGTAATATAGTGCCTTTAAAATAAGCAAGTCGCTACAGGAAAGTTTCGAAGCGTTAATGTCGTAAAACCCTTGAAAAATAAATAAGAACGTGCCAAAAAGGAACCACAAAAGGGCCTTTATTCGTAAAGATCATTTATATAAATTTCTACTTATATAAGAGGCTTTATTCGTAAACATCATTTATATAAATAGAAATTCGTTATACCTGTCTCCTTTTCGTGTAAAGGTTTCCTCATTATTTAGAGAGAGAGAGAGAGAGCGAGAGAATGTAATTTATGCGCTTTAAAAGTTTCACCATCTCAGTGGTTTACGGCACAGTACCAGACCCGCCTAAAATACTTCTCCGTATTCTTACGGAGAAGTATTTTAGGCCGGTATGGTACTGTGCCGTAAACCACTGAGATGGTGAACTTTTAAAGCGCATAAATCACATTCTCTCGCTCTCTCTCTAAATAATGAGGAAACCTTTACACGAAAAGGAGACAGGTATAACGAATTACGGCACCTGCTAGGAAGGGATGCGTGGATGTACCAGAGTAAGTGGTAATAACCTAGGTGTCCAGTGCAGCTACAGCGGCAATGTCGAGCTTCTTAGAAGCCTTAGCTAATTGAGGGTAAGGGATTAAAGTAAATTATTATCGTGAAGAGCACTAACGATTTGTTTAATTAAGAGGGCCTCCGAGAATGCAGTTTTCAGGAACCGCTTTTGGAATCTTATATTTTATGGAACCGCTTTAGATATTCCTGCCGGAAATTGCTTCTTGTAGGATTTCCTGTGGAAATTGTTTAAAAGATTCCGAACTTAACAAAGATGTGACTCCCAATACTCCATATAAGGATGTATTGCTTTCCTTGAGTGATTATAGTAACGAGCCTGTATAGTCAAATGTCATCACTATGAACACCGATGATGTCGTTATCGCCCATATGATTTTAACTATGCTTGCGACGATACGGCAAATTACCACAGATATTGTTACTAACGTCCAAATAGAGTTCGTGGATAAATTGGGCTACTGCGAAACCGTGAACAGGTTAATTTTTTAACAACAAAAAAAATGCTCGGACAATTCGATTTTTATTTTCATTTAAAATGTCTAATTTTCAATTGTCAATAATTCTTAAACAATTAAAGATAGGTACAGGACATCATAAATAAAACATCTAGAATTTTCCAAGAAATCAACAAATGCAATAATATACAGGGTGTTCCATCTAAAAAAGATGATATTTCTTTTATGTAACTCCCTACATAGACTAGTATTAGCTAAGAAATGCAGAATTGAAAATAAAAATTGACGTGTGCGAGCGTCTTTCTTTTAAGTTAACCTGTATACAGCGATTCCTATTATTCCAAACTTTATGACCACTGTGTATATATACAGGGTCATTGATGGGCGATGGTAGGTTAGACGTTTACGGAAAACGGGACATAGGATTAATCTAAACATTTGGATACTGCCATAAATACGCACGACCTGTCTTTCTAAAATATTTTCATTTTGGCGGTGTTGCCGCTTCTCCTCAAAAGTAGTGACAACATTCTTATTTTTTAAAAGAACACATGTATATTATTTTATTTTTAGAATTGAAATTTCTTTATGATCATTTTTTCTTAATAGCTTCCTATACATATCTACACCGGTTTTCGAGATAATACTTATTTAATTATTTTTTTCCAGAAAAATGGTACCACTGAAATTTTAATTAGGCTGCTATTTGAACCCATAGAAGGCTGAAATTTCGGGCACAGTTTCCAAAGCCTGGTATTTAATAGTTACCTAAATAAATTCATTTCATGTTATACAAAGCCGTTTAAAATTGATTATTTTAACGTGACACGCAAAAACGGCCAAAACTTTATTTTTTTTCAAATAGGACAGCCTGTATATTAGTTAAATTCTGAAAGGCAATTAAATTTCCTCCAAGTTGATGTACCATAGTGGTATACCTAACTCGTCAAGTTTTCGAAATAATCGCAATAATTACTAAAAAACACATGATCTTCACATAATTTGTATTAGTTGGTCATGTAAGGCCAAGTGATTTGACAATTGTTTAATTGTTTACTGTGTTTGACAGACGCCGAAGTTTTAAGATTCATTTGCTATTTTCCACTTAATATTTATTTGAAAACAAGTTAAAATGGAACGAAATCATTACTCAAATGAAGTTTTGATGACACTATAAAAATCTCGAATGCGTATAAAAGTCCTACATTTCTGCAGTAGGACACGCTCTTTTACGAACCAGCTGTATAAAAATCTCCACATTTTTCTGCTATAGAAATCTGCAGTAGGACACAGTCTTATGAACAAACTGTATAAAAATCTCGAATGCGTATAAAAGTCCTACATTTCTGCTATAGAAACTTGCAGTAGGACACGCTCTTTTACGAACCAGCTGTATAAAAATCTTCAATGTGTATAAAACTTCCACATTTCTGCTTTAGAAATCTGCAGTAGGACACACTCTTTTAGGGAGAAGCTGTATAACAATCTGGCAATGTGTATATAACTATTTATTATACCCATGTAAACATTAGGATAAACAAAAGAGCCACGGTGGTTCGGTGGTAAGAACATGTGCCTCTGAACTGAAGGGTACTGGGTTCGATCCCAAGCTTCTCCTTTCACTTTTCCAGTACATTAACATTAACCGAGGTTGTGGCATTGTATTTGAGCAAGTCGAATCTCTGAACGTTCCGCCCTTCGGAGGGGGCGTAAAGCCGTCGGTCCATGCGCTGTTGGGCACGTTAAAGATCTCTACACTCCTTACAGAAAAGGAGAGGTTCGGCCAAATTTCCAGGATAGTGACGTGAAACTGCTCCCTGTTGTCGGGGGTTGGTCATAGTGGCGGAAATATACCGACGTTAGAGAAACAAAAACAGGACGAACAAAGACAGTTCACCTGTAATAAAACTACATAATTCTATGCATGCAAGTGGTAAGAAAACAATAATAGACACATCAAAAGTTATTTAAAGAAAACAAATTATAATGTGGGTAAATAAGTAGTTAATTGTAAAAAAACAAAGTGAAGGTCAGATGATTTTTAATTATGTACTATACAAAACTTGTCCACATTATTTTCTGATGTATATCTATATTCATTGCAACTAGCAAAATTATATTTAAATAACTTGGCTCAACAATTTATATCCAGTATAATTTGATTGGTAAACTCTATTTCATTATTATATATTTCTAATGAAGGCATTCAAATATTCATGACATTCCTTAGTCATTATATTATTTGGATATTGTGTATGTGAATTATTATCATTTCTAGGTTATTAGTATCTCCCTAAATAGAATAAAATATTAGTTCATTGTCAAGGTTTTAACTGGAAATACACTGATGTGTAATTATTTATCTAGGTAAAGGAACATATCATTTCCTAGTTAACTGATTCATCAATACTTTGTAGAAACTCATAACAAGCAAAACATTTATTTGTGAAATGTTATGGCTATTTTTTATACATGAAATATTCCCTAACTAGGACCTTAGAACTCGGTTTCAGTAGTCATTTCAATTTTAGTGAATTTTCTTTAAAAAATTCACCAATGAAGAGATCGCGAATTTCTTCAAATGAACGCTAATTAGACCACCTAGAACACATATCCGGGGTCAGTTTCAATATATATATATATATATATATATATATATATATATATATATATATATATATATATATATATATATATATACGCGCGCGTGTGTGTGTCACACTGATAACTCAAAAAATAATAGGCCGATTTTGATCAAATTTGGTGAGTACCTTCCTTTTGTAGCAAACATTTTGAGTTTTCTTTCGGAAAATTTTTCGTAAAACGAAAAATTCACTAATGCGGAGATCTGTGTTTATATATATATATATATATATATATATATATATATATATATATATATATATATATATATATATATATATATATATATATATATATATATAATATGCATCACACCGATAACTCAAAAAATAATGGGCCGATTTTAATGACATTTGGTACGTGCCTTCCATTTGTAAGTGTCTTGGATAAGTTCGTTAGCCAGGAAAATCGGACCAGTTTTTCCGAGAAAATTTTAGGTTTTCCTTCGGAAATTTTTCGTATCTCCGAAAGTAACAGACAACCAAATTTAGCATATAGGTTTCTACTGTCCACCTTACCCTACGTGCCAAAATTCAGATCCCTAGGTTGAAAGTAAAAAAGTTATAGGCATTTTAGAAAAAAAAAAATTGGGTGCCACTGGTGATCAGAGCAGAGCACATGAACAAAATATTTTGTGTGATTAACAAAACCAATTGAATATTACATCCAACGGTTGGGTTTTCTTGACGCAAAAACGTCAAGAAGTAGCAGAAAAAATATTTTGAAAATTTGATATTTTTTCTTCTTCAAACGTCAAAGTCGCGATTTGAAACGTCAAAATTTGCAATTTTCAGACAACGAATTTGGAACAAATACTGATTGTGTAGACGATATGTCGTAAGAAGTGTGATTTACAAAGTCTTTACATTCAGCTTCAACCATCATTGTCCTTCATTTTACTAAAATATCTCCGAAAGTAACAGACAACCAAATTTAGCATATAGGTTTCTACTGTCCACCTTACCCTACGTGCCAAAATTCAGATCCCTAGGTTGAAAGGAAAAAAATTAGACATTTTAGAAAAAAAATTTGGGTGCCACTGGTGATCAGAGGAAAGCACAAGACCAAAATATTTTGTGTGATTAACAAAACCAATTGAATATTACACCCAACGGTTGGGTTTTCTTGACGCAAAAACGTCATGAAGTAGCAGAAAAAATGTTTTGAAATTTTGATATTTTTTCTTCTTCAAACGTCAAAGTCGCGATTTGAATCGTCAAAATTTGCAATTTTCAGACAACGTATTTGGAACAAATACTGATTGTGTAGACGATATGTCGTAAGAAGTGTGTTTTACAATCAGCTTCAACCATCAATGTCCTTCATTTTACTAAAATATTTTCAGAAAATCCATTTCAAATAGACCCTCTTTCTGATGCTTCGGCAGTAGTTTCAGCTATAGAGTTTATGGTTTAGTAGTCCATAGTTTAGCAAATTTTCGTCGAAACAATTCGTTCATTAAGAAAATTCACTAATAGAGAGACTTTTGGATTTTTTCTCATATGAGCGCAAATTAAGGCCCCTAGACCAAGGTCAATTTGAATTGTAAGTTTTTTTCACAAAATTTGGAGTTTTTTCCAAATTAAAAATAAAATCTGAAAGACGTGAATGGAAACACTTGAGTGGTTGAATGGTTGACAAGGACAGAGTGGTTAGCTTCCATGAGTAGATCGATACATACTATAGGCCCAAACAATACAAAGGGGTAAAACATACTACCCGAACTAGCGCTCGAGAAATCTCGACCACCAAAATCCCGAAAACCGCTGTCAACAACTACGACGTTAGAATGAATGATGACATGAAATTAAAAATGATGTGATTGTTTTTAGTGAATTTTCTAAAAATAATTCACTAATGAGGAGAGAATTTTGAAAAAATTTCTTTAAATGAGCGCGAACTAGGACACCTGGAACCGATTATATATATATATATATATATATATATATATATATATATATATATATATATATATATATATATATATATATATATATACTTTATTTGTTTGCTGTACGTTTGTGATTTCTTATTGGTTTGCGCGGACTGCAGTTTCGAACCGTCCCGGTTCATTATCAGCACGCTACTGACTGTTATCGCTCCTGTGTGGTCTACGTCTGTGATTGTACGTCGCGCCTGCGCCGTGTGCTTCTATTGGTCGGTTTCCTGTTCTCTGATTGGTTGTGCCTTCGGACTGTGTAGTGTGTATCGGTCTCCTGTCTTGATCACTGTGGTTTGATAATTTGTCTATTTGTATGGCCTTTATTAAGTTTTGTTTAAATGTTTGTATTTGGATTTGTTCTGGCATTAATTGTTTCTTATTGTTTGTTTGTTGAATGTAGTATTGTTCCCAGATTTCCATTTTTTTGTGGTCTTTAACATGTTTGAGTAGTTGTAATTGGGTGATGTCTGGTTTTTGGTGTTTTCTGTTGTGAATGTGTGTAGCTACGTTTGATTTGTAGCTAGGTATGTGGATTTTATCTAATGCTGTTATATGTTCATTGAATCTTGTTTCTATTGATTTTTTTGCCATTCCTATATATTTTTTATTGCATGTGTTACATTCTATTTGATATATTCCGTTTAATTCATGTGGGTTGTGGTCTTGTTTTTTATTTATTTTGTTTATTATTTTGTTATTGGTTTTGTAGCTCATTTTTAAGTCATATTGTTTGAGTGTTTCTGTTATTTTTTTGATGTGGTGGTTATAAGTGAATGTTGTGTATTTTGTGTTTGTTTCTGGTGTTTTGTTTTCGGTTTTGGTGATTTGTTTGTTTTTTATTTCTTTTACTAGTTTTTCTATTGTTTTCATGTTGTATCCATTTCTTTCTGCTATTTGTATTATGATGTTGTACTCCTTTTCTCGTTCGTCGTTATGAAGTGGTACATTTAGCATTCTGTTTATTAAGTATCTGTATGCGGCCATTTTGTGTGTATGTGGGTGTAGTGAGTGTTTAGGTATAGTGATGTCTGTTTGTGTAGGTTTTCTGTATATTTTGTATTCAAACTGGTTTTCTTTTCTGGTCAGTGTTAAGTCTAGGAAGTTTATGGTGTTGTTTGATTCTTTTTCTACTGTAAATTTTATGTTTTTGTTAATTTGGTTTATTTTTTCAAGGATATTGTCTATGTTGGTTTTTTGATTGTCGTATATTATTAATATAGCATCGACGTATCTTATCCATTTGATATTTGGGTCTGTCTCTTTTATGATGGTGTTGATTTTATCTTCTAACTGTTGTATGTATATTTCTGCCATGATGCTTGATAGTGGAGATCACCGGGACGGTTCGAAACTGCAGTCCGCGCAAACCAATAAGAAATCACAAACGTACAGCAAACAAATAAAGTGTATATTTAAAGGTGATTACAGTGTAGTGCAATATTCCTAAAGATATATATATATATATATATATATATATATATATATATATATATATATATATATATATATATATATATATATATATATATATATATATATATATATGAGAGGGACTGTAATTTAAACGCAATTGACTAATTTCTAATTTTCAACTGTCGTTCCATAGGCACTAATAGGGATTCACAGGATAGCTTAGCCGCATATAAATATCAAACACTTACGATTATTCAGCGTTTTTCTCCTGCAGATAGGTGTTGGAATCTTGCCTTTGCTCGTATAATTCGCCGCCAACTTCTTCAGTCTTGCTAACAATACTGAATCTCACTACAACTGCAGGTGGATAAGGTATGTCAACTCATGCGAACATGGGTTATTAGCTAGCTAATCGTCGGAGCACGGGTAACTCGCGAACGACGTGCTTTCTGGTTGACATCAAAAACTCAACTCTCTTGAAACGAACAAGACTTCGTAAAAATGCGATCGCGCACATGCGCAGTGCACCAAACCATCGAGAAATGCATAATAGATACATACGGCTAATTAATTCCCGCCGAGCACCAAGGAACGAAAGTAAACTAAAACGTCATAGTCTGCACCAATAATAATAATACAAATAAAAAAATGGAAATAAAATATAAATAAGTAAAAAATAAATAAAAATAATTATTACATTCTTGAACATTCCGCACCCCGTAAAATACTATTTTACTCTACCCTACTGATTTGGCGACGGACACAGTTTAGTAACTGGCCGTTTCAACTCTCCCAACGCCGTTTTCACGGTAACTACGCGAATGATACCGTCTGCTCCTGGATGGACTGAGCTGACACGGGCCATACGCCATCGCAGAGGTGGTGACAACTCATCTTTAATTAAAACAAGAGTACCGACTCTCACGGGATTTGTTTCTGAATCCCACTTATTCCGCTGCTGCAAGGTATTAAGGTATTCGTGACTCCAACGGCGCCAAAACTTCTGTTGGAAAGCAGAGATATGTTGCCAACGTGACAAGCGAGACAACTTTAAATCTGACAAGTCATGTTCAATGAAGGAACCCAAGGGTTCTAAGTTTAAGAAATGCGAAGGGGAAAGAGCAGTTAAATCATTGGGGTCAGAGCTTAAACTACAAAGAGGTCTAGAGTTCAGAACAGCTTCAATTTGTGTGAAAACCGTCGACAATTCTTCGAAAGTAAGAATTTGATCACCTATAATTCGAGTTAAATGAGATTTAACTGACTTTATCCCAGCTTCCCATAAACCACCCATATGTGGTGCGGAGGGCGGATTAAAATGCCACTCGAAATTTGCCATTTCCACTGCAGATTTCATACAATCAAGAAGATATCTGCTGGCACCAACGAAATTTTTACCACAGTCGCTGTGAATTCTAACACAACTTCCTCGACGAGACACAAATCGACGAAAAGCGGCCAGAAACGCCTCGGTGGAGAGATCCGAAGCGAGTTCCAAGTGAACAGCCTTGGTGGTGAAACATACAAAAAGGCAAAGATAAGATTTCAAAGTTTTTGCACCCCGGCCTTTATTCATAGTAATAGTGAAGGGGCCGCCGAAATCCACACCCACAAATTTAAAAGCCTTTATTTCCGATAATCGAGAGGAAGGCAAATTACCCATAAGTGGATATATGACAGGCGGGTTCACCCTAAAACATGTGTGACATTTTGACAACACAGTTTTAATCGCACGGTGGGGAGATAATATCCAAAACTGTCGCCGAAGCAAACAATGCAGGGTATTAAATCCTGGATGTAAGTAGAATTTATGATAGTATTCAATGATAAGAACAGTCAGGGCATGTTTTCTTGGGAGCAAAATAGGATGCTTAGCATCGAAATTCAATGAAGAATTCCTCAATCTACCACCAACCCTTAAAATATTTTTATCATCAAGAAATTGATTAAGTTTCCTAATACTCTTTGAACAATTTCTATTTTGTGACAACAATTCTATGTCTGATTTAAACACAAAATGCTGCACTAACTTTATTAGTCTCAATAACGCATCTTGCAGTTCCAGATGGGTAAACTTCTCACCCACCCTTTTCTTGTTCCGACAATATGAAGCAAATCTCAGGCAGTAGCATATTACACGTTGCAACTTAGACAATGAGGAGAATCTACCAATAAATGAGAAGAAGTCCTCTGTTATGAAAACGGACAACGAATTTTTCACTTCCTCATGGAAGATTTCAGTACTATGTTCCTGAGAGATGCTTTGCTCTGGCCAATGCTCAGAAGTCAAACATAGCCAGGCAGGTCCAGTCCACCATAAGGGATGTGCAACTAGCTGCGATGGAAATATACCCCTACTAGAACAATCAGCAGGGTTCTGTGAGGATGGGACATATCCCCAGCAATGAGGAGGAACGAGTTCCTGAATTTGTGCGACCCTATTCGCCACAAAGGTCTTCCACCGGTGAGAGGGAGAAGCCAGCCAGTTAAGCACCACTTTTGAATCTGACCATGCGAAGAGTTTATAATTTCTATGGACTAATACAAAGGCAGGTAAAATTGCGTTTACCAATTCAGAAAGCAGTAAAGCCGCACATAATTCTAGCCTGGGAAGAGACACTTTTTTTAACGGACTGACCTTCGACTTAGCAGCTACGAAATATATTTGAATGGGATCTGAAAGTATCCTAAGATAAACAACTGCAGCATACGCCTTTTCAGACGCATCACAGAAGGCATGAAACTCAACAGCATGATTTAAATCGTCCATGTGAGTATATCTTGCTATGTGTATGCTAGACAGTAAGTGTAGTTCAGATTGATATTGATCCCACTGCTGTGTCACAGCCGGAGGCAAGGGGTCATCCCAACCAAGTTTCAATGTCCAAATATGCTGAATTAGGCATTTTGTGAAAACCGTACAAGGAGATAAAAACCCCAAAGGATCAAAAATCCTGGCTAACTCCGACAACATTGATCGCTTTGTACAAACACTTTGCCTCTGTCTTACTTCAAATGTAAACTGATCCAAGAGTGGGTTCCATTGTAGACCTAAAATCTTAATAACGATTTCCTTTTCCGCATCAAATGAAATATTTTGCTGAAATTCCGTGGAAATATTATTCAGAACTTCCTGACTGTTACTTGCCCATTTACGTAAAGGAAAACCACCCGCTTCACAAAGCCCAATTATTTGTCTCTGTAATTCCGCTATTGCTTCCAGCGAAGAGGCTCCTGTGATAACATCGTCGACATAGACATCATTTTTCAAGACTTCTGATGCTACAGGAAAACTGCTGCACTCATCAACAGCGAGCTGTTGTAGTGTACGTAATGCCAGATAAGGAGAGGGTTTGACTCCAAACGTAACCGTTTTAAGTCTGTACTCTCGTACCGGCTCATCATCTTTGAATCTCCACAAAATACGCTGATAGTCACACTGATCGGAAACTACCTGAATCTGACGATACATGTGTTTAATGTCAGCAATAACAACAAACTTATGGAAACGGAAACGAGTCAACAAAATTGCAATATCCTGTTGTAATTTGGGACCCGTGTACAATGTATCATTTAACGAAAGACCATTACTTGATTTTGCTGAAGCGTCATAGACAATTCTCAACTTCTTCTCATTAATGACCGCATGATGAGGAATATAATACACATCCTTTTTTTCAATTTGTGCTTCTGGCACAACTTCCATATGATTAGAATCCAAATATTCCTTCATACAATTTATATAACCTGCACGAATGCTAGGATTCTTTAGGAGAGATTTCTCTAACGAGTAAAATCTCCGAAGAGCCATATCACGAGAGCGTCCTAAGTGGCAACCATCCTCTCGGAATGGAAGTGACACCACATACCTACCTGAAGGATTTCTCGAATGAGTTTCCAAGAAATGGCGTTCACAATAACTGTCTTCTTTATTGGTTATTACAGAGGGAACATTTTCTAATTCCCAGAATTTGCTAACTATATGATCAATTGAAACCTCTGAAAATAAACAAACCTGCTCAGACTGTTGCGGCACTCCACATGTCACCTTTCCCATTAGAATGTACCCAAAAATAGTATTTATCGCAATGGGATCACCAATCCCTTCACCCTTAACTACACCCCCTGTCAACAGATACGGAACAAATTCCGCACCTAACAACATATCTAAGGGCTGAGGTAAATGAAACTTTGGATCGGCCAATTTGAGGCCATCAAGATGCTTCCAATTTTGAGGGTCCACGGTTGTATCAGGCAAATCCGAACAAATTTTTGGTAAAACAACAGCTTCTATGTTCAAGGTTGGGGCCAACATGTCACGAGGTCGAATATAGCAATTTACTATATCCTTTCCAACAGCAGATGGTGTTTGACTTAAACCTCTAACTGTGACGCAAGAGCTTTTCCTTCGAAGACCAAGTCTCTGAACACATGCTTCCGAAATGAAGGATAACTGGCTGCCTGAATCCAAAACCACACGAATGAGTTGAGAACTGCCTGAGCAATCAACACTCTCCACAACAGCAGTACCCAACAACACCGTCGAAACAGATGCCAAAACACTTAGGCCAATATTACTAGAACCACCTTGCCCCATCGGACACAAAATCTGATCAGCTTGTACCCCAGTTGAAGAGCTTTGTAGTTCATCTACATTTGAACCATCTGATGTTGATGTCTCAGAGTTTAAGCAAACATTAGTGTGCTGACTGGTTAAGCCTGAATTGTCTGATTTGGATCTATCCTTGTGAACCTGTCCCTTAAAATGCAACAAAGTGTTATGTCTCTGCTTACACTGGCCACACTTTCTCTTTGATTTGCAACCTGAAACACGATGTGACTCACCAAAGCAAAGTATACAACGATTCAATGATTTTATCACAGTAAATCTATCCTGAGGTGACTTATTTAAAAATACATCACATTTATATAGCTCATGTTTGGATTCACAAAGACTACATTTACATGAATTCACAATCAACGAAATCCGTGAAGATTTAGTTGAGGGACCAGCTCTCCTACCTTTAGTATCAAAGTCCCCACAAGAGTTTTCAAGTGCCCGAGCCTGGGCATAAACAAACTCAACCAACTCCTGAATTGAGGGCAATGCATCATCTAAAATAGTTAACTCAAACCGTTCCCTAGTCTGGCCATCCAATTTACGAACAAGAAGATTCAGCAACAAAAAATCAAGTTGATTTTTAAGGTCAGGAATTATTGACCTAAATGCACTTAAATTTTCAGAAAAGCTATTTATGACATGATTTAAATTTTTTGAAGTTCGCTCCATTACAGGAGGAATTTTATACAAGGCCTGCAAATAACTACCTGCTATGATACGTTTATTCATGTATCTTTTATCCAGTAAATTTAAAGCAATTGGATAGTTTGAAGCAGTTAATTGCAGTGATTTAACTAAAACACTAGCTTCACCTTTCAAAGATAAAAGTAAATAATGAAATTTTTCAATATCACTTAAATTCTGATTTTCATCAACTAAGCTTTTAAACAATTCAATAAAACATTGATATTCTTTTATGTCACCAGCAAAAGAAGGAAGCTGTATCGCAGGAAGTTTGACACATGTTTGCTTAGAGCCTTCAGTATTAGTCTTACTTACAGTTGTCTTTC
The DNA here is from genome assembly GCA_964006375.1 of Tillus elongatus. Taxonomy (NCBI): domain Eukaryota; kingdom Metazoa; phylum Arthropoda; class Insecta; order Coleoptera; family Cleridae; genus Tillus; species Tillus elongatus. The sequence continues at coordinate 7,575,050 of OZ023264.1, read as the reverse complement.
TTTCCAATATTTCCAAAACACACCGTTGTTTTTCTTTAATTGAATAATACAAGTCTTCAAAATTTTGCAAACATTCATGTTCCTGATCTAATTTTTCCTCTTGGTCATTTTCAATAAACATTTCTAGGATTTTAGAGTGAAGTAACTGATGTGCAGAGTTTAACTGGTATAAGTCCTCACATCTAGTCAAAGCTTTATATATATCACACTCATCTTCACTTCTCTCAGCAACTATTAACAACTCAAGAATTTTCTGGCATTTAGAACTAATAATAAATGTTTCTGTCTTTAAAAGTTTCAATTTTTTATCCATTGTAATTAGTCAGACAGCAAATTAACAAACTAAAAGTCTAACTTGCAAACAAGTTAATAATTTCACGAATGAAATTAAGCTATTGTTTTTTATGTATCAACTAATTGATACAAAGTATTCGAATATTATGTATTTTATGTAAACAACGAATTGATTCCAAGTTTGATCACTTCTATCATGTAAACATTAACATAACCTATCTTATGTATATTAGGCACAAAGAGGTTGTATATGTTAGAGGGAACAAAGCCGAGTTTGCAGCCTGTCGATTTCCCACTCCTGTCACCGTCCAATCACAAACAAAATTTTGAATAACGCGCTAATGTGTTTTGTTTTGATTCGTTCCCCCAACCGCTCTTGAAGTTATTGTCAGCTGTCAACAAGTATTTGAAGTGTTTGTTGATTTGCGATTAGAGGTTATCTTGTGTGTTTTGCCGTTTTTTAGCAGTGTTTTAAGAGTGTAAAAGTTAAAAAATGCCAAGGTGTATTGTGAAGAACTGTATGTACAATAAAAGTGCCAATTATGAAAAGGATAAAGCAACTGTGCATTTATTTCGGTAAGTTGTTTACATGTCTTCTGTTTCCTTGTTTGGCGCCAAATGTTTATTGGTTTTCACAGGTCCGTATTTACACATTGTATTGCTTTTGTTAAATCTTTAGCATTTATTATTGTCAATTGTGTTTTTTTAAGAAATAAAATCTTAATAATGCATTATTTATTGAATATTTGTAATGAAATTAAGCATTTTGTTTGGCAATTATTATTTGAATTAGATGTATTTACCTATGTAGTTCCAGTAGAAGCAGAAAAAAAGTAGAATAGTTTCGTTTTATCTATTACTGCATCTTTCTAGAGGTTCAGTCACTGATAAAGTAGATAATTCGAGATATTATTTTCAGATTTCCCAAAGCTGGTGAAAGATACGAGGCTTGGAAACGAGCATTAAATTTAAGCGATGAAGATATTTTTATGAACTCAAATGTGTGCAATTTACATTTTACCGAGGAATCTTATGATTTAGAAAAATCACCTTTTGCAGTATACTTAAAAAAAAGTTCTATACCTGTATTGGTAAGTACTGAATCAAGGTTATTAATTTATGTAACTATTAGTGATATATATATATATATATATATATATATATATATATATATATATATATATATATATATATATATATATATATATATATATATATATATATATATATATATATATATAGCCAAACAGCGGTTTTTCAATGGCACTGCTATCAGTGATGGCTATTTTTAAATAACAGGGACTTTAAACAGCTACTGCGATTGTGGTTTAGCCATTTACAATGCTGCATGTGCGTATGCTATTATTTTAAACACTTACAAGGTGTTAGTGTTAACCGCTTAATTGAAACCACAATATGATCTTCAGATAGCTTTTAAATTATATTAATTTTAAAACTACTCAGATTTTTACTATTAATAGAAGTTCTATAAAATTAGCATATTACAAGAATATACGATGAGAGAAATCTACATATTATTTTTATTTTAATATAATGAAAAAGTTGGAAGGCATATATATGCTACAGTTCGGTGCTGCTTTAATTTTAGATTCAGCAGGTTTTTCCATGATATAATGACTTACAAGATATATGATATTGCGCATATGCCCCGTCCCCTCCTATGACATCACATGGTGAGTAACGTTATAGAAGGCCAACTACACACTTAACACAAAGTCATTCGCAATCAAAAAGTTTCTATACGTCAGTTTAATGTGGTTGAAGTTACATTCCATTCCATTTTTATATTACATATATATATATATATATATATATATATATATATATATATATATATATATATATATATATATATATATATATATATATATATATATATATATATAAGTGAAGTATAATAATTAAGGGGAGCCCTGAATTAGCATTGGTGATACACACACAAACTTAAAAAGTAGAGAAGACGTTCGTAGACATTTACAGGGGGCGTTAACATTCATAAACTTGATTTGATCATCATGTCACATAATCATAGTATAGTATTCTGATCTTAAAAAATTAATTCCAGCTGTATGCACTCAAATATCAGTAAAATACCTAATTTGTTAAGGGGTTGTGATGAAACGTCAAACTCCACTGTACGACAGCATATTATTATTGCATTGGACTCACCACATGACGCCATGCGCGTGACGGTTCTAAAAATAGATAGTCTCATTATCATATCTCGCGTTATTTGTATCATGAGTTTTTCGTTTTCTACCTATAAGAAAAGGAGAAATGTTGTATTCTAATACTGGCGAGAAGGAAAGTATACAGATACTTCTACTCGCTCGCACAAACTGCGATTGCGTGTATTATGAATACAGCAATTGCTGTTTGTCATGGAGTTTTTAGTATAAGATGAATTTCATAGAAATAATTACTCTAATGATTTGTGTAAATCTCGGTTTTCACAATCGCTGTTGTTTTGTGTTTTAATAACAGCTGCTAACAGCGATCTTTTAATAGAAGCGATTAAATCACCGGTAGCTATATATCGCTCATCTCTAGTAACTATGCTACTAATTACATTCACGTAATATATTGTTATGATATTTATCGTAATTTAATTAGCCCTGCAAATTTACATTAATGGTATTCGTTTCAAATTTATTTATGCAGGTAACAAACAAGCCATCAACACAAGTCGTTTTTGGCGAGCAGCCAATGACTGATATAACTGCTATCAATGTGCCATTTGCAGCTGACCCGTCAACTAGTACTTGGTCTGGTAGCAATGTACCTGTAATGGATTATTCTCGGCCATCAACAAGTGCTGGTTTTTATGAAGAGAAAACTGTTGTAGAGGTACCGCAAAGATCGTTTAGTAGTTTAGGATTTGCTGAAATGAAAACACCTTCAATGCCACCCACTTTGAAGGAAATGGTGAGTTAAATTCAGTTTTTGCCGTTTATGAAATCAGTATAATTTTAAAAAACCTAATATGTTATTCCATCACATTTTATATGGTGTTTAAGTTTGTATAGTCCATGATTAAATAAGTTAGAAACAACTGTTTTGCAATTTATCTCAACCACTATTAACCAAAATGTGTTGTTGGAAATTTTGTTTATATATTCATTTTACTTGAGAAAATAAATGGTTTATCATTGAACATTTTTTATAGGTTGTTACACCGCGCAAACGTAAACTGAAGAAGCAGTTATTCGATGCACGAAAAAAAATTAAACGGCTCAGCAGTAGTGTTCATCATTATAAGAAGAGAACAGCAACCCTTGCGAATATAATCAAACAACTAAAAGGTAAAGTAACCGACGAAACATTAGAAACATTAATGCAAATAGGACCTAATGAAGAATTTTTACAAAGACAATTAGGTCGTAAACATAAGTATGAAAATCAACTTAAAGCTTTTTCTCTTACGCTGCATTATTACTCTCCCAAAGCTTACAGTTTTGTCAGAAACACATTTAACTCGGCTCTTCCTCATCCAAAAACTATATCTAGATGGTATCAAAGCGTTAATGGGGAAGCTGGTTTTACGTCAGAGGTGTTCAACTTATTAAAGTCAAAATCAGAAAGCACAGATGGAAAACTTATATGTTCTTTAGTCATAGATGAGATGGCAATTCGCCAACATATAGAATGGGATGGGGTAAAATATTATGGGTTTGTAGATTTTGGTACAAATCTTGAGACCGATTGTAACCCTGTAGCCAAGGAAGCTCTTGTTTTTATGCTTGTTAGCATTAATCAATCATGGAAGCTTCCTCTTGGATATTTTTTAATCGACTCTTTAAGGGGTACACAAAAACAAAATTTGCTATTACAGTGTTTAACGCTACTAAATGAGTCGGGCATATACGTGGTCTCAATAACTTTTGATGGGGCAACAAATAACCTAACGTTAGCAAAAGAACTTGGCTGCGATTTGAATTGGAGGAACATTAACTCTACGTTTGTTGATCCTAGTTCAGGTAGGAAAATTGCAGTCTTTTTTGATCCATGTCATATGATCAAACTGATAAGAAACACATTAGGCGATAAAAAATTAATAATTGATGAGAATGGGGAAAATATAAAGTGGGATTATTTAGTAAAATTAAATGAGTTACAGGATCAGGAGGGCGTTCATTTGGCAAATAAATTAAGAAAATCGCATATATTTTATACAAATCAAAAAATGAAGGTTAAATTAGCCACACAACTTTTTAGCCACTCAGTGGCACATTCTTTGGAATATTGCAATGAAGTTTTACATCTTGAGGAGTTCAAAGAATGTGAGGGAACTGTGAAATTTATCCGACTTATAAACAATTTATTTGACATTCTTAATTCTAGAAATTTAAACAATTCAGATTTTAAGAAAGCAATAAACGCAGAAAATTTTGAAAACATTAATGTATTTTTAAGAGAGCTATCACAATATTTAACGTCACTTAGGATAATTGATGGAACGCTTCTGTGTGAGAGTGGTAGAAAAATGGGTATAATTGGCTTTTTATTTTGCATACAAAGTTTGCAATTTGTTTATAAAACTTTAATTGCCGACAATAATTTTTTGCTGTATTTTCCCACTTACAAAATCAGTCAGGATCATATTGAGCTTTTTTTTGGGCAAATTAGATCCATGGGAGGCTATAACAATAACCCATCAGCAAAGCAATTTAAAAGTGCATATAAAAGGATGATGGTGCATCTTGAATTAAAAGATTCATTTAAAGGAAATTGTATCCCTTTGGAAGCAATTCCTATTCTGTCACCCATTGAGGTAATAAATAAAACTTGTGGGCGAGAACGAATATCTGAAGAACCAGATGAAGACATGAGTCAAATAGATAATTTTGACGACGACACAGTTCTTCAAATATTAGATATGAATATATCAGAGTTTAAGAAAGAAGTCGTGACATATATATCTGGCTATGTAGTAAGGAAAATAACAAAAGCTCTGAGATGCGAAGAATGCGCGGGTGAACTTGTTGGGGAGAGATCTGCGTTATTAACATCGTTTATAGATCAGAAAGACAAAGGTCAACTCCTCACATACCCATCTGACGATGTAATATCTATTTGCACTATTGCAGAAAAAGTTCTTCAAACATACTTAAATGAATCTGCGGTGATTATAAATGTAAAGGAAATAAACATGCGAATATTAAAAACTATAATAAACCAAAACAGCATATTTAAAAAACTTGAAGTTCACTTTCGAGAACAAAATCTTTTGACTTGCCATTATGGCCATCTAATTAAACTAATATCATCTATGTATGTTTCTATTAGAATACATCATTATAACAAAAATCTATTTGATAAAAGTAGAAGTTTAAGGGCTGTTTATAACAAACTTCTCTTATTTAAGGGCCAATAATTCAGTGTACATTTCAAGTACTCGTATGTCCTTCAAATAATGTTATCGGGAAGTTATTATGTCTTATAATATGACCAATAAATTTTAGCTTCCTCTCGATTTCTTTGAGCAAGCCTCTTTATTCGTTCACCTCTCCTAGCAAACTTTGAAGCGTCTTTCTATCAACCTGCACTGTCTTTGACATTTTTCTTGTCTACATTTCAAAAGCTTATATTCTCTTCATATCCTGCTTAACTACAGCCCAAGTTTCCGCCCCATACATTACCATACTCCATACACGTACGACTTGCATTTGTTCCTCATGGACAGGTTAAAATGTTTATTAGTGAGAACAGTACTTTGGTTATTGAATGCTTATTTTGCCATCGCGATCCTCTTCAGACCTTTCCTACACTTACCATCATCTGTGATAATACTTCCAATCAATTATTTGAAATAATCTAATAAATCAAGCGTCATGTTATAAGATTTAAAAGCTACTTTTGTATTTGTATAGGTATTCAAAATTTGTGAAATGCACACGTAACGCAATCTACATCGATCAAACTTCTAGAAATTTTAACACCCGATACAAAGAACATATTTTTGCATTTAGAAATAACCATGCTGACAAATCTACATTTGCAAAACATATTATTGATACCCAACATAGACCCACAGTAAATAACGGCATAAAACCACAACATTTTTGTCATGACAAGTGTAAACTAGACTTGTTTTAAGCTTTAGAAGTAAAAAAGCATATACACGACAATATTTAGGATTTCTGAGATATTCTTCTTCCTAATTAAATAAATCAGACAACATAAATCTAACTATTTTTTCCAAAAAGTTGTTATAAGACATGATGTGTGTCGATATTTTCATTGTATAGTCTGCTTTATTAATGTGTTTGTTTAGTTATTTTATTGTTGTAATTGTTATTATAGTTATTACTGTTATAGGTTTCTTCTATCTTTATGTTAAATATTGATATACATCACGTAGACATTTTAAAGGCGTCATCCGTCATATTTGTTTTATTTTATTTTCACTTTTAAAGATTTTTTTGATTATAACATCATAAAATAGCAACAGATCTTTATTTGTAATTGTCATGATTTCGTATTAATTCAAATTTTTTCTGTCTGAGGATACTATCAAGCAGCAAAACCAGTAACAGAGACGTTGAAGAACATCTAGAATTCAGAAGGGCCACTTGCTCCAGTTAGCTTACGCGCTGGCTACGTCCTTCACCTACAAAAACGAAAACCAACAGTGAAGCCAGAGAAGTAGTCTCCAAGTCTGTATGAAGTATGGACCAGTTTCATGAAGTAAGGGCAACAGCAATCAATGAAATTAATCTCTATTTCTTTAAAAAAGACAAGGAATGTTAACATTAATTTGTAAACAGTACAATGTACTTTATTTTGTATTTTCTTCTGTTGTTGAAATAAAAACTATTATTATTTATCTAACCTTTTGAATATAAAACTTTATCCAATATATTCATCCAACAATTTATCCAACCAATAACCCAAAAAATATTTCACTGATTTGGAGAAAATTTTGGAATTACGCTTATTTTGCTAATGGCTTGGATGAGTTCGTTCATCAGATCTTAACACATAGTTTTTCCTAACAAAAAATTAAATATATTTTTTTAAACGCAATAGCTTTCAAATTGTTTAAGTGATTGGAACGAAAATTTACAACTTAAAAGAACATACAGAGATGTGGTTGTGTACCAATTTTCAAGTCTTTTGATCAAAGAAAAATGAAGTTATTCGAAATTAATAATAAAATAATCCTCGACATCACTTCAAATTCTGTAATGCAATATCTACAATGTTGGACAAAGGCAGAGCAATACAGCACCTGTACTGTTATGCTATTTAAATAAATTGTAGATAAAATCTAAACAATGGAAGTTACAACCATTGCCAGATGTCAAGATGTTGCTGACCAGGATTGCCCGATCTTCAGAAATTTCATGTAGTTAAACCTTTCATGTATAAACATATGAAATTTTTACAACTTCTGATAATAAAGAAAACATTTTATAAAATTTAATTTTATCAGTCAGTTAAAAAATACTGTATTTAATACCTGCAAATTTCGAATTACCCATTTCTCATGATTTTTAACTTAGGTATCCCTCCGATCATAATTTACTCTATCCGACAACTTTGTTAGATTGCGTCTGTGCTGAAGCTCAGCTGTCATTTGTCATTGTGTGGTAGTGTTATTTATTGACAATATCAAATTGGAAATTTAGGACAGTAGAAACAGACACCATAAACAAAGAAGAAATTGGAAATTTAGCCTCTAGTGTAGGTTTTTGACATGATACCATTACTAGAGAGATATGATAATGTGGCAGCATAATAATATTATGCTAATGCTGTGGTACAGTCAGTTTGGCGTTTCATCACATCTCGTAACACACCAGCTGTTGTGTGCATACAGTTAGATGTAATTTTGTATTATCAGAATACTACTGTAACATGATGAAATCAAGTTTATAACTGTTAACATACTGTAAATAATTTCTCCACTTTTCAAGTTTGTGTTGCTGCAATGTTAATTAAGGGTTCCCTTAATTATACGCTTATTGTGCTTATAAATGTAATATAAAAATAAATGAAAATGCAAGTGAACCTATTTAATTTAGCTCTGTATTCTACATTATCTGAAAAAGACATTATAGGCGACGAAGTAGAATGTAATTTCGGTAAATTTGCAGTTGACTGCATGAGGGTTTTAGATATTTTTTTCCAGCAACATGCTTAGAACCTTCCTCGGCCACAAGGCAAATTTTCTGGCAAACAACCCCCAAGAAAATTAAGGGACTTTGAAAACATGCGTTTTTCACATTTTACAGCAATACCTCCTTTAAACCCTGTCTACCCCATATTCGCCCAGGTCCAGCAACCTTCTTGGGGGTTGCTCACAAGAAATTTTTCTTGTGCTTTATGCTTTGAAGGTAGTTGTATGCATGCACAAGGGGAAGGAGAACCCCCCGAATTTTTGGGTGAGGAGCAGAAACCCTCTTCCTCCTGGGGGTTCTTCTCCTGCATGCATACAATCACCCTCAATGCATCAACCAAAGGATTTTTTTTCCAGCTTTCTAGTGTATTTTTCTAGAGTATATTTCCTGTTTATCAATTGCTTTGTTTGAGTTTTGTATCCAAATTACTCTATAAATATATGTCATAGATCATGTTTTTGCTTGTCCTTCTTTACCTTGTTTTACTGTTCCTAATTAAATAAATTAATTTTCATAACTTTTAATATAAGGCTAAATCTTACAGCTTATATAAATATATTATTTAATATTGTTATGAAAATTCACTATCATAACGCACTTGCTGCGTTCCGAACCTTTTTAGGTTACCTATTTATACAAAAGCTTAAGAAATTCATGAATAAGCATTACATTTCAATGATTGAATAATTTCAGTTTTATTTCTAACCAAACTAAAAATTCCTAAATACGTCCCTGACGTTTCTCCCACTCAAGTCACCGAACTCCGCCCAGTTTGGAAAAGTGTACAGGCTTCTTGTATTGCAAAACTGCACCTTTGTTACCTCTATCCCTTACAACCTCTTTGATTAGGCAGAACATCAGAAATGTCAAACGTCAAACCCTGTGAGAAATAAAATTATGACAGGCCACAGAATATAGAAATCTGTGGTAGTTAAATTACAGAACAGCCGTCACAAATGAACTACAAGTAGATCACCACCCAGCAGCGATGACGACAATAAGCCGACGGACACGAATCGTCCTTAGTGGACACGATTCAAGATTTGAACAAAAGCGGTATAAAAAACGCAATAAAAACCCGATAAGATATAGTATCGCATTTACGTTTATTTTAACGCTTTTTGAATGAATTTAATTTATTTAATGCAGACTATGATAATCCTGGGTCGATGGACCAATGAGAGGGACTGTAATTTAAACGCAATTGACTAATTTCTAATTTTCAACTGTCGTTCCATAGGCACTAATAGGGATTCACAGGATAGCTTAGCCGCATATAAATATCAAACACTTACGATTATTCAGCGTTTTTCTCCTGCAGATAGGTGTTGGAATCTTGCCTTTGCTCGTATAATTCGCCGCCAACTTCTTCAGTCTTGCTAACAATACTGAATCTCACTACAACTGCAGGTGGATAAGGTATGTCAACTCATGCGAACATGGGTTATTAGCTAGCTAATCGTCGGAGCACGGGTAACTCGCGAACGACGTGCTTTCTGGTTGACATCAAAAACTCAACTCTCTTGAAACGAACAAGACTTCGTAAAAATGCGATCGCGCACATGCGCAGTGCACCAAACCATCGAGAAATGCATAATAGATACATACGGCTAATTAATTCCCGCCGAGCACCAAGGAACGAAAGTAAACTAAAACGTCATAGTCTGCACCAATAATAATAATACAAATAAAAAAATGGAAATAAAATATAAATAAGTAAAAAATAAATAAAAATAATTATTACATTCTTGAACAATATATATATATATATATATATATATATATATATATATATATATATATATATATATATATATATATATATATATATATATATATATATATATATATATATATGTGCGTGTGAGTGTGTCACACCGATAACTAAAAAATAATGGGTCGATTTTGATCAAATTTGGTGAGTACCTTCCTTTAACAAGTCGCTTGGATAAGTTCGTTAACCAAGAAAATCGGACTAGTTTTTCCCGGAAAATTATTTGTTTTCTTTCGGAAAATGTTTATACCTCCGGAAATAACAAAGCTATGGCAACCAAATTTGGTACGCGGGTTTATATCATAAAAAGAAAACCATGTACCAAAATTTGGATGTCTACGTTAAAACTAAGTGAAGATTGGAACCTGTGTTGAGCACTGATAAGTACACTTGGAGAACCCAAATCACCACAACACGTCTTTTTAAAGGCCTAACGATCGGTTTGCTAACGAAGTTAGCGTCTTCAGAATTCTCTTTTTTTTCAGAACTTTTCATCCTCTGAAGGCGCTAACTTTGTTAGCGAAACGATCGTTAGGTTTTTAAAAAGATGTGTTGTTGTGATTTGGGTGCTCCAAGTTTACTTATCTACGTTAAAAGGAAATAAATTTATAAGCAGTATAGTTTTTCTTCTTAAAACGTCAAAGTCGCGATTCGAAACGTCAAAATTGACATGTTCTAGATAAATAACCTGAAACTAATACGGCTTATGTAAGAACAAATGTCGTGAGAAGTGTGTTCTATAAAGCCTTAAGTTTCAGCTTCTGCCGTGATTGTCCTTCATTTTACTTAATGATTTGGGTGTGCTAGGCAGGTTTCTCAAAACAATTTTTTGAAAAGCGTTCGGTAGCTAATCTCCAAATTTACCAATTTTACACTTGTGTGTGTGTGTGACGTCAGATTGCACTGGCTGCGGTATGGTTACCATTCGCACATTTTAAAAGCCTTTTGTTACAACTAGTATGTGAATTCAACAGTTCATATGCATTCTGTCATGGTGCATTGAAATTTGTTCCAACATGTAGTTTTGTATATTTTTTATTTTATTTATTTGTATAATAATATTAATAGTGGTGCTTTTAATTCTAACTTAAGTCTACTTAAGATCTAGATACTACTTAAAGGATTTAGACAGGGACACATAATCTTCATGCCAATGGGGCCTATCATGGCAACTTTTCTCTTTGACATACAGGAGGGCCACTAACGTCATGGGTACATATAAAGGATAGACACAAATGACACATAAACTTAAAGCCTAGTTTTTTTTTCATATTTTTAGTTGGAGTTTTTTAATTAACTTATATATAAGCAAATATATGTTTTTATTACTTTCCATTTGTAGAAGTTGTTCCAAATTAAAGGGTTGCTCAACGTCTTTTAAGTTGTGTATTCTGTTTAGGAATTCATTTCTGTAATCCCATCCAATTGAGCACTCTAGTAAAACATGTTGTGCGCTTCCTTCTTCACCACATTCGCAATATGGGTCATTTTTAAGGTTGAGTTTGTGTAAATGGGTAGGTATCAAGGAGTGGTTAAATCGCAAACGACATATGCTAGTTACTAATCCTCTAGGATATCCAGCAAACCATAGCTGGCAAGGTAACTTTGGTACAATTCTTTTATAAAATATACCTTTATCGTTTCTGTGATATTCAGTTTCCCACAGCTGTCTTTGTTGTCTGAAAAATAAAGTTTTTATGTCTGTCCATGGACAGGGATATTCTAAAAGGTTTTCACAATTTAAAGCTTCTTTAGCCATTCTGTCCACAGTTTCGTTATTTGTAATCCCACAATGAGCTTTGATCCATGCAAATCTAACATCGATCTCCATCTCTTCTAACTCTATTAAAATGCGGATAATCTGAATTATTAAATAATTGTTTTTATAGTTGTAGTAGAAGTACTTTAGTGAATCCGCACAGCTTTTGCTGTCAGTCAAAATTAGAATATTTTTATTTCCAATATTTTTTGTATATTTTAGGGCTTCTATTATAGCTATTGTCTCTGCTGAAAAAATACTCATCTTACAATCTAAACGGTATTTGAAATTTTTATTCAGTTGAGGATCGTAAACAGCACAGGCAGTTCCCTCGTTTGATTTAGAAGCATCTGTAAACAACTGGTAGGATGTTTTATGAAACTCCTCTATATCACTATTAAACATGGCGTTTCTTATTTGTGCCGGGTACTGGGAATAATCTCTCAAAATTGTGACTGTAATATTTGGAAGAACAGATGGAAAAAGCTGATAAACTGGACATATGTTCGATCTGTATATGTTCTCATGGGTTTGTTTAAAATCTTCATAACAGGAGACTAAAGCAGGGGATTTCTTTTTGACCCAATACAAATTTGTCAGATCCAACAAAAACAGCTGGTGGACCTTGTCAATAAGACTACTGTTGTTGGCAAACATTTTTGCTATAAAACGACAACCTAGTATTTGCCTTCTGTAAGCTAACGGCATTTCGTTACATTCGGCCAGCATGTTATTTATAGGAGTACTTCTAAAGGCCCCTAGACATATTCTGATACACCTATTTTGAATTACATCTAATTTACTTAAATGTGTACGTGCCGCTTGTTGGTACAGCATACTCCCATAATCTAAAATGGACCTTATATATGATCTATACATCAACAGTGCTACCTCCACGTCTGCTCCCCATGTAGTGTGTGTAGTTGACCTTAGTATATTGATGCCCTTCTCACTACGCTTTATAAGATATTCTATGTGGTGTCTCCACAATAATTTTCTGTCTAAAAGTATTCCTAAATACTTAACATATGCAATTTTACACTTGAAAGAGGTAATCGATATAATATGTACACCTATATTTTGTATTTAATCAGGCAAAGTAATTATTTTATAAAAGAAAACAGTGAATATTCTTACGTTTAATTAAAAAAATTAATTGCACGTGACCCACATGCATTTATTACAATTGATATTTTAATTATTTAAAAGGGAACAAAAGAAAACTTTACAAAATATTCATCACTATCTTGACATTCTGGAAATCAAAAATTTTAATTGCACGTGACCCACATGCGTTTATTACAATTGATATTTTAATTATTTAAAAGGGAACAAAAGAAAACTTTAAAAAATATTCATCACTATCTTGACATTCTGGAAATCAGTGGGAGAACCATCCGACGACAACCTCGGCTAACTCAACAAAATGTATACTTGGACCCTGATGGCCACGCAAATTTAGTCTTCCAGACTAAAAAGGGACAATCAGAACTGTTATGGCCCACTCGGAAAATTACGGTATCATGGCAACGTCGCCCTTACGCCAGAAATTTACTACAACACCGCCGGCACGCAGGAGACTACCGTTAACATCTCCGGTACACAAGAGACTACCGTTAGCATATTCGGTACACAAGAGGCTACCGTTAACATATTCGGTACACAAGAGGCTACCGTTAACATATTCGGTACACAAGAGGCTAGCGTCGACATCGCTACTACGCAAGAGGCTACCGTCAAGATCGCCGGTACACAAGAGGCTACCGTCAACATCGCCGGTATACAAGAGGCTACCGTCAAGATCGCTGGTACACGAGACCCTGATTTAGCGAATGAAAACTCGCCATTACAAACAGTCCATATTCCTTACAATCAATCATTGACGTACCTATATTTTTCACTGCATATAGATAATCGGTAAAGATAGTCACCGCCACTTTTACTGGAGAAATTCGGCTAAAGGTAAAGGCACAAAAGTATAAAGAAATGGCCAGTTTTCCAACTTGTACACTGGTTGGCGACGAAATGGCTGCTCTACCTAGAGTGCGAAATTGTCTCCAAGGTCAGGAAACCAGGAGGGTGTTATCTCAATGAGTCGATCTGTCTCGTGCGTGGTACAATATTTTAAGGCTGCGATATTCTAGACGAAGAAGTACCTCCGACAGCGATAGAAAATATTATCATGACAGGTGCTGCCGAAGATCTTGAACTTCGGATTTCCTTGAAAACCGTATGATTCTACCGAACATTTACTAAGTTGAACTACTTCTCAGCAGGTGGCGTCTCATTCGGCCTGTGTTTAGTAGAAGGCTTGCAATCTTGTCATTTATCTACTCTTTTGTTTACATATGAAGCTTATGTTTTAGCTTTGTAATGATAACGTAGAGTGCAAGAAAAGAGTGACATAGTTTGCTTTAGTGTATTTTACGCACCGCTTGATATTTTATAGATATATTCTGGAATTTTCCTGTCATTAGATGGGGTTCTTCAAGGTTCCCTTTCTTATATGCTATAAGGGGATAATTGTTTTGAAATTTACTTCTGAAATATACTTTTCGTTTTGCCAACTTCAAGGTTTGAGTTATCCGAATTCGTGTCACTGCTTTATAAAAATTAATGATAATAAGGACGAAGAGGCATGGGGGGTCTGTCATTCGCATTCTTACCATACTATGAAGGAATATCTCAATTTTATTTTGATACTCCAATTAAAAACGCTTTTTCGAATAGTTTAGTAGTTTTATGTGTAAAATAAATATATTTAATTTTTTTTTATATTTCCACAACACACCACGAGGGCTTACAGCCTAAATACTATAATACCGTGGGTGTCGACAAGGAGGAGAGGCAACTTGTTAATTCTGGACTTGAAGGTTTGGAGGTTCGGAGGAGAAGGAAAAACATGTGCCGGAAGGAATTCCACAACTTGGAAGTCCTAGCGACAAAAGAGCGAGCATAACGAGATGTTCTATGTCTGGCGACCTGGATAGTAAAAGGGTGCATTCGCTCTGTTCCCCTGGTAGATCTGTTGGGGGCAGCAGGTGGAGGAACTATGGAAGAAAGCTCCTCTGAGCAGTGCCCGTGCAGATATCTATTAAAGGGAGGGAGGTCGCCAACGGCACGTCGGTGAGCAAGGGATGGTAGCCTTTGGGTGAGTGTAGGGTCACCGCTGAGACGTATAGGTCTCTTCTAAATGGAGTCCAGGATATCCAGTGTAGAAGCGGCAGCGGCACCCCAGATGTGGGAGCAGTATTCGAGGTTTGGTCTTATTTGTGAAGTATATAAGGTATTGAGATTAGCTGGTGAAAAGTATTTGCGACCCGGAAGAGGAAACCTAATTTCTTAGGAGCCGCTTCTGCAATTGATGTGACATGTTGGTGCCAATTGAGATTTCGATCCACATAAATGCCAACAAGTGAAAATGACTCATTACTTTGAATAACTTGGTTGTTCAAGTAGAGAAAGAGGTCTGTAGTTGCTGCGAAGTCCTTTGGATCCTTTCTTGGGGACGGGTTGTACTCGAGCAGTTTTCCAGTTACTAGGGAATATGCCTCTATTGTAAGATGTCTGAAACAGACGAGTCAGGACAGGAGCAAGTTCTGGTGCGCATTTTTTGAGAACAATTGCTGGTATCTCGTCAAGGCCAGGGGCTTTCCTGGTATTAAGAGAAGAGAGCATCTTTCGTACCTTTTTAGTTTTGAAAATGATACCCGTCATTTTATGCGCGACATTGGGGACTGTTGATGGTTGCACATTTGGAGGTGGGTTGAGCGTAGAATTGCCGGCGAACAACGAGGCAAAAATTCATCCTTGCCCAGGGCGGTAGAAACATTTTCATCCCCTGAAACAAGAGGTGGGAACGTGCTCTTGCAGAAATTATTCCCAATAGATTTAGCAAGAGTCCAGAACGGTTTGCTACCGTTGGAGCTTGAGAGAACTTTGTTTTTGATATGGTTATTAAACGAGTTTTTTACCTCAGAAAGAATGCGGGCATAGCAGTTTCTTGCGTCGTTAAATGCTTGATGGTTTTCTTGATTGGAATTTGGTAGAAGCGTTTTGTGACCTTTGACCTTTTCAAGTCTGGCCATGTCACAGGGTCTAGAGAACCAGGGCTTTTGAGTGGCTGAAGAGATTTTCTGTGTACGTGGAATAAATAATTCCATGCCAGTTTGGATGATTTCGCTGACGTTTTGTGAGATATCAGAGGGGTAAGGATGAGAGAAGCAGACAGACCCTCATGCAAATGAGGAAAAGTGATCCCGCATTTCGTCCCAGTTCGCGGAGCTGTAGTGCCAAACGATACGTGGGTGTGATGACTGTGTGACCTCGGGTTGCATTACGCAGGAAGCAGTGACCATGCGTGGTCTTAGCGACCAAGGGGGGCGGTGACTGATGTCTTATAGCATTCAGGTTTTGTAGTAAGGAGGTCCAAGGGATTTGAGCTGTGTGTTGAGATGCGAGGAAAGTAGGTAGGTTTCTGAACCATATTGGCTAAAGAATTGCTAACTGCGAAGGCCTCCGCTGCTCTCCCTTGTGGGTCGGTTTTTGAACATCCTAGCCATTCCTTATTATGGACATTGAAGACACCAAGAATAGTGACCTCGGAGGAAGGATATTCAGAAATTAGATGGTAGGTTTTTTCAGAAAGCTGGTCGAAGAGCTGGACAAAGTTGTGGTCAGAAGGTGACCGGTAAATGCAGCAATGAATTTAGTTGCAGCCCTGAGAATGAGTTTCATCTAAAGTATGTATTTTCTTCCAGCTTCTAAATTGGGGAGTCTGGTGCAGGGTAGATTGCTACGGACGTATGCGCACACACCTCCATGCAATCTAAAGGCAGTAAGGAGCTTATACCTCGGGAAATTAAGGTGATTAGTGGCTGTTTTGGCACTGATTTGGGTTTCGGTGAGGAAGAGGAGTTGGGGCCTATTAGCCCCCTCGGGCGTGAAAAAAAATCCTTTACTATCACGTAAAGGAAAAGTCCACTACCACCTAGCATATGAAGGAATATGTCAATTTTATTTTGATACTCCAACCAATTAAAAACCGCTTTTTCGAATAGTTAAGTAGTTTTATGTGTAAAATAAATATATTTAATAATTTAGTATTATAATTATAATTCTTTTTTGGTTTATTTTTCGTTCGCATCATTTCATTCTTACTGTGAAATAGCTTGTTTTGTATTTTTTTAATGCAAACTTCTAGGTAATTTTGTATGTTTTTTATAAAATAAAGGTGTTTTTGTGTATGTTGATCACTACGGTTTGAATCCTGCTTTAAAACATCAATACACGCTGGTGTTTTTCCTAAAGGCATGATGTTTGCAAGTGTCTTACCCCACAGCAACTAAGCAACGTATAACATATATTAGAAACACAACATTTATCAGACAACAACACAAAACAAAATGTAACATGTATCCACTTACCTAAAGTGTATGCTAAAAACAAAAACACAGCCCCTAATGTAAAAGCCCACTTAGGTATGGGTGGGTACTCCGGATGTTCGGGATCTGAAGCGTAGAAGCTATAGTCAAACCAGGTGAGCATTAAAAATGTTGCCACCGCAAACAAGAAACCTGAGAAGGTTAGTAAGTTAGGTGCTACCCATTTGGGACAGAACTGAAATTATGAATGGTGGGGTCAGTTACTTCTGTTTACGTGTACAATGAGATAACACTCCTTGCTTACCTGGACTAGCCAGTTCCAGAACGGGTGCATAACATAGATGCTCAGGATACCAGTGTCTTTGCAGCTATACTGTAACAGAAATAGAAAAAGAATATTATTTATTAGTGAATTTTCCTAGAAAAAATTCAATATTGGAAAATCACATTTGAATTTTGAAAAAAAAATGTCTTCAAATGATCGTAAACTAAGCCCCTTAGAACACATATCCAAGTTCAGTTTCAATTTATATATATATATATATATATATATATATATATATATATATATATATATATATATATATATATATATATATATATATATATACTGTGACACACTTAAGATGAAAACACGCCTGTATTTTCTTTATTTTTAGAGATAGAGATTTCATTTTTTTGTACAGACGTAAAACGTCATTAGGCTGTTTGAATAGCCTACCCACTTCAAATGTCAGATATCAACCCAGCCTACTTTGATTTCAGGAATAGGGCCGATTCTCTATATTTCGCGATGCGTTAGAGATATAAAAAAAGTTACTTTAAAAAGTTATTCAGAATTTGATTTTAATTGCAGATACCGAGTTTGAAGTCAAAATTCGAATTTTTACTTTTTTGTAAATTTTTAGACAGTCCAAATTTTCCATCAGATTTTAACAGGTAGATTGCCATGGAAACAAATTAGCACCTTGTAAAATATTGCGATAAATGTCAAATTGACATTAACTGTGAGTCTGCCGGCAAAATGCCTGTTGAACGTCTCTGTAAGAGAAAAAATTGAATTAATAAGATTGTTTGGTGATGGTGTTCGAAATAGCAGAGAAGTTGCTGATGAATTCAATCGGAGACATCCACAGAGAAATCCAATTAGGCGCGGAACTGCAGCAGCTCTGAATGCACGATTTTCTCAAACGGGAAGTGTGGTGAACAATATCTCGGCTTTTAGAAAACAAAGAAATAGTGATGATAACATAATCTTGGCTTCAACTCAAGCGAATGCCCAAATGAGTCTACGTCAAAGAGCTGTTGCATTGGATGTTAGTGGAGAAAATATCAGAAGATGCCTTGTGCGTCATAAAATAAAGCCTTTCAAGCCAAAGTTTCTGCACTCGTTGAGAGAAGGTGATAAGCTGAAACGATTAGATTATTGCCTTTGGGCCCAAGGTAACTTTCTGAATTATAAAAAAAAAAAAAAATAAGTAAAATTTTATTTACGGACGAGGCAACATTCACTACCAATGGAATAGTATCTGCCCAAAATTCCAGATATTGGTCTGCTGAAAACCATCACTGGGTAAAGCTCAGTAATAACAAAAAGTTAATACGTGGTGTGAAATTTTTGTTTAATAATGAATTATGGGACTGTATCGAAGGTTTGCCTATCAACGTGCGAAAAGATATGCATCTTCAATTAGACGGTGCATCCATTCACAACTCTCAGTTAGTCAGAAATTGGCTAAATCTACATTTTCCATCAAGATGGATTGGCAGGAATAGTCTTTATGAACAGTGGCCTCCTCGGTCTCCTGACATTACGCCACTAGACTTCTATTTTTGGGGTTCTGTTAAGAATAAGATGTACAAAGAAAGGCCCCAAAGTCGCGAGGAACTTTGGGAGAAAATAAGGCAGGCTTGCTGGGAAATAAATATAGCAGAACTAAGAAAAGTTACCAGCAATAATCGTAAACGGATCGAAAAATGCATCAGGCTTGAAGGTGGGCTAGTTGAAACAGACCACATTTAACAATTTTATATTCAATTTAATGGAAATTTTGTTAGAGTTTATGTGTACGTTGAGTTGAATAAATCACGTACCATTGTTTTCTTTTGATATTGACGATGTTTGTTGTTTCCATGGCAATCTACCTGTTAAAATCTTATGGAAAATTTGGACTGTCTAAAAATTTACAAAAAAGCAAAAATTCGAATTTTGACTTGAAACTCGGTATATGCAGTTAAAATTGAATTTGAATAACTTTCTAAAGTAACTTTTTTTTGATATCTCTAACGCATCGCGAAATATAGAGAACCGGCGCTATTCCTGAAATATAACCCATAGTAGGCTGGGTTGACATCTGACATTTGAAGTGGGTAGGCTATTCAAACAGCCTAATGACGTTTTACGTCTGTAGAAAAAATGAAATCGCTATCTCTAAAAATAAAGAAAATACAGGCGTGTCTTCATCTGAAGTGTGTCACACTGTATATGTATATGTATATGTATATGTATATGTATATGTATATGTATATGTATATGTATATGTATATGTATATGTATATGTATATATATATATATATATATATATATATATATATATATATATATATATATATATATATATATATATATATATATATGTGTGTGTGTCCCAAAAATTGTAAATCAAACGTCACATGAAGATAGGCTAGCTCAAGCCCTTTCAGAAAAACCCTATATGATCTTATCAAAAAGTTTACGGTTTTCAAGATAGCGACAATTTTATGAAATAAATGAAAATTGTCAAATTTTAAGGTAATTTGAGGCACTTTAAAATTTGAACTCTTTAGGTTGAAAAATAAGTGAGATATAGGTGGGTAAATGTGACAATGTTTTTTAAGAAATTTTTGAAAAAAGTCAAATATCACGAAAATGGTTGAGAAAAATGACATAACATGTTAGTGAAACCTACCATAAAATTTGACGAGCAATCTAGATCCGTAATAAAAAACACCATCTTCCATTTAAAATAAGAAACTTGACGTCTACTTCCGGTATAACCGAAAATCCCATACTAACGTCAATATTTTCAGTAAACTGGAAATTTTGAGAAACCCACGTGCGTGAATTTTCAGAATTCAATTGTGAGCCGTACTCGAGAAACGGATAATGGAAGGTCTATGTGGGACACCCCATATATATATATATATATATATATATATATATATATATATATATATATATATATATATATATATATATATATATATATATATATATATATATATATATAATAATATAAACATATAAATTTTTTAACGGACCTTGGTTTTGGGTTCTAGGGACCCAAATTCGCGCTCATCTGAATAAATTGATTCAAAAGCTTTTCACCGTAACCTCTCTATTATCGAATTTTTCTTAATGAAAATTCTTTAAAAAAATACATGATTTTTTTAATACTTTTTTTTCAAGGCACTACAGCTGGTGCAGAAAAATGCATTTTTTACATTTCCTAGCTGCCTCAAATCTCAGATATTTTTGACAATAAGGTACTTAACCAGTAATGTGGCAACTGTTTTTTTAAATTATTTGAAGGAAAAAACATCTACACAAACGTACTTGAAAAATTCAAGAGAAACAAATCACCACAAATTAAGTCAATGATGAAGTTTGCAAACCCATCTTAATGTAGCTAATAAATGTAACGATTGATAGTTTTTAATGTATAATCATAAACAAACAAAAAATAGGTACACCTTCCGAAGTCCATGTGAGACTTTGCATTTAAAAAAAACACATACAAAAATAAACTCACATTAAATGTAGTACTAATTTAACTATTTTATTACTTTATTGTAAAAAGAAATAGATTATAATACAACATATGATTTCATAGATTTATAATAAAAATGTTGGCACCTAGTTCACGGTTTATAACGTAAACCGACGTACCAAATTTGGTTACCATAGCTTTGTTATTTTCAGAGTTAACAAAGTTTGCGAAGGAAAACTCAAAATTTTCCCGGATAACCTGGTCCGATTTTCCTGGCTAACGAACTATCCAATCGACTCACAACAGGAAGTTACCTGCCCAATTTCATAAAAATCGACCCATTATCTTTTGAGTTGTTAGTGTGATACATTTATACTGTCGAGCTTTCGGAATTATTTATTCCATTATCAAGGATATAGGGCGAGTTTTAAAATTGAATTTAACTTGAAAAATCATTAAACAACAAAAACTGTTTATGTTAAATTTGAATGAAGTTCAAATAAATATAAAATCATAATTTTTATTACAAAACCGTGATATATATATATATATATATATATATATATATATATATATATATATATATATATATATATATATATATATATATAATTTTTTTATTGTTGGTATTATAACATTGTGACATGTACGACAGGGTCGCCATTTCGGTGCGAAACTAGGTAGTATGTTGTCACGACAGCTCTAGTTAACACAAATGTTATAGATAGAGACTGTGTACAACCAACTAACAAATTTTGTAAATTGTTAGCCCTGGTCCATTTCTTCCATAATATAGGAACAATGTATGTAAGGCTAGATGTACTTTTACCATAATTAGAAGCGCAGACCGGTTTCGCTCTAATTAGAGCTCGTCAGTACGGTTTATAATTACAGCGATAGAACACCTATAAAGTAATACGGCTATGGTAGCCAGCCTCCTAGCACACTGTGATATGTACGACAGGGTCGCCATCTCGGTGCGGAACCAGGTAGTATGTTGTCACGACAGCTCCAAATAACACAAAATGTTATAAAATAGAGACTGTGTACATCCAACTAACAAATTTTGTAAATGTCAGCCCTGGCCCACTTCTTCTCGAATATAGGGACAACGTATCTAAGACTAGATGTGATTGTGAGATGTACGACAGGAATTTCTTTCGAAAATGTTATCTCTTGCTACCACAGTATCAGATGACGTGGTTTTTAAAAACACTGTAGTGTAAACATTTCCGACCCCAACATTTGGCGGCAGATTCTACCACCAAAGAGTGCATAGCAAGAATATTTTCTTTCGAAAATGTTATCTCCTGTTCCTACAGTACCAGATGACGGGGTGTTTAAAAACAGTGTAGTGGGAAAATTTCCGACCCCAACTTTTGGCGGCAGATTTCACTGCCAACGAGTGCATAGCAAGAAAAATTTCCTTCGAAAATGTTATCTGCTATTACTACATTATCAGATTACGTGGATTTTAAAAACAATGTAGTGTGAAAATTTCCGACCCCCAACTTTTAGCGGCAGATTTCACCGCCAACGAGTGCACATCAAGAAAAATTTCTTTCGCAAATGTCATCTCATGTTCCTACAGTATTTTCCGACCCCAACTTTTGGCGGCAGATTTCACCTCCAACGAGTGCATAGCAAGAAAACATTCTTTCGAAAACGTCATCTCATGTTCCTACAGTATTTTCCGACTCCAACTTTTGGCGGCAGATTTCACCGCCAACGAGTGCATAGCAAGAAACATTCTTTCGAAAACGTTATCTCATGTTCCTACAGTATGAGACGACGTGGTTTTTGAAAACACCGTAGTGTGGAAATTTCCGACCCCAACTTTTAGCGGCAGATTTCACCGCCAACGAGTGCATATCAAGAAAAATTTCTTTCGCAAATGTCATCTCGTGTTCCTACAGTATTTTCCGACCCCAACTTTTGGCAGCAGATTTCACCGCCAACGAGTGCATAGCAAGAAAACATTCTTTCGAAAAGGTTATCTCATGTTCCTACAGTATGAGACGACGTGGTTTTTGGAAACACTGTAGTGTGAAAATTTCCGATCCCAACTTTTGGCGGCAGATTTCACCGCCAACGAGTGCATAGCAAGAACATTTTCTTTCAAAAATGTTATCTCATGTTCCTACAGTATGGGACGACGTGGTTTTTTAAAACACTGTAGGGAGAAAATTTCCGACCCCAACTTTTGGCGGCAGATTTTACCGCCAACGAGTGCATAGCAAGAAAAATTTCCTTCGAAAATGTTATCTCATGGTCCTACTGTATGGGACGACGTAGTTTTTTAAAACACTGTAGTGTGAAAATTTCCGACTACAACATTCACTTGGTGGCAGATTTCACCGCCAACGAGTGCATAGCAAGAAAAATTTCCTTCGAAAATGTTATCTCCTGTTACTACATTATCAGATTACGTGGATTTTAAAAACACTGTAGTGTGAAAATTTCCGACCCCAACTTTTGGCGGCAGATTTCACCGCCAACGAGTGCATAGCAAGAAAAATTTCTGTCGAAAATGTTATCTCATGTTTCTACAGTATGAATGAAATAGGGGACAAACAAAATGTAGCCATAAAATGCTGAATTTGTAAATCAAAACCAGGGGCGGCTCCTCAATAAGTGCGCCTGTGCGCGCGCACTGCCGCCTGCCGTGGAAAAAACAATATTTTTGCTATGCTATGTTTTAATAAATTTTTATTTACTTTTTTACCTCCTACATTCAACAAACAAAATTAGTATATCGAGGATCGAAGATCGCAGAGTTGGCAGCCATTAATACAGAATTAGAAGAAGTATAGTGTGTTAATGGTTGCAGACGTTATATATATCCATATACACGAGTCGCGCGGCGGTGTGTATTTTTCGGCGCTCTGAGGAAATGCGATACTTCGTTAAGAAATGATCGACTATCTTCGTCAAAAACGACAGAATAAGCAATCTGGTTGTGCGCTTTAAAATTCCACACTTGCAGTTTGCAGTGCACTTTTCGCAGAGCGTGTGTACTAATTTTCGTGTAGTGCTTCGCGTCGGATTGATTTTAATTAGATCATTTCGTTGTTGTTTACATGTTCTAACAAGACAATTATTATTATTATATTATGGCTACTACTTCGGGTTGCTTAATAAGTGGACAAAATAATTGTGATACTGTGATTAATTCAGTGGATAATATTTTAAAAGTTAACTTTTTAAGGGACTTTTTAACTACTATAACCTATAACTAATTAGAGGAAAACTTGGTAAGTAGTTAATAATTATTAAGTTTAGTTAGTTTAGTAAGTAGGTTTTTTTATAATACATTTTCGGGGAAAAAAGAGGCGAGCCCTTCATTTGTAGTGAATTTTTATTTAAAATATTCACTAATAGAGAGGTATCGATGGAGAGCAAAAATTGTTTCAAATGAGCGCGAACTAGGACCCCTAGAACCCATATCCGGGGTCAGTTTCAATTTTTATATGTATGTGTATATATATATATATATATATATATATATATATATATAGTTTGTGTCATGTAAAATGTCAAAATTGTTGTGCTAAATAATTGTTTTTAAGAAGGTTTGGTTGAAATGAAGAGACATAGTGAGGCGAGAGTGAAAATAAATCTTTGTAACGGCTATAGAAATGTTTGTGGAAAAAGAAAGAGAAGAAAAAGCAAGATTGGTCAAAATTCAGAAAGTGACATTCAATAAAATTGTTTTGACAGTTTGATTCTTTGAGGATTTTTACAAAATTATGTTGATACAAGCACAAGCACACATTCTTTGTAATACATAATGTATCATTTTGACCACTAATAAATGAGAAAGAATATATATATATATATATATATATATATATATATATATATATATATATATATATATATATATATATATATATATATCCGACTGATGAATCAAAAAATAAGCAACTTATTTCGATGAAATTAGGCAAGTGCCTTTCTTTTATTAATGGCTTGGATGAGTTCGTTAGTCAGGAAAATCAGATAAGGTTTTCCGGGAAAATTTAGAGTTTTATTTCAAAAAAAATATTTTTCTCCGAAAATTACAAAGCTATTTTAATGCAATTTGGTGGATATGTTGCCTTGTAAAAGGCCTCACTACACACTAAAATTCAACTTTCTACATTTTTAGAAAATTGAGTTATTCAAATTTTGAGTTTACTTTACTTTCTCCGAAAATTACAAAGATATTTTAATGAAATTTGGTGGATATGTTGCCCTGTGTAAGACCTTACTATACAGCAAAATTCAACTTTCTAAGTTTGTAGAAACTTTAGTTATTCAACTTTGAAGCATTTAATAAAAATTCACTGCCATAACGCACTTGCTGCGTCCCGAACATTTTTTTCTTGCGCACCCCAAATGCATTAAGGCACGAGCCGCTACTGATCAAAACAGAAAGGTAAGAAACTTTAATAATTATAATTTGTATGTGTACCACCAATACAGGTACATAAAAAATGGTCATTATTAAAACATCCAATGAAACACTAAAAGTGTTTTATATTGAATTAGGTACATAATTACACTACATACCTATAATTGGACGTTTAGATGTTTTTCAAATGAAGGTTTTTTATTTTTAAATAGTTAATTACAAATACAATAGTGATTCATTTTCTCGAGTATTTATTTACTATTAGACTTGACAAAATTACAGAATATTTTAAACTATTTATTTAGTAAGTAATATATTACATGGATTATCCATTATTGTTTATCAATTTTACCAATATTTATAACGTTTAAGTACCTATTTGTTGTCTGTCTATACATTTCAACATCCCGGTTGCTAATTTTTAAACTTTGATGAAACTAAAATTAATTAGTGGAATATGAGACCTAGATCACTGACCACAAGTTATTTCAGATAATGGATTGGATTCATATTTCACAATCATCCCAATAAGATAAGAGAGTTGTGGCATGTTCTGCTTTAATAAAATATAACTAATATAAATTAAAACTAGATCTCTTATAAACATACTGTTAAGATAAATCAGTTACCGGAATTAGAACCGAATTAATAATAAGAGTAATACAAGAAACAATGAGTAGACACTAACGAACCGTTAGTAAATAATTACACACTTTGACATAAACATTACAGTGAAAAGGCACATGTATGGAATTAGTAACGCAATTAACCTAATATAATTAATCAAAATATAAGTGAAATAGGATATAAATAAAACTAACCTTATAATTGTCGAAACCTTCCAAGTGATCCTCTTTTAAGTATTTCCTTTCCATTGTGAATTAAAATAATACTTATTACTAATACAGATACCACTTTTGTAACTTTATCACTTATATCCGAGTTCTAAAACTGTTAACAGGCCTAATAGCATTTTTTTACACTACAAAAACTTTAAACAACCTTGCATCAAACATCACATCGTGAAGAATGAAGAAATTGAAATTGTATTATTAAACGCCATATCTAAATTCTGACTTTCAAAAAGAAAACTGTACTGTAAAGGCGAAAGTGCTGCCATCTACCGTTGAATTTATAAACTAATTTAAAAAATAAATTTGCTTAGTCAATGGATATATATATATTTGCTGATATTGGATCAACGCTTATAGATTTCTATAAACCTCGATATTGGATTATGTTGCTTTCATTGATTAAACAGCTTGAAGACAAAATTAAAAAATATTATTCCAGTAGAATTTAACTGCTTACTAATCAATTAATGGAATTATAAAGGGTTTAGAATATGTGTTATTTTAGTTATTGGATACCTGTATTAATAAAAATATTATAATTAGGTAAACGTATAAGCATTTTTAAAGACCATTGTCTGCCGTCGGCGTAGCAACTTTATTTACTTTTATTTACATTTTACAACGTTTTAAAACTCCAAAATATTTCAACACACATTACTTTTTGCCAGAGTAATCATTTAAACTAATAACAAGTTAGGCAGGAAATGCGAAACATATTTCTTTTATTACAGGTAGCTGCTTTTTTTGTAAATTGTCACTTGAGAACTGGTGCCTATTTACGTACGGCAAAAATATTTTTGGTTCAATTTCGCGATTTAAAAAAAAACCTCTGGACGCAGCAAGTGCGTTATGGCAGTGAATTTTCATAAAAATATTTTTAAATAGCAAATATGTGTGTTTTTTTAAAGAAAGCAGGCATCAAATTTAGTTACCAGTATAACCTATATAGTAAAAACAATGTACCATGTTTCATCAAAACAACTTTATTGTTTGAAAATGTACAAAAATTTCCGAAAGTAAACTTAAATTGTTCCCGAAAAAACTGGTTTTCTGGTCAACCTTATAGGTTAATAGCAAATTGATTCAAAATTTGAAGCATTTAATGAAAATTCGCTACCATAACGCACTTGCTGCATCCCGAATTTCTTTTCTTACAAAGATGTATTATATTTCGATGGAAAATACAAAAATGCAATAACATAGGGCGTGTTCGATTAAAAAAATTCACTAAAAAAAAAGAAAATTTGAATCACCAACGACTTATGGGCCACCCTGTAATTGTGGAAATATTTTTTAAGGTGTAGCTTAAGACACCCTACAATTAATGTATACAACTTTTTTTCGTAACTTGCATAATAACGGATATATTGCGCTTTAATGATTTTTTACGATAATTCGACAAAAATGATATTGACCATTAAACGATAAACTCTATAGCCAACACTACTGCTAAAGTATCAGAGAAAGGGTCTATTTGAAATGAATTTTCTGGGAACATTTTTGTAAAATGAAGGACAATGACGATTGAAACTAAGAGCTCAGGCTTTGTAAAACATTATTCTTGAGACATTTTCCTTCCATAGATCATATTAATTTCAGGTTCATTGCCTAAATATTAACAATTTTGACGTTTAAAATCGCGACTTTGACGTTTTGAGGAAAACCCAAATTTAATTTCTTTAAATGCCTGTAACTTTTTTGTCCTTTAACCGACAGCGCTAAATTTTGGTGGGTAGCTTACATATAACGATATAAACCCGTGTACCAAATTTCGTTGCCCTTACTTTGTTAATTCCGGAGATATAAATTTTTTTTCGATTTTTGTCGAAAGAAAAAACAAAATTTTCCGGGAAAACTTCGGCGGATTTTCCTGGCTAACGAACTTATCCAAGCCACTCGCGAAAGGAAGGTACTCACCAAATTTTATCAAAATCGGTCCATTATTTTTTTAGTTATAGGTGTGACACATAAATATATAAACATATATATATATATATATATATATATATATATATATATATATATATATATATATATATATATATATATATATATATATATAAACATATAAAGTCTGAAACCGACCTCGGATTTGGGTTCCAGGGGTCCTAAATAGCGCTCATTTGAAGAAATTTTTTCAAAATTCAAAAGTCGAGATCTCCTCATTAGTGAATTTTTTTTAAGAAAATTCACTAATACACTCGTGCTAGATTTTCATCAATATTATGTTTTTGTGTACTACAAGAGTTTCTATTAAAAAGCTATTTGTAAAATTCTTTGCGCACCATAAAAGTATACATTTATTCTGTAAAAAATATTTCGGAACCTATTTTGAACAATACCCTGATTTTGTTGTTGAACACATAGTTTCTGTTTACCGATAATGAAGTTCTTGTTTATTCGAATCTTTTTTTAATCTGACAATGCTATATTTATCAAGAATTATTTACGGGAAATGAGCAAACTTTTGAATTTAAATTTCAATGAATAATAAGGTAAGGTGGGGGTAAATGTAAGAATGGGGTAAATGCATGATACAAATAACAAGAGATATTATATTCAGACTATTTTTAGATCTGTCACGCGCATGGTGTCAAGTGGTGAGGCCAATGCAACAATAATATGTTGTCGTGCAGTGAGGTTTGACGTTTCATCACTAACCTCTTAACAAATTACGTATTTTACTAATATGTAATTGCATACAGTTGGAAGTAATAAAAATAAAAAAGATTAAATTTAGTGGAGCGATCAAAATTATCTGAAAAAGACAATATAGGCGTAACTTCAACCTATTAAACTGACGTAAAGAAACTTTTTGATTGCCAATTACTTTGTTTTAAGTGTGTAGTTGGACGTTACTCACCACGTGACGTCATAGGAGGGGGCGGGGCATAGGCGCAATATCATATCTCTTTTAAGTCATTATATCATGGGGTAAATGTAACAGCTAGTTTAAAATAATACCGTATCCAATTCGATGGCGCCAACACCACCTACGAGACATATCCCACCCACTTTACTTATCTATGATACGAAAATTGCATAAGTGTCATTCTGGTTATTGTCAATTTCATGTCAACTATAAAGTTAACTCTGAGAAACGTAATTGTATGTTTTTGTTAGGTGCTGCTTAAACCCTATCTGTTACAGATTTGTACCAAATACTATATAATGACAATACAGGACACTCCGGCTGATTTCGCGTTTGAAGAATATCAGCGCCCCTAGCGGATAGTACTGATATTACATCGTTCGAAAACGTAGAACGTGTTTATATGTAAACACTAGCGATTGCTGGTATTTAACTGTGTATAATTAAGTTTGAGCTGTGTTTTTAATAATAAATGTCAGTGGTAGGGTTTGTGCAATCTATAATTGTTAGAATTATAATGTGCTAAATATATCAAAGATCTTTCAAAGGTTTCCAAAGGATCTAGAAACGTAAGTATGATTTTGTGCTTTCTTTTGTTACCAGCGATTTTTTTCACAAATTCGCCTAATACTTAATATTCAACAATAACTATAACATGGATTGGCGATAGTTTTGTATTATAGATGCATGAAAAGGGTACTGTTATCAAAAAGAACTGATTTGGATATAGTATTAAAGACAAAGGGTGCATTTTACATTTGAATGTTACTTCCAAAAGAATTAATTTGTTGAAGCAGAAGACACATTCAGAATCACTTTTATGGCAATATGAACAGTTCGCAAAAGATAATTTATTGTGTAATATTTGTCATCATGTATTTATAGATAAACTTCGTAAACGGATGGTTGAAAAGTTTCAATCATAATTCAATTATATCTTCCAGTGCATCAAAGAAAAGAAATATGAAGGCAAAAAAAGTATGCATTATTAATAAATGGTATAAGAAAAATTGTTTTTTTCTATCTTGCTCTGTGTCCTTTTTGATTTCAGTATGTCATAAATTGTCACATTTTTTTTAAATTTAAAATTATTTTTCTTGGTAATACTTTTAATTATCTTCCTAAGACCAGTTTTTAAAGAGACATGTAGAAATGGCAGATTCAGTCCTAGACTAGAATTATTTACGAAAGTAAGAGTTAGTCTCGCCTTTAATCTGCACAATTTCTTAAAATAAAACGCTTCAGACTAAGTATCAGTTATATAATTCAAAATATTAGATTAATAAGACAGTTTTCATGTAGAGATATCGCAAATTGAGTACTGTGCTACCATTTATACCTAGAACAATTATTTATAGGTAATTATAGATTGTAACTTAATATCGTCAGAAACAGCTCTCAGTATATTCCTATACATACCCTTGAAATAGTAGTTTAACAACGGTTTCAAGGTAGTTATTTAAATTATGATGAAATGATATCATATGTAAGAGAAATTTGCACAATTATTCATGCTGAATTCATTTAGGTTTCAAGCTGATTGCTGATAAAAATTCTACTTATAACTATACAATGAGAAAGTTTTCCGTTTTGTCATGTACAAGTTTTTATATTCATTTATAATAAACAAATTGTCTAAATTAAGAATATTCAGGTAAATTACAATTCAAATTACCCTCTCAGTTGACAGTACTTCAC
Source organism: Tillus elongatus (assembly GCA_964006375.1). Lineage (NCBI taxonomy): Eukaryota > Metazoa > Arthropoda > Insecta > Coleoptera > Cleridae > Tillus > Tillus elongatus. The sequence continues at coordinate 7,544,126 of OZ023264.1, read as the reverse complement.
GCGAGGTAGCGCTAGTGTGCTTGTCGCAAATATTACCAATGCTAAAGCATAGCAGTGTCCTGTATTGTCATTATATAGTCATTGCTTGTACAAAAGGTATTGGACTTCTACTTAGTCAATGGAAGAAAGGAAACTAGAATGATTGTTATAATCTTCTGCTTTGCTTTCACTTCAGTAACACTCGATTGGGGATATTTAAAATGGTACTCACCTTCTCTGGATCAACTTGCAATCCCAATGACGTACGTCATTGTGCAATCCCTTGCGATCAACTACATATCCCAAACACGCAACTCTGGCCTACCAAACCTACACTTCTCCTTAGCGACTGTTAAACCTGCAGCTATCAACCGTCTAAACACCTCCGTTAAAACCTCTATGTGCTTTTCAAAAGTTGAGGTCACCACCACAATATCATTTACCTTATAATAACTGAAACTTTTCGTATTTAATGCTCTTATCTACTGCCCTTTATAACATTTCAGTTTTAAATCAGTAATAGGTCAACAGATGACGACACAACACAATTGTTGTGGCTTTAGTTTCCATTTAAAATAATATACAATAATTTATTAATGTATTGCAAATTAAACTAGCCTGCGTCTTGTATTTGCCTTTGCATTCATGGCACAATTTCCATTTAATAGAAGCGATATCTTTATTTTTGTTATATTATTAAATTTGAGCTATTCATTTATACTCAAAGCTGGCCATGGAAGTTTTTTCTAGATCTGTCACTTTGGATTCTTGCAAGCATTTATTATTTGTGGCTTGTGGCAGTATTATTGTGGATTGTGGAACGCACTGTTTAAAACTCCAAGCATTCTCCATTTAATTTTGCCGTTTTAACTAAAAATGCGACGAAATTTGATCGTCATGTACATAGACTTACGTGTTAAGTGATAATTACATTACCATAATGGCACAAGACTTTTTTAGTGGGAAGTTATTTTCAGGATGACAGAAATTGAAAAGGTATGAACTTATTCTACAAAAATATTTTAGAGAAGTTTGTGAGAAACATCCAGACTCTGTTAAAATTATTTCCTAGGGAGCAATGGTGAGTTTAATATTATTTAAAATGTTGTAATGTAATCTAGCAACCTCACAATTCAGTGGCGGATTTAGGGGCATAGAATGTTGTTTTATATTCTAAGTTTAGGGGTATGAAGTCTCTGCGGCGCAGTGACTCAGGTGCCCTAGGCACTGTTAATTTATATTAATTTATATTAATTACAGAAATAAATAAGAAAAATATATTATTGTGTTCATTCAACTCAAAATAAAACCAAAAATTTTCACAATTATTTACAAAACTAAAGCAATTTACCAACAACAAAAACATATCTTGATAAAACAAAATAAAAGAAAATATCCAATATCTCATACCATAACACACACATTATATAACTATACATAAGTATCAGGGGTAAAGGTTTACTTTCTGGGCGCGTTTCGATTTTTATGAAAATTTGTATATAGACAAGTTTTACGATGCAGTTGACGAAAATCACAATAAAAATGAGGGCAGAAGCCAACTTTTGGAGTGATTTGTAAATTTTTGTAGGAAAAATTTTGGTTATACTCACTTTTGCGGCACATTGTTGTCATATTTTACACATTTTCGGGGGTCCTTCGTTTTATATCAAGAAGGGTGTATTCCATTATTCTAATTCATTTTCACATAGTTAGTGCACCCCCTTTTTGAACAAAATATAAAATTTTCCTTTTTGCAATAGAAAACCTCTTCAGCCACTCAAAAGCGCTGGTTCTATAAATCCTGTGACAAGGCCAGACTTGAAAAGGTCAAAGCTCACAAAAGCTTCTACACAATCCCAAGCAAGAAAATCGTCAAGCATTTAACGACGCAAGAAACCGCTATGTCCACATTCTTTCTGAGGCAAAAAACTCGTTTAATAACCACATCAAAAACAAAGTCCTTCTAAGCTCCAGCGGCAGCAAACCCCTCTGGACTCTTGCTAAATCTATTCGGAATAATTTCTGCAAAAGCACGTTCCCACCTTTGTCTCAGGGGATGAAATTGTTTCTACCGCCCTGGGCAAGGCTGAACATTTTGCTTCGTTGTTCGCCGGCAATTCTACTCTCAACCCACCTCCAAATGTTCAACCACCAACAGTCCCCAATGTCGCGCATAAAATGACGGATATCATTTTCAAAACTAAAAAGGTACGAAAGATGCTCTCTTCTCTTAATACCAGGAAAGCCTCTGGCCTTGACGAGATCCCAGCAATTGTTCTCAAAAAATGCTCACCGGAGCTTGCTCCTGTCCTGACTCGTCTGTTTCAGATATCTTATTATAAAGGGATATTCCCTAGTAACTGGAAAACTGCTCGAGTACAACCCATCCCCAAGAAAGGATCCAAAGCGCTTCCTAGCAACTACAGCCCAATTTCTCTCCTTTCAGTCGTCTCTAAAGTGATGGAAAAGTATATAAACACCGAATTACTAAAATTTCTCGAAAAACACAGTCTAATCGACGACAGGCCATATGGATTCCGTCAGCGCAGATCGACTGCCGACCTCCTTTCCTTTGTCACCCATTCTTGGAACAAGTCTATGGAACAACACGGCGAATCCCAGATTGTTGCTCTAGACATATCCAAAGCATTCGACCAGGTCTGACATGCAGCGCTGCTTAATAAACTTCCGGTCTATGGCCTACCACCAAAACTTTGTACCTGGGCAGCAAATTTCCTCTCCAACAAGAGCATATCTGTTGTTGTGGATGGCCATTCCTCTAAACTGTATCCAATTAATGCAGGAGTTCCTCAAGGTTCAGCTTTAGCCCCTATATTGTTTCTTCTCCACATCAATGACCTCCTCTCTAGCACATCCAACCCAGTTCACAGCTACGCGGACGACAGCACCCTCCATTCAAATATACAATATTCTAAGCCTGTCTCTTTATCCCAATTAGATGAGGATCGCAGACTCATGGAGGGTTCTGTCTCCGTGGATCTCCAAAAAATATTAGACTGGGGAAGTAGAAATCTTGTACAATTCAACCCCATCAAAACTAAGTCTTGCTTTCTTTCTCACAAGAGATATACCAGCCCTAGACCCATCACAATGAACAACCAAGTTATTCAAAGTAATGAGTCATTTTCTCTTGTTGGCATTTCTGTGGATCGAAATCTTAATTGGCACCAACATGTCACATCAATTGCAGAAGCGGCTGCTAAGAAATTAGGTTTCCTCTTCCGGGCTCGCAAATACTTTTCACCAGCTAACCTCTATACCTTATATATATTACAAATAAGGCCAAACCTCGAATACTGCTCCCACATCTGGGGTGCCGCTGCCGCTTCTACACTCGCTATCCTGGACTCCATTCAAAAGAGAGCTATACGTCTCATCGGTGACCCTACCCTCACCCAAAGGCTGCCATCCCTTGCTCACCGACGTGTTGTTGACGATATTCAACATTGCATGGAACGAAGCCCTACCAAATCTGTTCGTCGGTAATCTGCCCAAACAGGTACATATTTGTCACATGTTACACAATACACATTCCCAAAACCGTAAATTAGAAGTTTAAATAATCGGACCTCAATTTGTTTACGTACATTACAAAATTTTGATATCTATACAAAATAAAAGTAATATTTTATTGTTTTTAATTTATTTTTTAACAATCATTAACAGTAAACTATACATGAACAGACTTGCTGTTAAAAATCCTAAATAATAAATACATTTAAGACATTTACTGTTTCACTTTATTATGACTTTTATATTTTTAATAAAACCCCAAAGGAAATATGAGACAACACTGGCATCTTAAGGATTTCATTAATTCAGGTTGTACAACCGTGTGTGCCGGGTTGCCTAACTTATGCGGTCACGTGGGGTTCGGGAATTAATGAAGGCCCTGTATAACTACTATACATGAGTATCAGGGGTAAAGGTTTACTTTCGGGGCGCGTGTTCGATTTTTATGAATATTTGTATATAGACGTTTTTTACGATGTAGATGACAAAAATCACAATAAAAATGAGGGCAGAAGCCAACTTTTGGAGTTATTTGTAAATTTTTGTAGGAAAAATTTTGGTTATACTCACTTTTGCGGCACATTGTTGTCATATTTTACACATTTTCGGGGGTCCTTCGTTTTATATCAAGAAGGGTGTATTCCATTATTCTAATTCATTTTCACATAGTTAGTGCACCCCCTTTTTGAACAATTTTGATATAAAATTTTCCTTTTTGCAATAATGTCAAACTTCAAAATGTATGAGATTAAGTTGGCTTTATATGTCAAATGTCAATTTCAACTTAGGATCGGTTATACGATGAAAAGAAGAGACAATTTCAGAGACACGTAGGCAGTATACGGGGGTGCACTAACTATGTGAAAATGAATTAAAATACTGGAATACACCCTTCTTTAGCTTGATATAAAACGAACGACCCCCGAAAATGTGTAAAATATGACAAGAACATGCCGCAAAAGTGAGTATTACCTACATTTTTCCAACAAAAATTTATAAATAACTCCAAAAGTTGGATTCTGCCCTCATTTTCATTGTGATTTTCGTCACCTACACCCTAAACCACGTCTATATACAGGGCTTTCATTAAATCCCGAACCCCACGTGACCGGATTCTGTCTCTCTCTAAGTGGAATATGATTTTATGAGTTGGTAGTCAAAAAGTAACCAAAAAACCATTAGACTAGGGACCCTAAAGTTACTAAATCAATTGACAGTTCAGTCCAGTGGCTCATTTCCCTTTTGACGGTTATTTTGTATGTATATTGTGTATTTTCCAAGTTCGACCAGTGTTTACCTTCTTCAAATACTTTTCTACCTGTTGGACAATAAAAATAAACAGTTTTTATCAAAACTTAGCATTTTCATGGCGTTTTTACGTAAGTTAAAAGTGTAGGTAGGTTAAGGTTATGTTCTTGACGATATTCGACATCGCATGGAACGAAGCCCTACCAAATCTGTTCCTCGGTAATCTGCCCAAACAGGTACATATTTGTTACATAGTACACAATACACATTCCTAAAACTGTTAATTAGAAGTTTAAATAATCGAACCTCAATTTGTTTACATACATTACAAAATTTTGATATCTATACAAAATAAAAGTAATATTTTATTATGTTTTTAATTTATTTTTTTAACAATCAATAACAGTATACCATACATGAACAGACTTGCTGTTAAAAATACTAAATAATAAATACATTTAAGACATGCCGCAAAAGTGAGTGTTACCTATATTTTTCCAACAAAAATTTATAAATAACTCCTAAAGTTGGATTCTGCCCTCATTTTTATTGTGATTTTCGTCATCTACACCTTAAACCACGTCTATATACAGGGCTTTCATTAATTCCCGAACCCCACGTAACCGGATTCTGTCTCTTTCTTAGTGGAATATGATTTTATGAGTTGGCAGTCAAAGAGTAACCAAAAAAACCACTAGACTAGGGACCCTAAAGTTACTAAATCAATTGACAGTAAAGTCCATTGGCGCTCAATTCCCTTTTGACGGTTATTTTGTATGTATATTGTGCATTTTCCAAGTTCGACCAGTGTTTACCTTCTTCTATTAATTTTCTACCTGTTGGACAATAAATATAAACAGTTTTTATTAAAACTTAGCATTTTCAGTACGTTTTTACGTAAGTTAAAAGTGTAGGTATGTTAAGGTTATGTTGTTGACGATATTCAACATCGCATGGAACGAAGCCCTACCAAATCTGTTCCTCGGTAATCTGCCCAAATAGGTATATATTTGTTACATGTTACACAATACACATTCTTAAAACCATAAATTAGAAGTTTAAATAATCGGACCTCAATTTGTTTACGTACATTACAAAATTTTGATATCTATACAAAATAAAAGTAATATTTTATTGTTTTTAATTTATTTTTAACAATCATTAACGGTAAACTATACATGAACAGACTTGCTGTTAAAAATCCTAAATAATAAATACATTTAAGACATTTACTGTTTCAACTTATTGTAATTTTTATATTTTTTATAAAACCCCAAAGGAAATATGAGACAACACTGGCATCTTAGGGATTTCATTAATTCAGGTTGTACAACCGTGTATGCCGGGTTGCCTAACTTAAGCGGTCACGTGGGGTTGGGGAATTAATGAAGGGCCTGTATAACTGTATACATGAGTATCAGGGGTAAAGGTTTACTTTCGAGGCGCGTATTCGATTTTTATGAAATTTTGTATATAGACGTGTTTTACGATGTAGATGACGAAAATCACAATAAAAATGAGGGCAGAAGCCAACTTTTGGAGTTATTTGTAAATTTTTGTAGGAAAAATTAAGGGTATGCTCACTTTTGCGGCATGTTGTTGTCATATTTTACACATTTTCGGGGATCCTTCGTTTTATATCAAGAAGGGTGTATTCCATTATTCTAATTCATTTTCACATAGTTAGTGCACCCCCTTTTTGAACAATTTTAATATAAAATTTTCCTTTTTGCAATAATGTCAAACTTCAAAATGTATGAGATTAAGTTGGCTTTTATGTCAAATGTCAATTTCAACTTGGGATCGGTTATACGATGAAAAGAAGGGAAATTTTCAGAGACACGTAGGCAGTATAGGGGGTGCACTAACTATGTGAAAATGAATTAGAATACTGGAATACACCCTTCTTTAGCTTGATATAAAACGAACGACCCCCGAAAATGTGTAAAAATGACAAGAACATGCCGCAAAAGTGAGTATGACCTACATTTTTCCAACAAAAATTTAAAATAACTCCAAACGTTGGATTCTGCCCTCATTTTTATTGTGATTTTCGTCACCTAAACCCTAAACCACGTCTATATACAGGGCTTTCATTAATTCCCGAACCCCACGTGACCGGATTCTGTCTCTCTCTCTTAGTGGAATATGATTTTATGAGTTGGCAGTCAAAAAGCAACCAAAAAACCACTAGACTAAGGACCCTAAAGTTACTAAATCAATTGACAATTGACAGTTCAGTCATTGGCGCTCATTTCCCTTTTGACGGTTATTTTGTATGTATATTGTGCATTTTCCAAGTTCAACCAGTGTTTACCTTCTTCTATTAATTTTCTACCTGTTGGACAATAAATATAAACAGTTTTTATTAAAACTTAGCATTTTCATTCCGTTTTTACGTAAGTTAAAAGTGTAGGTATGTTAAGGTTATGTTGTTGACGATATTCAACATCGCATGGAACGAAGCCCTACCAAATCTGTTCCTCGGTAATCTGCCCAAATAGGTATATATTTGTTACATGTTACACAGTACACATTCCTAAAACCGTAAATTAGAAGTTTAAATAATCGGACCTCGATTCGTTTACCTACATTACAAAACTTTGATATCTATACAAAATAAAAGTAATATTTTATTATGTTCTTAATTTATTTTTTTAACAATCAATAACAGTAAATCATACATGAACAGACTTTCTGTTAAAAATACTAAATAATAAATACATTTAAGACATTTACTGTTTCAACTTATTGTAATTTTTATATTTTTTATAAAACCCCAAAGGAAATATGAGACAACACTGGCATCTTAGGGATTTCATTAATTCAGGTTGTACAACCGTGTGTGCCGGGTTGCCTAACTTATGCGGTCACGGGGGGTTCGGGAATTAATGAAAGCCCTGTACAAAAATTGAAGAAAATCGAAAGTAAACCTTTACCGTATCAGGTACATTACAGATTACCTATATTACTAAAGCGCAAGGAAAAAAAAGCACCAGATTTTGACAGTAAACGGATGAAGGTGGGTAATGTTAAATTTTTTGGATTTTGATGATTTAAAAAGTGGGCGAGGCGGACATAGGCATTGAACGGTGAACGGGGTGATCGGACGGGGAAAAGCGACACGGGGCCCCGAAGAAGCCGCTTTTTAGAACGTCGCCGGGAGCGAACAGAAAGCTGAGAACGGCCCGTCCGGAACATAAAGGGGCGAATTTTATCGAGGTAAAAGTTTTTTGGGGATGTTGGGGTGAAAAAAAACACCCTAAAAACAAGAGCAAAGACCGTATTTTCGACCTCAAAAATGGTGCCTCGATGAGGGGTTTATCTCCTCTGAAGATACGGCACGACGAAACGCGCCATTACTAAAAGAGGAATCTGCAAAAAAATTTACATCGAATAGACCGGTTTTTATTCTTTTAGAGTACAGGTAATTTTTTTCAAACATCAAAGTTGACAAACTTTCTGGAGAGCGGCTGTTATTGCGTGAAATTAGTCTATCATGAACAAATCACAAGAGTGGAATTTTTGACAGAGAGGGTTTAAAAATTATTTGCTCAAACGTTAAAATTTGCGACACTTTGTACGCTAATCACGACGTGTACGTTACGCCCGGAATGAATATAGTGCCCGATTAGCCTCGATTGACTATTAAAGACTACGTTTTTATTTACATATTGGGTCAATTGATTGGATTTGTTGATAAAAAACCGTTGTTAAATTGATCTATTTTTAAAGTCGACTATAATGTCATTTACAAAATTATTCGTTGACGTCCATATATTTGAGATATGGCATATTATTGTTATGAAGCATTTTTAGAGAGATCCATACGCCGACTAGTAGGCACAAAAGTAAAAGTGTTGCTTACAGCTCACTACAATAGGTAATTTCTTAGACTTCACTTTCAATCATATTTCATAATATTCGATTGTTAGGGCGACATCATATTTAACAAACATAATGCATGGGCTTTGCAAAGTTTAAATACCTTTAAAAATACTTGCAAACAAACTGTCAAATCTGACATTCGAAATGCCAAATTTAACGTTTTAACTTGTTAAAAATTTGAAACTACTCGGTTTACCTTCTTTGTTCTATGGTAGCCCACAAATTTTGATATTATAAGTCCATTCTATGGGACTTTTTACATTCTGCGGATCTGGTAGTTCTTGTTCGGGCCCTAGGCTTACAGTTGTTGAAATCAATTAATTAATTATCAAATTAAATCAGTTTTTATACAATTAATGAAAAACTGGAAAAATAAAACACCAAGGCAGTGATGGATCGAATTTTTATTTACCCAAATTTTTATATACGTAATAGAATACAATCGTTGGCATTGGCACTGTTTGAGAAAAATATATTTCATATCAATCAGCATAATTACAATAAAAACAAATACAATAATAATACTTATTAACAAAGTCTTAAACAATAAAAAGACGACGCCAGCACACGTGACCCGACGTTTCGGCCGTGTGTCATGCGTACACCTTCAGATCACAACACATAAATTTACTGAATGGCTGTCACTTTTTGTCCTCTAATTTGGCCTTGTCTAATGATGTAGTCACTAGCATAGGCTGCGACTGTTGGGGGTTTTGGTTTGGGAACACTTTGTCCAAGTGCTTCAGGGACTCACTGAGGAAGTTTTGGATGGCAGTGAGGGCGGCCACGATGGCCGGGCTGCCGAACCCGTGTGATATCAGCGAGAAGTGCGTCAGATGACGTTGGATGGAGGGGTCGAGAAGTATCTGGGGCCTGGTATTGCACAAAGGTGACCTGTCTTGGTTCAGCAGGTCCATAAGCTCCTTGGTGATCTGCTTGGTGGCCTGAAGCAGCTCCTTCCGCCTAGGGGTTTCTCCATGTTGCCTGAGCAGGTACTCCGCCACTTGCCGGGCGGGGAACTCAGTCTCGCAGACGTAACCAAAATCCCTCGCCAAGTGTATGGCCTCTCCCTCGACCAGTGAGGTCAGAAGGGTGACGTTGGCTGCTTTTCGCCTACCTGCTGGTAGGTTAAGGCCTATCTTTTCTAGTTTTTCCCGCAGTATTCGACCCCCATTCTTGCTCTTAGCTCTCCTCAGTACACCACCAAGAAGGGAGGCATTTAAACATTCGGGCGGAGACAGTCTACGTTGAACTTCACCTACTGTGACTTTGTACTTAGAAGTTGAGGATAGTAAAGAAAGACGACCAGGTACTGAACAGAATACATCACTGGGAGACACCATGGCACTGCCACCGTGATCCTTGCCTCCTTTTATACCTGCAACAATAATACGATTTTAGTACATTGCGCCGTAACCTCTCACTACAATATTTTTGGTAATTTTAGAACTTTAGTGGTTATTGATCAGAGTGTCCACAAATTATAGGACACCATATTTGATCTCCGTTTGAACTACGTCGAGAATTTGTTTAACGCGGCGTTTCGGCTCCTGTTTTTAAGCCATTTTTAAAAGGTTAAGGAAATGTAAAAAGAAAGGACCTCTTAAGACTTCAATCTGCATATTCCACAAATCTTACTGGAAATCGTCTCTCAGGTCTTAGTGTGTTCAACCTTAGACCTACCTAAGTTAATATGTTTATATTATTATTATTATTATTATTATTATTATTATTATTATTATTATTATTATTATTATTATTATTATTATTATTATTATTATTATTATTATTATTATTATTATTATTATTATTATTATTATTATTATTATTATTATTATTATTAAAACGGGCTACATTAGAAATATATACTTACTTTTTAGTAATGGCAGGTCTGAAATAAAGCCAACATTGTCATCTATTCCACCTTGCGCTTCCTCCACGGCCTGACCTAACGCCTGGTGAAGCGAGAGATGGTCATCGTGAGTGCGTTGAGGTGCTGACACTCCATAGTCTGGTCTGCCGCCGCCAGGAGTGCCACCATATGGAAAACTCGCTCCATGCGTCAACTGACTCTGCAAAAAGAATAGAAAAATATTAAAATAAAATAATAGGCGTATATGACTACTAAATAAAAATCAAACTCCAGGAAGCTTTAGTTCGTAGTAGACAAATTTAAAGTCACTAGTCAATAATTTATAGTCCGATTTTCCTGGCCAACGAACCTCTTGGAGCTGTTTACACACCTGCCAAGATATAGTTATTCACAAACAGCTTTAGGACCAAAATCGAAAAAAATATGATAAAAATTTGCAAAAATTTCTTTTACAGAAAATTACCATCTTGTTTACAGAAATTGCCTTCGGTAATGTTACACTAAATAACATTTTTCACAAAAATTCGACAGCTTTTCTTTTACAATAACTTACTAAACATTTATTATTAATTACGAACATATCACAAAAATCTTACAAAATAAATTCCACAGAAACACTAAAAACATTTCTGCGAAAACTTTTAAAATTCAGCCACTATTTGAGCGTGGCCATATACGGCACCTCGATTTTTTCGACGAGTAATACAAACAAAAAGCTCTATGAATGCGTCATTTCCATAGGCCTCCGCTACCTATTGATAAAAACGCCGTTTCACAATTTGGAATATGTGTTTGAAATATGTGCAAAAAACGTGAAAACAATTGAAATAACTCAAAAACGATGAGCGATATCATTTTTTTTTCTTACAAACATGCATTATAATTCGCTGAAAAACACAAAAATACAATAAAATAAGGGGGTGTTCTATTAAAAAAAAAGTGTGTATCACCAACGACTTATGGGCCATCCTGTGATTGTCAAAATAAGTTTATAAGATGCAGCTCGAGATACCATATAATTAACGTATATACTTTTTTGTCATATCTTGTATAATAACGGATATATTGAGCGTTGCCGTAGAAAAGCGTCACCCTGTATATGTGTAAACAGACAAAAACTGAAACTTACCCCGTATATGGGTTTTTGGGGTTCTAGTTCGTGCTCATTTGAAGAAATCTTTTTAAAATTCATAAGTCGCGGTCTTCTCAATAACGAATTTTTTTGACGCAAATTTGCTAAAATATAGACTATTAAACCACAAACTCTATAGCTGAAACTAGTGCCGAAGCATCAGAAAGAGGGTCTATTTGACATGGTTTTTATGAAAATGTTTTAGTAAAATGAATGACAATGATGGTTAAAGCTGAATGTTAAGACTGTAAAACACACTTCTTACGGCATATCGTCTACATAATCCGTATTTGTTCCAAATTCGTAGTCTGAAAATGGCAAATTTTGTCGTTTCAAATCGTTTGAAGAAGAAAAATCAAATTTTCAAAATATTTTTTCTGCTGCTTCTTGACGTTTTTGCGTCAAGAAAACTTAACCGTTGGATGTAATATTCAATTGGTTTTGGTAATCACACAAAATATTTTGTTCTTGTGCTTTCCTCTGATCACCAGTGGCACCCAATTTTTTTCTTAAAATGCCTATAACTTTTTTTCTTTTAAGTTAGTGATCTGAATGTTGGCACGTAGGGTAAGTTGGACAGCAGAAACGAAAATGCCAAATTTGGTTGTCATAGCTCAGTTATTTTCGGAGATACAAAAAATTTTCAGAAAGAAAACCTAACATTTTTGCGGAAAAATTGGTCCGATTTTCCTGGCTATCGAACTTATCTTAGCCACTTACAAAAGGAAGGCACATACCAAATATCAAAATCGGCCCATTATTTTTTGAGTTATCTCAATATATATATATATATATATATATATATATATATATATATATATATATATATATATATATATATATATATATATATATATATATATATATATATATATATATATATATATATATAACATAGATCTCCTCATTAGTGAATTTTTCGTTTTACGAAAAATTCGCTAAAATTGAAAACAATTTTTAAAATATTTGACACTTTCTAGCTCGATACCAGGTGCCCTAAGACCCCATGTGTGTAAAAAAACAAACTTATTTTTCCCACAGAATACGCTACTGGATTTTCGACCTCTACAGATCCTGTATAGAAATTATTAGGTTCACGTTTTAAATTTAACGTTTGGACTGCGCCTGTTATGAAATTAAATAATCCGAGTAAGTTTTTTCTAGATAAAACTCGCTGAGTATTAAATTATAAATACCAACTATTATCCGGCGAAGACGAATAATAGAAAACATTCCTGTAGAGGCAAATATGTGAAAGGGTAAGTCTGCAGGAAAGAAAATATGATAGAGGGTTATGCAGACTATAAGACCGGTGGGTTGCGGGGGGGGTTAATAGGGAGATAGTAGTGAGAGTACAAGGGGTTGCAAATCTGAAGAATCGCGCCTTATCTCAGGATCAGGACCGGCGAGCTATAGCTGGAGCTATCGTTGAGGGATCGCGCTGGTGTACTCGGATGGCTGGCATTCTCAGGCAAGTATTCACTGCAACAACTATGTCAAGACAGCAGCAAATATGTCAGGATTGCAGGACTACAGGACGAGACCCTTCACGCAACTTCACCAGCGTCTTCGGAATATCGGGATGCAACATGGATTTAAGATACTGACAATGATGCCTCAGATATCCACAATACACGATACGAATTCACTAGTTTATATGCGCAAGTCACACACACAATAACAGACAAGTAATAAAAAGTTTGGACGCAGCAAGTGCGTTATGATAGCGAATTTTTCATATTTGAAACGTTAATGTTGTTGTCGTTATCAAAATCAGAAGATTGATTATCTGCATTATTATCTATATTATTAGCTTTCATATAGTTAAGGTGTCTTATAGGAGGAGATATGCTAGAACCAATTTTTAATCATTTCTTCAGTCGGAATATATATATATATATATATATATATATATATATATATATATATATATATATATATATATATATATATATATATATATATATATATATATAAATTTCAACAACACACCACAAAATACTATCGTACCGTGGGTGTTGACAAGGAGGAAAGAGGCAGCTTGTTAATTCTGGACTTGAAGGTTTGGAGGTTCGGAGGAGAAGGAAAAACATGTGCCGGCAAGGAATTCCCCAAACTTGGAGGTCCTCGGGACAAAATAGCGGGCATAACAAGATGGTCTATGTCTGGTGACCTGGACAGTAAAAGGGTGCATTCGCTCTGTTCCTCTGGTAAATCTGTTGGGGGCAGCAGGTGGAGAACTATGGAGGAAAGCTCCTCTGAGCAGTGCCCGTGCAGATATCTATAAAAGAGAGAGAGACGTCACCAACGGCACGTCGGTGGGCAAGGGAAGGCAGCCTTTGGGTGAGGGTAGGGTCACCGATGAGACGTATAGCTCTCTTTTGAATGGAGTCCAGGATAGCGAGTGTAGAAGCGGCAGCTGCACCCCAGATGTCGGAGCAGTATTCGAGGTTTGGCCTTATTTGCAAAGTATATAAGGTATAGAGATTAGCTGGTGAAAAGTATTTGCGAGTCCGGAAGAGGAAACCTAATGTCTTAGCAGCCGTTTCTGCAATTGATGTGAGATGTTGGTGCCAATTAAGATTTCGATCCACAGAAATGCCAACAAGAGAACAGGACTCATTACTTTAAATAACTTGGTTGTTCATGGTGATGGGTCTAGGGCTGGTGTATCTCTTGTGAGAAAGAAAGCAAGACTTAGTTTTGGTGGGGTTGAATTGTACAATATTTCTACTTCCCCAGTCTAATATTTTTTGAAGATCCACGGAGACAAAACCCTCCATGAGTCTGCGATCCTCATCCAATTGGGCTAAAGAGACAGGCTTAGAATATTGTATATTTGAGTGGAGGGTGCTGTCGTCCACGTAACTGTAAACTGGGTTGGATGTGCTACAGAGGAGGTCATTGATGTGGAGAAGAAACAAAGTAGGGGCTAAAGCTGAACCTTGAGGAACTCCTGCATTAATTGGATACAGTTTGGACGAATGGCCATCCACAACAACAGATATGCTCCTGTTGGAGAGCAAATTTGCTGTCCAGGTACAAATTTTTGGTGGTAGGCCATAGGCCGGAAGTTTATTAAGCAGCGCTGCGTGGCAGACCTGGTCGAATGCTTTGGATATGTCTAGAGCAACAATCTGGGATTCACCGTGTTGTTCCATAGACTTGTACCAAGAATGGGTGACAAACGAAAGGAGGTCGGCAGTCGATCTACGCTGACGGAATCCATACTGCCTGTCGTTGATTGTGACTGTGTTTTTCAAGAAATTTTTGTAATTCAGTGTTTATATACTTTTCCATCACTTTAGAGACGACTGAAAGGAGAGAAATAGGCCTGTAGTTGCTAGGAAGCGCTTTGGATCCTTTCTTGGGGATGGGTTGTACTCGAGCAGTTTTCCAGTTACTAGGGAATATGCCTTTATTGTAAGATATCTGAAACAGACGAGTCAGGACAGGAGCAAGTTCTGGTGCGCATTTTTTGAGAACAATTGCTGGGATCTCGTCAAGGCCAGAGGCTTTCCTGGTATTAAGAGAAGAGAGCATCTTTCGTACCTTTTTAGTTTTGAAAATGATATCCGTCATTTTATGCGCGACATTGGGGACTGTTGGTGGTTGAACATTTGGAGGTGGGTTGAGAGTAGAATTGCCGGCGAACAACGAAGCAAAAAGTTCAGCCTTGCCCAGGGCGGTAGAAACAATTTCATCCCCTGCGACAAGAGGTGGGAACGTGCTTTTGCAGAAATTATTCCCAATAGATTTAGCAAGAGTCCAGAAGGGTTTGCCGCCGTTGGAGCTTAAGAGGACCTTGTTTTTGATGTGGTTATTAAACGAGTTTTTTGCCTCAGAAAGAATGCGGACATAGCGGTTTCTTGCGTCGTTAAATGCTTGACGATTTTCTTGACTCGGATTGTGTAGAAGCGTTTTGTGAGCTTTGACCTTTTCAAGTCTGGCCTTGTCACAGGATCTAGAGAACCAGGGCTTTTGAGTGGTTGAAGAAGTTTTCTGCGTACGTGGAATAAATGATTCCATGCCAGCTTGGATAATTTAGGTGACGTTTTGTGAGATATCAGAGGGGTCAGGATGAGAAAAGCAGACAGACGCCCATGGAAATGAGGAAAAGTAATCCCGCATTTCGTCACAGTTTGCGGAGTTGTAGTGCCAAACGATACGTGGGTGTGGTGACTGTGAGACCTCGGGTTGCATTGCGCAGGAAGCAGTGATCATGCCGTGGTCTGAGCGTCCAAGGGAGCGTCCATTAAGCGCCAAGTCTTTTTATGAGTGTTTAGACGAGTATTAAGCACAGTGATTTGGTACAGCGCTGGTTTTCCAAATTTTACTTGCCAGTGCTTCTAATAGGTTCCAAGTCTCACAGAAAACAAGCCTTTCAGTTAACATTTCAACTTGTTAATTTAATTGCGCTAAAATAACGAATTGACCCTGAAGGGAATGAAAGAAAGCAAACTTGTAGGTAATAACAATCAAGATATATTAATAATGAAAATGATATTTAAGTCATTTGAATGGTGTTTTTAATTTATTAGATAAAAGATAATAAAGTTAAAATATGTACTGTATTTCCTTATAAAGATACGTCCTGTTATTTGTTGGCTGTTCTTTTCGAGCTGAAAAGCGTGGAATGACTTGTTATTTTTGCTAAATGGTAAACGTGACCTAAGATTTTGCACAAGAATATTGCTTCTAGTCGTTTTCTAATAATTTTAATAATACCTATATTAAAGGGAATCTTATATTCTACTGTGACTAGTCATAAAATCTGTGCAAAATATTCTGCAGCAACTTGCAATCTAATAGGACACACTAAAAAAGTAATACCTAATCGCGTCTGATTCTTGATAATCAGAAAAAAATGATCTATTTCGGGACGGAGCAAGTGCGTTATGGTAGCGAATTTTTATCAAATGTTTCAAATTTAAAAAACTCAATTTCCTACAAACCCAGAAAGTTGAGTTTTTGTACGTAGTAAGGTGTTTACGAGGGCAACATACCAACCTAATTTATTTACTTAGGACCCTTGGAACCCAAATCCGAAGTCGGTTTCAGACTATATGTATCTATATGTATATATATATATATATATATATATATATATATATATATATATATATATATATATATATATATATATATATATATATATATAAATATATATATAGGATGGCGCATTGAAAACGAAACAGACCGATTTGCGTCCAGAGAAATTTTTTTGTTGAAAAACGCTGAAACACGTCAATTTTAATATTGAGGGAGACATGTTTTGACATAAAACCCAACTGTGTCACATCAACCCCTTAAGGGTGGTGATATATTTTAAATAGGTCACATGGGTCGAGTGTTACATCATTTGAAAGCTCTTCCTTTTCTGAATTCAGCACACACATTTTTTTGGAAGTTTTATCAACTCGCTTAAAAATTATTCACAGTTGGAGTTGCAAGAACGTATTTCATTCATTGTGATAAGAAATGCATTAATTAGTCAATTTTTCGTTAAAAAAAAAAAACAAAACCAAACGTTCAAAAATGCTTATTCAATTAAGTAAGTGTTCAAATGGTTGACCAGCAGCTTCCATACAAAAGTACAAATTTTGTTCAAAACGAGCTCTGACATTCTGGAGCATTTGTGGAGTTATTAGACGGCATTCTTTAACAATGCGTCGTCGTAATTCTTCGAGAGACTCCGGTTCTGTTGCGAAAAGTCTAAAGGAATTAAATACGGTGATCTAGGGGGGCACTAAATAGCACCTCTACGCCCAATCCATTGCTCTGGAAACTCTCTGTTCAAAAACTACCTAACACGTTGTGAAAATGCGGAGGAGCTCCATCTTGTTGATACACTAATTGATTTTCTTGATAGCGATCATCATTTTCAACAATGTCAATTAGTAGAGGGTAAACGATATCTTCTAGTAACTCCAAAGACGTTTCGCCACTCAAATTGCCATCAAGAAAAATTGGTCCGATTAAACGGTATCCAAAAATGCCAGTCCAGACATTCGATTTCTGTGGAGTTTTAGTGTGGACCTCGTGAAAATTTCTTAGATTATTATCTTCCCAATAACTACAATTATGACGATTGACTGTAGAGTTTAATAAAAACCTACACACGTCTGAAAAACAGAAATTGAACAGAAAGTTCCCGTTATCAGCTATTCGTGCAGTCATAACTTCACAAAACTCCAGCCGCCGATCAAAATCATCTTCATTCAGTTGTTGTACAAGATAAATTTTATACGGGTGAAATTTATGATGCTTCAATATTCGCTGAATAGTTCTTCTTTTGATGTTCGAAACAGTGGCCAATTTTGTCGTGCTCAAAGTTGGGTCTGCAGCAATTTTTCCTAAAACTTCAATCTCAGTAGTCTCATTTCTAACCGGAAATTCACGTTCGGGATCCCGTTTTTTGTTGGCTACTGAACCACTTTGTCGAAACTTTGCAACTAACTCCAAAATGTATTTTCTAGTAACATGTCTGTTCGGAAGGTCGTTCATTAAACAAATTTGCGGTACGGTTGGCACAGTCATCGTTTTTGAAAAAAAGAATAATTATCTTAACTCTTTCTTCTACAGAATACACCATTGTGAAATTAATTTTCGGTAGTACTATCAAGTATCAAACCGACCGATAAACTGAAATAATGAACCGCATTTCTCTCATTGCGATAGGAAATGTTCTGATGGTCAATTTTTTGTTTACAAACCAACAAAACTGACTATCAGCACATTTCTTATCGTAATGAGTGAAATGCGTTTTTGCATCTTCAACTGTGAATAATTTTTAAACGAGTTGATTAAACTTCCAAAAAAAATTAGTGTGCTGAATTCAGAAAAGAAAGAGCTTTCAATATATATATATATATATATATATATATATATATATATATATATATATATATATATATATATATATATATATATATAACATATATTTAAGTGTCACACCGATAACTCAAAAAATAATACGCCGATGACGATCAAATTTGGTGAATACCTTCCTTTTGCAAGTGGCTTGGATAAGTTCGTTAGGCAGAAAATCAGAAAATCTGGTCAGTTCAAAAAGATTTAACAATGCTTTGTTTTAATTATATAGTCGGATTCCCCGGTCCGTGCCAGTTCTGAGCTGACCTTTAATGTATCTAGTTTCGACCACGTAATTAAAATGCATGTTTGTAAGAAAATAAATTCTGGACGCAGCAAGTGCGTTATGGTAGCGAGTTTTTATTAAAATCTGTTCAGTACAAATAGATTAAACAATGCTTTATTTAATTAGATAGTCGGATTCCTCCGGTCCGTGCCAGTTCTGACCTGACCTTTAATGTATTGAATTTCGACCACGTAATTATAATGCATGTTTGTAAGAGAAGAAATTCTGGACGCAGCAAGTGCGTTATGGTAGCGAATTTTTATTAAATGCTTCAAATTTGAATAGCTCAATTTGCTATTAACCTATAAGGTTCGTTGGACAGGAAACTAGTTTCTCCGGGAACATTTTATGTTTATTTTCGAAACATTTTTGTAAATTTTCTAACAATAAAGTTATTTTGATGATATCTGGTACATTGGTACATTGTTCTACTATATAGGTAATTTTTGTTCCCTTAGGGCTGGTCCGCGTCTTTGCCGCCCCGATAGCACCGCAACTTTAGGCTTATGTGCATTATATAGGTTATACTGGTAACCAAATTGGAAGCCTGCTTTCTTAAAAAAAACACATATTTGCTATTTAAAACATTTTTACGAAAATTCACTACCATAACGCACTTGCTGCGTCCAGACTTTTTTATTATTATTTTTTACTTTTTCAAATTCATATATGGATTTAAAAGGGACATTTTGTGCCCAGCGGCCCGCTAATTGGGACTTGAAAAATTCCAATAGTGATTGCCGACATATTGCAAACGTCATCGACATCTGCAGTGTGCATTCTGTTTAAAAAGTTGTCCATTTAATTATCACTAAGTACGCGCCAAAACAATCTTTGGAAATCATGAAAATTTATCATAAAAATTTAGAATCTGATCGTGCTATGTACAGAACATCACGTAATGTTAATGGCTGTCATAATTGGCTCAGTAAGCATGCGCGTTCTTCCATTATCGATCGTTTCAAAACAAACTTCACTTACCCGACCAAAAGCCACTCGTTCATTGAAGAACCGCACGTAGTAAAGAAAATATATCTGCTGCCAGAGCCCCTGTTGTTAAAAACTGTAATTGTCAGTGGAAAGACATTCTCAGTCGTTGGGCTTTTCTGCAATGATAACGTGACGTATTTTACGGAAAAAATTGTGTCTCCACCATTACAAAACTGTTCTTACGCAAGAATTGAAGTTGATTGATAATCGCCTGCGGGGCCCTGGAGCAGCTAGAAGATGATGCCAATTCTGGGAAGAAACTCATCATCTTTGGATAAACGACTTCGTTTATAACCTGAATATGTGCTGTCGAGCAAATCCACAGGTAATTCAAGAAAAGCACCGGCATCCACAAAAAGGTGACTGTTCGTGGTTCGAAGGCATCATGAGACCTAGTTTTTTCAACATCAGCATGGTGAAGCCGTTATAATCAATTGGCAGTAATATAGAGCAATGATGGCAAATTTTTTGTGGCCAGAACTACAACAAATGGATCCATTTGAGAAGTCGTTTTAACATGATAGCGTCAAATACCACAAAGAACACGACAATGGGCTTACTGGAAGAGAAGTTCGGTGGTGGCCACCTCGTTCATGCGATTTAACTCCAGTGGACTTTTTTATTTTAAGTTACGTGAAATCGTTGCCTCGCGCTAATAAACCACAAACGATTGACGCCTCGAAAACCAATATCGAACGCGAAATTCATGAAAAATGGGCTCGTCGAATACGTGACTGCAAAGGAGGAAGAGGTGAACATTCAAATAATTTGTTATTTCGTACCTAAATGGCATAGCCTCAGCTTCAACCGAATAACAAAATTTCTATTGTACCTTACGCGGTTGTTTTTTTTTATTAATAAAAATTACACTCATATGCCTAGAGATAGAACATTTAGCTTAAATAATAATAAATTATAAACGGCAATACTCACCACATGTGTATGGTTCGGATCCCCTTCTCTTCTAAGCCCCAGTTGGTTATAGTGGTGCAAAGAGGAGAGGCCCCCGTACGGATCCGTAAGGTACTCCAGGTGTTGTTGTGGCGGCGGACTGTGTGGGTTGTGAAAAGGCGGGGGGAAGTAGGGTGGCTGAAAATCCGGTTGGGGCAGCTGATGCTGCATGGCCGTTCCGTGGTGAAGGCCAGAGGACGCCCGGTGGTGTGGGGCGGAACCTCCTGCCGTTCCGTACCCCCCGGGCGAGCCGCCGCTCAGAGCCAGCGACCCATGGCCTGCCGTCAGACGTTCCTGCAAGAAAAGAATAAATGTTATTAGAGGAATTTTAAAGAACGTGGTTCCTGTTTCTTATACTGAGTTTTCATCAGGGAATTAACAAAACTATCGCAAGTTATTAGCAAAATTACCTTTTGCAGAGGCTTAGTTAACGACATGTAAAATTTGTCCACGTGTTTTAAATGTGTTTTTGCTTTTACTCCAATTGATGTGACATGTTGGTGCCAATTGAGATTTCGATCCACAGAAATGCCAACAAGTGAAAAGGACTCATTACTTTGAAAAACTTAGTTGTTTATTGTGATGGGTCTAGGTCTGGTGTATCTCTTATGAGAAAGAAAGCAAGACTGTGATTTGGTGGGGTTGAATTGTACAAGATTTCTACTTCCCCAGTCTAATATTTTTTGGAGATCCACGGAGACAGACCCCTCCATGAGTCTGCGATCCTCATCTAATTGGGCTAAAGAGACAGGCTTAGAATATTATATATTTGAGTGGAGGGTGCTGTCGTCTGCGTAACTGTGAACTGGGTTGGATGTGCTAGAAAGGAGGTTATTGATGTGTAGAAGAAACAAAGTAGGGGCTAAAGCTGAACCTTGAGGAACTCCTGCATTAATTGGATACAGTTTAGAGAAATGGCCATCCACGACAACAGAAATGCTCCGGTTGGAGAGAAAATTTGCTGTTCACGTACAGAGTTTTGGTGGTAGCCCATAGGTCGGTAGTTTATTAAGCAGCGCTGCGTGCCAGACCTGGTCGAATGCTTTGTATATGTCTAGAGCGGCAATCTGGGATTCACCGTGTAGTTACATATACTTGTTCCAAGAATGGGTGACAAAGGAAAGGAGGTCGGCAGTTGATCTGCGCTGACGGAATCCATACTGCCTGTCGTGGATTAGACTGTGTTTTTCAAGAAATTTTAGTAATTCAGTGTTTATATACATTTCCATCACTTTAGAGACGACTGAAAGGAAAGAAATAGGCCTGTAGTTGCTAGGAAGCGCTTTGGATCCTTTCTTGGGGACGGGTTGTACTCGAGCAGTTTTCCAGTTACTAGGGAATATGCCTCTATTGTAAGATGTCTGAAACAGACGAGTCAGGACAGGAGCAAGTTCTGGTGCGCATTTTTTGAGAACAATTGCCGGGATCTCGTCAAGGCCAGAGGCTTTCCTGGTATTAAGGGAACAGAACATCTTTCGTACCTTTTTAGTTTTTAAAGTGATATCAGTCATTTTATGCGCGACATTGGGGACTGTTGGTGGTTGAACATTTGGAGGTGGGTTGAGAGTAGAATTGCCGGCGAACAACGAAGCAAAAAGTTCTGCCTTGCCCAGGGCGGTAGAAACAATTTCATCCCCTGAGGCAAGAGGTGGGAACGTGCTCTTGGAGAAATTATTCCCAATAGATTTAGCAAGAGTCCAGAAGGGTTTGCTGCCGCTGGAGCATAAGAGGACTTTGTTTTTGATGTGGTTATTAAACGAGTTTTTTGCCTCAGAAAGAATGTGGACCCTAGCGGTTTCTTGCGTCGTTAAATGCTTGACGGTTTTCTTGACTGGGATTGTGTAGAAGCTTTTTGTGAGCTTTGACCTTTTCAAGTCTGGCCTTGTCACAGGATTTAGAGAACCAGGGCTTTTGGGTGGCTGCAGAGGTTTTCTGTGTACGTGGAATAAATAATTCCATGTCAGCTTGGATAATTTCGGTGACGTTTTGTGAGATATCAGAGGTGTCAGGATGAGAGAAGCAGACAGACGCCCATGCAAATGAGGAAAAGTAATCTCGCATTTCGTCCCAGTTCGCGGAGTTGTAGTGCCAAACGATACGTGGATGTGATGACTGTGTGACCTCGGGTTGCATTGCTCAGGAAGCAGTGACCATGCCGTGGTCTGAGCGACCAAGAGGGGCGGTTACTGATATCTTATAGCATTCAGGTTTTGTAGTAAGAAAGAGATCCAAGGAATTTGAGCTGTGTGTTGGGATGCGAGGAAAGTAAGTAGGTTGCTGAACCATATTGACTAAAGAATTGCTGACTGCAAAGGCTTCCGCTGCTGTTGCTTGTGGATCGGTTTTTAAAGATCCTAGCCATTGCTTATTATGGACATTGAAGTCACCAAGAATAGTGACATCGGAGGAAGGATATTCAGAAATCAGATGGTCGGTTTTTTCAGAAAGGTAGTCAAAGACCTGGACAAAGGTGTTTTCAGAAGGTGACCGGTAAATGCAACAGATGAATTTAGTTGCAGCCCTGAGAGAGAGTTTTATCCATAGTATGTCTTTTCTTCCAGCTTCTAAATTGGGGAGTCTGGTGCAGGGTAGATTGCCACGTACGTACGCGCACACGCCTCCATGCAATCTAAAGGAAGTAAGGAGCTCATACCCCGGGAAATTGAGGTGATTAGTAGCTGTTTTGGCACTGATTTAAGTTTCGGTGAGGAAGAGGAGTTGGGGCCTATAGCCTGGAGGAAATGGTGGACGGAGTTGAGTAAAACGATTGTCAAATCTTTTTAAAATGCGTTGTGGTGATTTTGGTTCTCCAAGTGTACTTATCAGTGCTCATCACAGGCTCCAATTTCCACTTGGTTTTCTACTCCGTTAGAGGGAAATAATTTGGCTTCATATCAATAAAAAATTAAGTTTGCAAGCCAGATTTATAATAAAGTTTTTTTCTACTTTAACATCGGCCTATTTCCGCGACTATGGCCAATCACCGACGCCAGGGAGCTGTTTCACTTCACTATCCTGTAAATTTTGTCGAACCCCTGCCTTTCTGTAAGGAGGGTAGGGATCTCTGACGTGCCCAACATTGCATGGGCACGGGACCGTCGGCTTTACGCCCCCCCCCCCCAGAAGGGCGTAACGTGAAGACATTCAACTTGCTCAAATACAATGCTAGAAGCTCGGTTGATGTTAATTTATTACAGTTTGTACTGAAGAAGTGAAAGGGAAACCCTAGAATCGAACCCAATATCCTTCGGTTCAGATGCACACGTTCTTACCCCTGAACTACCGAGGCTCCTATAATTAAGTTGAAACACCCTTAAAATAAATATCTCAGATAACGAAAATAGTTTTGATTGATCCTGAAGACGCAAACTTCCATCTATTTTAATCCAATACTAAATAAATTTATGAACCTGCGTCTATAATTTGAGTCAGGTTGATTTTGCTACTCAATCAAACTCGTTTTTTCGTCATCATATTTGAAATGATCGGTTACATGACTGTGATTGAAAACCGCTATGTCAACAACGTGTAATTAAAATTGAATTTGCATAGCTAAGAAAGCTACTTTCACATTTATCATGTTTGTATTTCTTGCTAATGGACCCTCTTGAAACATTATTTGTAATTATAGAGGTGTGTATGCAACAAGTGCATTTTATCCAAGTTGGTAGCACTGATGAAAACCCACATTCAACAGTGGCGTAGAACAATATTGGTGACATATATAGGTAAGGAATGTTTAGAACGTATTGAGATATCGTCTTCAAACTTGGTATACAGTGAGCACCCGACAAACGAACGGTTCGGGTTGTTTTTGGGTGAGATCCCGCTGGGTAGGGGATGAAAGGGTGATGATCGGGTGAAAATTGACATTTTTTCGTTAAAACTCTGGTGCCTAGTCGTGGACGGCCTGCTGAGGAGGCTCTCGGGAGGGGGGTATGAGGTACAGGACTATGCGGACAACATTGTCATCATAGTCCGAGGAAAGGCCACAGAGGCAGTGTGGGAGCGCATGCAGACTGTACTGAAAGTGGTGGAAGGGTGGACGGTTGATGAAGAGCTCGGAGTGAGAAGAAACAAGAAACACCTGCATAAAATGGGGCGGTTCGAAGGGGACCTCGCATGCAGACTCTGCGGCGAGGGGGAGGAATCAGCCCAGCACATCTTGTGCGAGTGTAAAGCTCTGGACCGCAAAAGACAACTGATCTACGGTCACTCTAGACCGGAGACAGAGCAATATAAAACTTCACCCTACCAATCGCTGTGCAGACTAGTTCAAGGCACAGTGATTTTGGAATGAGTGGAGTAAGACTAAGGGTATGCACAATCAACCAAGGGTTGCGGAGCTATCGGGGCGGCAAGGCCGCGGACGAGCGCTAAGGGAACAAAAAAAATTATACGTTTTATGGTTTGTTTATCAGAAAACTTTAAATTTCATCAAACATCTGGTATTATAGTCTGTGACCAATGGACTTAAGCTTCCGAGGTTATCCCAAACATGCGCACATCTGGTATTGTGTGCTGAAATTGAATTAAGCGTTGAATGTGTGGGAGTGGAATATTGGTGACGGAAATTTCGATTTTTTTTTGCAAAAACGGCATAAAACGTCTCAAAACATATAGAAAACTTGATTCTGGAACGAGTTTCTTCATCTGTCGGTTTGTCGAACTGTACGTTTGTCTGTTAGTAGGCGCATTAATAACTTTCGAACGAATTGAGATATCATCTTCAAATTTGATATGCAGTTACCACCCGACAAATCAAAGCGTCGAATTGTTTTCGGGTAAGAGTGCTTAAGAGGTAGGGGATAATTGAGGGGTGATTTGGTGAAAATTGAAATTTCTTCGTTAAAACTTGAGTAATATAACCTTTCAGTAGTTCATGGGTACAGAAATACGAATATTAGCCTATTTTGATTAACAGGGTACCCAGCAGAAATAAAAAATCAAGTCCCTGACATTTCCAGGCCTAAGTGATTTTTTCATAATACTCGTAATGAACAACACAGATCTCTTATTACTTTTTTATTAAAAAGATAAGAACAAAAATTCGGATTTTTTAAAATCATTATCAAAAACATAAATATGGTTAATTCTGTCAACTAATACAGAAACGTGATAAATTTCTATCTGTCAAATTCCTGAGCTACCTAAGAAAATCATGATATCAATTATTGAAAGTTCGCGTCAGCTTATCGTTGATTTCTATATTTCCCCCTTCTCATAATTTCTTTACACTATCATACACAATGCGTTGCAATGATAAACTGTTCTCTTCTGGACAATACAAAAATGCCCATATACAAATACAACTTCAACTCTGTGTTACATGATCATAAAGGTTAAAATATAAACACATTCACCACACAGCTATACGCCGCTGATAACTGGAACGCATTTTGCATTTTGTGCATTCAAGGAAGAGCATACCAAGTGACATAAACGAATGAGACATGTTTGAGATAGATAAAGAAGACACTATATTATATTGCCGTATAACATGTCGCGCGTTCATTGGCGGTTTCAATTAATGTACCAAACAGCAGCACTAGGAGACAATATTTATGTAAAAAAAAATATATAATATAAATATATGAAATCAAAATAAAAATAAATCTGTTGATGACACAATTTTAGAAATATATAATTTCCAGGTCTACTGAACGATTTCCATGACATTTGAGCAAAATCACGAATTTCCCTGACATTTTAGGGGTTATTTCAGCTTCCCTGATTTTTCCAGGTTTTCCCGGTTTTCCAGGTAGCTGGGTACCCTGATTAAGAAAAATCGCTAAAAGAGAGGTCACGATGAAAATCTTTTGAATTTTTTTTTCAGATGAGCTCGAATTTGGGTTCCTAGAATCCAAAACCAAGGTCCGTTGAAATTTTCATATGTTTATATATATATATATATATATATATATATATATATATATATATATATATATATATATATGTATATATCCGAGCGATAACTCAAAAAATACTCAACTGATTTCAACGAAACTTGGCAGATATCTTCATTGCAT
Organism: Tillus elongatus; assembly: GCA_964006375.1. Lineage (NCBI taxonomy): Eukaryota > Metazoa > Arthropoda > Insecta > Coleoptera > Cleridae > Tillus > Tillus elongatus. The sequence continues at coordinate 7,517,343 of OZ023264.1, read as the reverse complement.
TAAGACCGCGGACGAGTTCGTATGTCAGCTATAACGGACATTTTTCGCCCAAAAATATTGTTGAAAACCCTATATTTTTGTAAGTATCAGAGTAAATGGAATGTGAGTTTACATGTGGCTACAAATTGTGCAAATGAACCTATGTTGTGAATTTTAAGTAATCTGGTACAAAATATTTAGTTTTTTCCAAATTGAAAATAAAATCCCAAAAACATGCGTTGAAACGACTTAGTGGTTAATGTCCAATGCCTAAAAGGCAGAGTAGTTAACTACCACGCGTATATTGATTCATACAACAGGTATAAACCATACATCAACGGTAACCAAACTAAATAAATACCAGGCATAAACATACTACCCGAACCAACAATTGTGAAATGTCGGCCGCAATTATGGAAAATGACAGACGACATGAAATTAAAAATATGCCAAGTGCTTGTTATTTAACTGAGGGATTCAATTAATTATTAAAATACAGTATATTTGTAGCTTTATGAACGGCCCCAAATACAGTTTTAGCGCAGCATAGATAGATTATGCTGTGGTTTTAGACTGAAAATATCGCATAATATAGTAGAAATGTAAGCAAAATCAAGTCAAGTCTATATAAAAATCATTCTAGAATAGTTTCTTTTATCTTCAAACTTAAACATGAGACGTCATATAAGACCGAAACAATCCTTGAATGTGTTTCAATGGCAATTCTACTAATTCTGTAATTTATTTTTAGGTACACTTTTCATATACTACCCGGGCATTAAGCCTGTGCCATGTAAACAAAACGTTAGTTGCCGTATTAGCAGATAGCTCAGAGGTAGCGTTCTGGTCTTCTACGCAGAAGGTTACATGATCGAATCCAGCTCGATGAATGTATGTTTTTATGTGTTATTTTGACATTTGGAGAAACAATAGTGCACAGATTTCATACGTTTTCAACAAGATTTCATTTTTGTTTAACACGTCTGAATAAGTTTGTCACCTTTGAGTCTGAAATTATATTTTTTGCAGACATTTTGTTATTGTTAATATTGAAAAAAAACCGGTTTGATTAGGTTGACTAAAACGAAATCGTATTGACGATTAATAAAGAAAAATACTGCTACGTTTATAATTTGGCAGATACTTTACTTTTCTAAATATGAATTAAGTTTCCTTCTGGAAATCTTGTGTGTAACTTTAATGACATTTGTAATACAAGTTTCTTTTAAAGAGACTTACACTATCTACATCTATAGCAAAATTTAATTCTTTAGCTTCATAGAAAATTGAGTTATGGGGATTTTCTCAAAAGGAGTTAGAACACAAGATTTTCTTGATAATAGAAAAATATCGATGGTAACACTTTTGAAAGAATTCTTCAAATGTGCGCGTACTAGGACCTCTAAAATGGATCTTCAAGGTCTGTGTAAGTTTAAAGCATTAACTTTACTAACATGCCGTATAATAATAGTGTACAATTCTTATGAAAATTCGCTACTATAACGCACTTGCGGCGTCTCGAAATGTTTTTCTTTGTGGTCAAGTCATGGACCCTAAATTTATTTAATGAGAATGTCTCTCTGAGGAGAGTAAATTATCACATTTATGTGGAAGTTATGATTCAATTTGCAGCACTAATTTTTAACATACTGATTTTCAAATAATCTTTATATTAGCGAATTTTCGTAAAAACATATTCCGTTGAGTTCCTCCTAGAACCCATAATATTTTATTTACTAACTTCCTAATACACGGTTTGTCGAGCATAAAAGCTTATGCTTGTATAAGACCAAATTTCACTAAACCAGATTTTTCGAATTGTGGGGAATTGTCAAATATTTCTTGCAAAGTGTAGTTTGAAAAGTTTTTCAGACATATTTTTTTGTGCTCACCAAATATTTATTCGTTATCAACATTTAGGTGTAGCTAAATCTTGGTGTTTCAATAAGAATATTTTAATTTATATATATATATATATATATATATATATATATATATATATATATATATATATATTAAAAAATTGTGGGAAAGCCGTCAGTTGCAAAATAAAACTCTTTATTAAAGAGCCGAGCTTTCGGAAAAGTTTATGCCATTCTCAAGGATATAACGTGAGTTTTACTATAACTAATTATGCAATAACAAACATGAAAAAACCTTTATAAAAATGTATAAAAAGGTTTTTTCATGTTTGTTATTGCATAATTAGTTATAGTAAAACTCACGTTATATCCTTGAGAATGGCATAAACTTTTCCGAAAGCTCGGCTTATTAATAAAGAGTTTTATTTTGCAGCTGACGGCTTTCCCACAATTTTTTGAATAAATAACACTATTACCGTCACTGAAACTTAATATTATATATATATATATATATATATATATATATATATATATATATATATATATATATATATATATATATATATATATCATATCAATTAAGATATAGATCCATAGACAGCGATAATTAAAAAAATTTATTTGGGACGCAGCATGTGCGTTATAGTAGCGAATTTTCATAAGAATTGTACACTATTATTATACGGCATGTTAGTAAAGTTAATACTTTAAACTTACACAGACCTTGAAGATCGAGTTTAGAGGTCTTAATACGCGCACATTTGAACAATTCTTTTAAAAGTGTTACCATCGATATCTCTCTATTATCGAATAAATCTTGCGTTCTAACTCCTTTTGAGAAAAATGCCCCACACTCAATTTTCTATGAAGCTAAAGAACTAAATTTGGCTATATCTGTAGATAGTGTAAGTTTCTTTAAAAGAAACTTGTATTACAAATTTCATTAAAGTTATACAGAAGATGTCCAGAAGGAAACTTAATAATTCATATTTAGAAAAGTACAGTATCTGCCAAATTATAAACGTAACAGTTATTTTCCTTATTAATCGCCAGTATGATTTCGTTTTAGTCAACCTAATCAAACCGGTTTTTTCAATATTAACATAAACAAAATATCTGCTGAAAATTATAATTTCAGACTCCAAGGTGACAAACTTATTCAGGCGTTGTAAACAAAAATGAGATCTTGTTCAAATCGTATGAAAGTTGTGCACTATTGTTTCTCCAAATATCAAAATAAAACAAAAAAAATACATTCATCGAGATGGAATCGATCATGCAACCTTCGTCGTAGAAGACCAGCACGCTACCTTTGAGCTATCTGCTGATAGGGCAGCTAACGTTATGTTTACATGAGATTTGACACAGGCTTCATGCCCGGGATAAAAAGTAGCAACTAATTAGAGAATTAGTAGAATTGCTATTGAATTAAAACACATTCAAGGACGGTATTCAAAGAATACGTAACAATTAACTACATAATTAGTAGAATTACCATTGAAACACATTCCACGACTGTTTAGGTCTTAGATGACGTCTTATGTTTAAGTTTAAAGATAAAAGAAACTGTTTTAGAAACATTTTTATAGAGACTTGGCTGATTTTGTTTACACTTCTGCTATATTATGCGACAGCATAATCTATCTATGCTGCGCTAAAACTGTACTTGGGCCCGTTAATAAAGCTACAAATATAGTGTATTTTAATCATTGATTGAATCCCCCAGTTAAGTAATAATCACTTGGCAAATTTTATAGACTCGACTTGATTTTGTTTACATTTCTACTATATTATGTGACACGTTCAGTATAAAACCACAGCACATTATATCTATGCTGCGCTAACTGTATTTGAGGCCGTTCATAAAGCTACAAATATAGTGTATTTTAATAACTGATTGAATCCCCCAGTTAAATAACAATCACTTGGCAAATTTTTAATTTCATGTCCATTTGCCATAATTGCAGCCGAGATTTCATGATTGTTTGATTGTTGGTTCGGGTAGTATGTTTTATTTGGTGACCGTTGATGTATGGGGTTATACCTGTTGTATGAATCAATCTACGCCAATATTTTAGCAAATCTTCGTAAAAGGATTTTTATATAATTTTCGTGTAACATTACTTAAGCCAAATTTCGAAGCAAATCTTCATAAAATGATATTTATATAATTTTCGTGTAACATTACTTAAGCCCATTTTTGAAGCAAATGTTCGTAAAAAGATTTTTATATAATTTTTGTGTAACATTACTTAAGCCAATTTTTGAAGCAAATTTCTGTAAAAGCATTTTTATATAATTTTCGTGTAACATTGCTTAAGCCAAAATTTGAAACAAACCTTGGTAAAGTGATTTTTATATAATTTTCGTGTAACATTACCCAAGCCAATTTTTGAAGCAAATCTCCGTAAAATGATTTTTATATCATTTTCCTGAACATTACTTAAGCCAATTTTTGAAGCAAATCTTCGTAAAATGATTTTTATATAACTTTCGTGTAACATTACTCGGGCCTGTTTTTGAAGCAAATCTTCGCAAGCATATTTTTATATAATTTTCGTGTAAAATAACTTAAGCCAATTTTTGAAGCAAATCTCTGTAAAGTTATATAATTTTCGTGTAACATTACTTAAACCAACTTTTTTAGCAAATCTTCGTAAAATGATTTTTATATAATTTTCCTGTAACATTACTTAGCCCAATTTTTGAAGCAAATAATCCTAAAATGATTTTTATATAATTTTCCTGTAACATTACTTAGCCCAATTTTTGAAGCAAATAATCCTAAAATGATTTTTATATAATTTTCGTGTAACATTACTTAAGCCAATTTTTTTAGCAAATCTTCCTTAAAGGATTTTTATATAATTTTTGTGTAACATTACATAAGCCAATTTTTAAAGCAAATCTCTGTAAAAAGATTTTTGTATAATTTTTGTGTAACATTACTTAAGCCAATTTTTGAAGCAAATCTCTGTAAAAAGATTTTTGTATAATTTTTGTGTAACATTACTTAAGCCAATTTTTGAAGCAAATCTCTGTAAAATGATTTTTATATAATTTTCACGTAACATTACTTAAGCCTATTTTTGAAGCAAATCATCGTAAAATGATTTTTATATAATTTTCATGTAACATTACTTAAGCCTATTTTTGAAGCAAATCATCGTAAAATGATTTTTATATAATTTTCATGTAACATTACTTAAGCCAATTTTTTTAGCAAATCTTCGTAAAAAGATTTTAATATAATTTTTGTGTAACATTACTTAAGCCAGTTTTTGAAGCAAATCTTCGTAAAAAGATTTTTATAAAACTTTTGTGTAACATTACTTATTATCAGCCAAATTTTGTAAAACAAAATGGTGAATGGCGAACAAAACTGTTTGACAATTTGCTTTTCGGAATGTTTGCCCAAGAGCTTTTTGTGAATAATTATATCTTGGGAGATGCAGTTTCTGTGTAAAATGCTTGAACGGTTTCCTATCAAACTTGTTTGCGGAAAATTGTTGTACTTTTTCAAATAATAAAGCTATTTTGATGATTCATGGTTTCTATTACAAAGGTTATAGCATCTACCAAATTTGATGATTTATTCAAAAAATACATCTTTTAGGTAAAAACATTTTTATGAAAATCATAACGCACTATTTTTCAACACATATAGCCGTTGTCATTGCTAATTAAAAACAAATGAGAATTAGAGAAGGTACTTAGTACATAAAACCAAAAATTAAAACTTACGCCGTTGAAATCCAGGAAGTTTAATTCAATCTCCACACACAAAATAACAAACAAAATATTTCAGTAAAAGGATAAAAACGGTACAGTAAAAGCACTATCACTGATCACACATTTTTGTTAATACAGCCATATAGTTTTTAAAAAACTTGTAAATCGATTGCGGGATAACACAAACTGTGCACTGGATCACTCAATCAAAAGAGAACAATATCTGTCGATCATATGTTGTTGATAACCTGTAGAATCGCTAGCCAGAGAAGAAGTGAATATAACGCATGGACCCGCTGAAGGGGATGCCCAAGGGCTGAAAACACGTGGAGTTCGCGACGTTAGACGACTAACTGCGAACTCTTTTACTGTGTTTAGTGTTACACTTCATACAAACTACCGTATGTGCCTCGCTATGTTCTCTATATTATGCCGATAATGATGTGCGAGGCTTTACAGTGTTGCCGATACAATTTCGGTCAAAGACCCAGGGAGTATAGCTGCAAAATGGGATAAGGGCAGTTTGTAGAGGTCCGACTAAGCTGTTTTTCCGCATTTTCCGCTCATATTTCGTTATCTTCTTCCCCACCCAGCACCTGTATTCCCTTCGGTAAACTTGCCGATTAACTACCGAACGCTTTTTTTTTCAGAAACATGCCTAGGACCCCTCCTGGACGCACAAACCACAAGAAAAATGTCTTGTTCACACCCCCACAAAAAAGTTGCGGGACCAGGAGTGAAAAGGGGTTCTGGGCGGGGTAGGTAGTGAAAAAGAAATATGAGCAGAAAATGCGAAGAAAATGGCTTGAAAGTTGCCCTTTTCACATCCTGAAGCCATATCCCCCTAAACCCTGCCTACAAGCAATAACTCAAAAAATAATAAACTAATTTTAATCAGACTTGGCAAAAATCTTTTTTGGGCAATAACCGAGGTCGAGTTCGTTAATCAGCCTTTATGCTCAAGTTTTTCCTGTGGAAAATCGGGGAAAACTTTTTGAAAACGCTGTATTTGTGTAAGTATCAGAGTAACTGGAATCAGACTTTACATGTAGCTAGAAAGCGAGCAAATAATCTTATCTTGTGAATTTTAAGTAATTTGGTACACAAATTTAGAGTTTTTTTCAAATTAAATATAAAATCCCAAAGACATGCGTTGAAACGACTTAGTGGTTCAATGCCTGACAGACCGAGTAGTTAACTGGCACGCGTAGATTAATTCATACAACATGTATAAACTATACATCAACGGTAACCAAACTAAATATATACCAGGCAGAAAACATACTACCCGAACAAACAATCGTGAAATCTCGGTCGCAATTATGGAAAATGCAGACCGTATGAAATTAAAAATTTGCCAAAAGATTGTTATTTAACTGGGGGATTCAATCAATTACTAAAATAAAGTCTGGACGCAGCAAGTGCGTTATGGTAGTAAATTTTCATAGAAATGATCTGGCACCATATATTTTTTTATAACTTTATTTCTTTTAACATAGAAATGTAAATTTTGGTATGTAGTTTCCTTTTAATATCGTAAACTTACGGGCCAATTTTGGTTACCATAGCTTTTCTACTTTTTGAGATATTTTTTTTTCCGAAAGAAAACCAAAATTTTCTTAGAAAACCTGGTTCGATTTTCCTGACTAATGAAATTGTCCAAGCTACTTATAAAAGGAAGGTACATGCTAAATTTGATCAAAATCGGTCCATTTCTTTTTGAGTTATCGGTGTGATACATACATACACACACACATATATATATATATATATATATATATATATATATATATATATATATATATATATATATATATATATATATATATATATATATATATATATATATAAACATATACAAATTGAAACTGAGCCTGGATATGGGTTCTAAGGGTCCTAGTTTGCGCTTATTTGAAGAAATTTTTTCAAAATTCAAAAGTCGGGATCTCCTCATTGGTGATTTTTTCTAAGAAAATTCACTAATACACTATATTTGTAGCTTGATTAACGGCCCCAAATATAGTTTTAGCACAGCATAGATATATTATGCTGTAGCATAATATAGCAGAAATGTAAACAAAATCAACCCAAATCTCTATAAAAATGATTCTAAAATAGTTTCTTTTATCTTTAAACTTAAACATAAGACGTCATATAAGACTAAGACAGTCGTGGGATGTGTTTCAATGGTAATTCTAATAATTCTGTAATTAATTGTTACGTATACTTTGAATATACTATCCCGGGCATGAAGCCTATTTAAAGTATCACGCAAATAAAACGTTAGTTGACGTATGCCTAGATGGCTCAGGGGGCACCGCGCTTGCCTCCTAAGCAGAAGGTTACGCGATCGAATCCAGCTCGATGAATGTATGATTTTTTAATGTTTTATTTTGTAATTTGGAGAAACAATCATGCACAGATTTCATACGTTTTGAACAACATTTCATTTTTGTTTAAAACGCCTAAATAAGTTTGTCACCTTTGAGCCTGAAATTATAATTTTGTTATTGTTGATATTCAAAAAACCGGTTTGATTAGGTTGACTAAATCGAAATCATACTGGCGATTAATAAGAAAAAAATTACTGCTACGTTTCTAATTTGGCAGATACTTTACGAATTAAGTTTCCTTCTGGAAATCTTCTGTATAGCTTTAGTGAAATTTGTAATACAAGTTTCTTTTAAAGAGACTTACACTATCTACAGATATATCAAGATTTAGTTCTTTAGCTTCATAGAAAATTGAGTTTTGGGTATTTTTACAAAAAGAGTATGAACGTAAGATTTTTTTTATAATAGAGGGATATAGGTGGTAACACTTTCGAAAGAATTCTTCAATTGTGCGCGTACTAGGACCTCTAAAATCGATCTTCAAGGTCTGTGTAAGTTTAAAGTATTAACTTTACTAATATGCCGTATATTAATAGTGTATAATTCTTATGAAAATTCGCTAGTATAACGCACTTGCTGCGTCCCGAATTTTTTTTCAGTTTAAGTGTTTTCTTGAATAAGAAAAATAATATTATAGATTACTGAAAACTCATCAAATCAGACTTCCTGGATTATGAAACTTTTAAAAACGAATCACCAGATTTTGGCATCAACACATCGAACCGGCAACATCGAGTGTGTATATAGAGGAGGATAATAAACTATTTTATAGAGTGAGAGCTTTCAAACTGCTATTGGTGAGGTTGTAATAAAAGGTGGCCGGTGCTGTCGAAATACGGCTCGCTACCGCACAACGAAATTACACCAGCTAATGAATGGGTGAGCCGACCGATTCAGGAATTTAGATTGATTAATTATTTATCTGGTGAATATGTAATTTTTTTATTCAAGAATGTAATCTATTTTTTTCTGCGGTGCATTTGCGAGTAAAATTGTATTTAGATTCGTAACTAACAGTAAAGAAATGTAATTAACATTTAACTAGATGAGACTTAAGTGGGGTATATTTTATATTGTAATTAATTTACGAAATTTGTAGTGTGTTAAAAAATTACAAGAAGAAACAATATACTTCTCTAATACAACCCGACCAAAGCTAATCTTCTATTGCAAAGAAATCTGACTACCTCAGTATTCATAAATTAACACACAACGGCAGTTTACTGCTAAGTGAATATTAGAACCTGTGATGAGCACTGATAAGTACACTTGGAGAACTCATCACCACAACACATTTTTAAAGACCTGACGATCGTTTCACTAAGAAAGTTAGCGTCATCAGAGCATGAAAAATTCCGATGGCGCCGTAATGAAAATGTTCAACCTCTGATGACGCTAACTTTGTTACTGAAACATATGTTCACACGATACCTTAGCTCTTCTAGATCACTGCACATCTAACACTTATTTCTTTTTCCAAAACAAATTTTACAAACAAATTCGAGGTGCTCCAATGGGTTCACCACTCTCTCCTGCATTGGCTAATATTTTTATGGAAAACTTCCGAGGCACAAGCCCTCAACCCATCCCAACTTAAACCGACCTGCTGGCTGTGATATGTTGACTACACTTTCGCTGTCTGGCCACACGGTAAATAATCTCGAGACGAATTCCTTTCTTACCTAAATAACATCAGCCCCCAAATCCAGTTCACCATGGTAATAGAAAATAATTTTTCGTTGCCTTTCTCTAGATGTACGCCTCACTAAAAACCCAGCCATGGGATTTTATTACACTGTGTACCGAAAACTAACCCACACTAATCGTTATCTTAACGCCCAATATAACCATCACTCATCGCAACTAAATTCTGTGGTTCGAACACTAGTAACACGATCCCTCAGACTAACGGACAACAACCACAAACAGACAGAATTATCCCTTTTAGACAGACATCGCTAGAAAACGGATACGACAACAATCACATACTACGAAACATTAGCAAGGCGCAACAACAAACCACTACACCACAACAAGAACAGACAGAGTCCACACAACAACACAGCATTTTTTCAATATATTAAAGGTGTCACCGACAAAATCAGCCGAATTTTTAGAACCCATAATATCAAAACCATATTCACAATAGAACAAAAACTGTCAAATCTGATAAAAACTCCCAAGGATTCGATTTCAAACGAATCCCACGGAGTTTACGAAACTCTTTGATCCGACTGTTCTCGAACGTATGTGAGAGAAACAAAATGACGCATCCACAATAGACTATATAAACACACCCTCGCAGTTAGAAAAACCTCATCGGCGCTGGCCATGATTTATATTCATACAGGATACAAAATAGACTTCGACAATGCCACAACAATATCCCCGGATTACAACTTCAAAACCAGAATTATCCGCGATGCAATCGATATCGAAAAACGTCCCGATTGTTTAAATAAGAAAGATGATGGTCTTGTTCTTCCGATTACTTGTAAACCTATTAAATATTCATTACAAACAAACAAAAAGACAATAAATTCAATAGACAATTTTGCTTCCCCATTATCTAACTCAACAAATACCTGCAATCGTCTTAATGCTTTAAGTACCGTGACGAAAGCACCTGACTCAACAAATACCTGCAATCCTCTTAATCCTTTAAGTACTATGACGAAAGCCCCTGACTTAATTGACCGTGATCCGACTAACTACACTGATAACGAAGCAGGTAGCCGAAACGGTACATACAATACAAGACTTGCAACGAACTGCTAGATCTCTCTTAGGCCTAGACTTGAACACACTGAGACCTTAGAAACGATCTCCGGCGAGATTTGGGGAGTAGGCAGATCGAGGCCCTATAATCGAACTACAACAACCCAACCCACCTTTGTCCACTACTCTAAGGAGCAGGCAGATTGAGGGCTTAGAGTTCATGTTCTTGTATATTTCCTTTACCTCTTGAAAATGGCTCCAAAACAGGAGCGGAAACGTCGAGTTTTAATAAATTCTGGACGCGGTTCAACCCGAAAACCAAGTATGTGTCACATTAAAGACCTCGGAAATCTTTCCGAACATTTTAAACACAATTCACTAATATACCAGGCACCATTAAATACTAGAGAATTTTGGAAGGATTTGCTTCCGCACCGTTAGTCTTTTACGAATATATAGTTTTAGTAAGTATTATTTCTATCATAATCTGTTTCCAGCTACCTACCCCATCTTGTTAAACACGTTCATTTTGACATATGTCAATGACATTTAATATAAAATATTGGTTATTTTGTGAAATTTGTATCACCGTTATCTGGTGGTTCTACTCTACAATGTTCGGCAACTAGTTTTATTCCTATGTGAAGATTGTAACCTATAATAAGCATATTTTAAAAAACCTGACGATCGTTTAAAAGAAATTCTTAATATAACATCCCGGGCATGAAGCCGATCTAAAGTATCACGCAAATAAAACATTAGTTGACGTGTGCCTAGATTGCGCAAGGGGCATCGCGCTTGCCTCCTAAGCAGAGGGTTACGCAATCAAATCCAGCTCGATGAATGTATGTTTTTTATGTTTTATTTTGACATTTGGAGAAAGAATAGTGCACAGATTTCATACGTTTTGAACAAGATCTCATTTTTGTTTAAAACGCTTAAATAAGTTTGTCACCTTTGTGTCTGAAACTATAATTTTGTTATTGTTGACATTGGAAAAACCGGTTTGATTAGGTTGACTAAAACAAAATCATACTGGCGATTAGTAAACAAAAATAACTGCTACGTTTATAATTTGGCAGATACTTTACTTTTCTAAATATGAATTAAGTTTCCTTGTGGAAATCTTCTGTATAACTTTAATGAAATTTTTAATACAAGTTTCTTTTAAAGAGACTTACACTTATCTACAGATATAGCATAATTTAGTTCTTTAGCTTCATAGAAAATTGTGTTTTGGGTATTTTTCTCAAAAGGAGTTAGAACGCAAGATTTTTTTGATAATAGAGAGATATCGATGGTAACACTTTCGAAAGAATTCTTCAAATGTGCACGGACTAGGACCTCTAAAATCTATCTTTAAGGTCTGTGTAATTTTAAAGTATTAACTTTACTAATATGCCGTATAATTGTAGTGTACAAATCTTATGAAAATTCGCTACTATAACGCACTTGCTGCGTCCCGAAATGTTTTTGGTTTGCACTCAATTTTTATGTTTTGCTAATTGCCATTTCATTGCTATATATATATATATATATATATATATATATATATATATATATATATATATATATATATATATATACATATATATATATATATATATATATATATATATATATATATATATATATATATATATTTATTTATTTATTTATTTATTTATATATACTTTTGTTTTGTGGCCCACTTTTTATTAACCTTTTTCTCTGGACCTTACCCAACTCATCAACAAATGTTTGTATAAATATTTTTATGAAGAAGAATATGATTCTGACTTACACCTGGTCATAAAATGTCAAAATATATATCAGTAAACAAACAAATAAATATAAAAATTAACTAAAAAGTGTACAACACAAATTGAACAATTACGTCTTCCGAATACCAATTAATTACTGAAGGTACATGCATGTAGGTAATCTAATTACCAACTTAACAAGTATAAATCAACATCGTCAGCGCCAACTTTCAAATTATGCATACCTTTCAGACATTATTTATCGATTTCAAATTAATGTTAAAATAATGACTCAATTTCAGTTTTACTTTAGTAATGACACTGAAATATTCAGTTTTAATAGCAGCTTTTACTTGTCGCATGTTTAATGCATTTTAAAGAGGTAATTTAATGTGTTATTCCGTTTAATTGATTAAGTAAACAAGTGCAAAATATACAGGGTCGTTCAAACTAAAATATAACAATTTAATGAAGTTATGTACGTTCTCTTTTTAACCAAAAACAATGTAAATACCGAGGGCTTCATAACATAGGGGCGTATGAGCCAAAATGTTACTTTTACAGGAAACGCAAATAACAATTTAAAAACTACTATCAGTTAGTATCCTAATAATTGATGACTAGATTATATCTATGTTGCTTTTTTAAAAAAACATAGTATAAAAAAGTCTAATGACGTCAGCAACTCAAATTTTTGGTTGATACTCCCATTTATTTTGTTAGTATATACGTCTAAAGCAAGGGCGTATGAAATCGATTAAAAAAGCCTGAAATAATTTTGATTATTTTTATTTTAATAAACAAAAAAATATACAGGAATAACGAGTTTGTATTGTACTGTAAAAAAAACTAATTTATTCACTGATTATGTAACAAAGAAAAAGCATATTTTTTCAATCTTTCTCTCATTGTTTGAAGACTGATTTCGTCCTCTGAAGAATAGTCGCTGGGTTTTTTATCGATGTTGAGATTTTTGTTATAATTATGATGTTCAGCCGGTATGACCTTGGTTTGGTAAAGTTCCATTAAATCTTTGTACTTTTTGGGGTTAATTTTTAACGCTGCACTGTACAAAATAGGAAGTTCATAATTCCTTATTTAACTTCGACGTCCTCCTCTTGTCCCATATTGCATGTCAAGTGTTTGTATTGCAGGTCCCAGTAGTCGTTTTTATAATACAAAATGTTTGGGGCATCCTTTAGAAACTTGATACAACAAAGGTTTCTCCAACTTAGAATGTTATGGTCTTTGTCGTTATGCCAGTTTGGTACTGTTGAATCCTTGTACCGCTTAAGGTATTTGAAGTCTGTGTTTTTCAATTTGTAAACATCGTATGGTTCACCTCGTTTTTTTGCAAGTAGTATAACATTATACCAGTCCGGTGGCAGCAAAATCTTTGCATTTTCAGAAGCTGTCTCAATTGTGGCATGCATTGACTCACACTCCATGTGAGTATGTCCAGCTTCTAAGAACTTCATTTCAATACTTTCAAGGGCACTTTTGTTTAGACAATAATATAACATTAAAGTTGCGACAGTGTTTCGATTCTGCCCTGGACAGTTATCGGAAAATAGTCACAAATGTTTCACATTTGTCGGTAAATTGTCGATGGATAAACATGTTGCAATTTCGTTTGCTCCTCTTTTTCTTGCACATTTATCCCATAAGAAACAAGTGCCTTTCTTACTGGCTACCTGATAGATAGTGAAATTATAAACAGCCAACTTTCTTTTATAGAATAGTGATTTGGCATAAAACAAAGCGTAGTACAATACCGCCTCTAAATCAAAATTAACTGTCACAAAGGCTTTACTTTTCTAGATATTTCGCCGTCTTCTTTTTTCGCTAAATTTGCTGCTTCTTTTAGCTTTTTATGCAGTTCATATTCCTCCCTCTTTTCCAATTTATAATCTTCACTTTTAAGGTCATACTCATAACACCAACACTGATCCTTCCTTGGGTGATAAAATATAATGTTTTTTGTATCAGAATCTCTATAGAATGTTTTGCTAACTGGTTCAATTTTTTTGTCACTGCAAAATTCTAGATACAATACATTTTTTTCCTTATTTAAAATACTTTCTAAGTATTGGTTTTTGGAATCTCTCCTACACAAATGGGCTGGAATTGTCGGGAATGACGCTACATGCTCTTCTGTCAATCTAATTATATTTTCTGGTAACTTAATACCTGGCGGATGCTTCCCACGATAATCTGGCGATGGAACATTGTCAATGGAACGTTCTTATTTCGATAATTCTGTACGCATCATTTTTCGGAAACATTTAAAGTGGCCAAGAAAAACTGTTTACAGGCTCTGTGTTTCTGATTTAAATAAAATAAATAATATTGATGGTAAAACTTTCTTCTTGAATGTATGGATTCCATCAGCGCAGATCAACTGCCGACCTCCCTTCCTTTGTCACCCATTCTTGGAACAAATCTATGGAACTACACGGTGAATCCCAGATTGTTGCTCTACACATATCCAAAGCATTCGACCAGGTCTGGCACGCAGCGCTGCTTAATAAACTTCCGGCCTATGGCCTACCACCAAAACTCTGTACCTGGACAGCAAATCTCCTCTCCAACCGGAGCATATCTGTTGTCGTGGATGGCCATTCCTCTAAACTGTATCCAATTAATGCAGGAGTCCTTCAAGGTTCAGCTTTAGCCCCTACTTTGTTTCTTCTCCACATCAATGACCTCCTCTCTAGCACATCCAACCCAGTTCACAGTTACGCGGACGACAGCACCCTCCACTCAAATATACAATATTCTAAGCCTGTCTCTTTAGCCCAATTAGATGAGGATCGCAGACTCATAGAGGGTTCTGTCTCTGTGTATCTCCCAAAAATATTGGACTGGGGAAGTAGAAATCTTGTACAATGCAACTCCACCAAATCTCAGTCTTGCCTTCTATCCAATGATACACCAGCCCTAGATCCATCTCAATGAACAACCAAGTTATTCAGAGTAATGAGTCCTTTTCACTTATTGGCATTTCTGTGGATCGAAATCTCAATTGGCACCAACATGTCACATCGATTGCAGAAGCGGCTGCTAGGAAATTAAGTTTTCTCTTCCGGGCTCGCAAATACTTTTCACCAGCTAATCTCTATACGTTATATACTTCACAAATAAGTCCAAACCTCGAATACAGCTCCCACATCTGGGGTGTCACTGCCGCTTCTACACTCGCTATCCTGGACTCCATTCAGAAGAGAGCTATACGTCTCATCGGTGACCCTACCTTCACCCAAAGACTGCCATCCCTTGCCCACCGACGTGCTGTTGATGACCTCTCTCTCTCTCTTTTATAGATATCTGCACGGCCACTGCCGGCGCATGTTTTTCCTTCTCCTCTGAACCTCCAAACCTTCAAGTCCAGAATTAACAAGTTGCCTCTTTCCTCCTTGTCGACACCCACGGTATGATAGTATTTAGGTTGTAAGCCCTCGTGGTGTGTTGTTGAAATTTACTTTAAAAAAATGGCGGTAGAAAAAATCTACCAGAAGGTGGTAAAATCCCTTTATACTCACGATTTTCAAAAATTTGAAACTTCACTAAACACCGACATGATTGGGAACACTTGATAACGCTCTGTGACATAACAACCAAAACTGTGACGTTTTTTTAGTGAATTTTCTTTGAAAACATTCACTAATGAGGAGATCCCGACTTTTGAATTTTGAAAAAATTTCTTCAAATGAGCGCTAATCAGGCCCCACACAACACATTTCCGGGGTCAGTTAAAATTTTTATATGTTTATATATATATATATATATATATATATATATATATATATATATATATATATATATATATATATATATACATATATATATATATATATATATATATATATATATATATATATATATATATATATATATATATATATATATATATATATATATATATATTATATATATATTTATATATATATGTATCACACCGATAACTCAAAAAATAATGGGCCGATTTTGATTAAATTTGGTGAATACCTTGCTTTTGCAAATGGCTTGGATAAGTTCGTTAGCCAGGAAAATCGGTCTAGGTTTTCTCGGAAAATTTTGTGTTTTCTTTCAAAAAAAATTTATATCTCCGGAATTAACAAAGTAAGGGCAACCAAATTTGGTACGCGGATTTACATTCTTATAGGTAAGCTACATACCAAAATTTAGCTTTGTAGGTCAAAAGACAAAAAAGTTATATGCATTTAAAGAAAAATAAATTGAGGTTTTTCACAAAACGTCAAAGTTGCGATTTAAACGTCAAAATTGGCAACATTTAGGAAAAGAACTTGAAAATAATACGGGCTATGGAAATAAAGTGTCTCAAGAAGATTGTTTTACAAACCCTGAAGTCTTAGTTTCAACCGTCATTGTCCTTCATTTTAATAAAATGTTTCCAGAAAATTCATTTCAAATAGACCCTTTCTCTGATGCTTGGCAGTAGTCTTAGCTATAGAGTTTATCGTTTAATAGTATATAATTGTTGTAGAATTTTCTTAAAAAAATCAATAAAGCTCGATATATCTGTTATTATACAAGATATGAAAAAAAATTGTATATATTAATTATAGGGTGTCTTGAGCTACATCTTAAAAAAATATTTCTACAATCACAGGCTGGCCCATAAGTCGTTGGTGATACAAATTTTCTTTTTTTTTAATCAAACACGCCTTATGTTATTGCATTTTTGCATTTTCCATCGAGATATAATGCATGTTTGTAAGAAAAGAAATTCTAGACGCAGCAAGTGCGTTATGGTAGCGAATTTTGATCAAATGTTTCATATTTGAACAGCTCAATTTGCTATTAACCTATAAGGTTGACCAAGAAACGTGTTTTTTCGGAAACACTTTAAGTTTACTTTTGGAAATTTTTGTACATTTTCACAAAATAAAGTTATTTTGATGAAACATGGCACATTGTTTTTACTATATAGATTATACTGGTAACCAAATTTGATGCCCGCTTTCTTAAAAAAACACACATTATTGCTATTAAAAAATAGTTTTATGAAAATTCACTACCATAACGCACTTGCTGCGTCCAGAGTTTTTTGAAATGCGTAGGCTTCGAACTTTATGAACTATATAACAAAAAACAACAATGAAACATATTCTTTTATGAAATCATGAAGTTAATCTATGGCTCTCCTATTTATCCATATTTACATGTTATCCTCGTTGCGTGTAGAAAGAGTGTGGCAGAGTAGCCAAGTGTCTAATTGGTAGATTATCTCGGTGTTTAACAGGGCGGGCAAACACACCATGAAATATGTTATTTCCGTTTTATTTCGATTGGTCCGTGTCGGGCATCTTTTTCCGGTTAATTATCCTCTTGTTGAAGGGGATTCTACACGGAATATTATGCAGCTATTTACCAAAATTAAGATTCAAATCAGATTGTGATAAGCCACCCCTCTAATTTGTATCCAATTTTAAGCAAATATTTGTGTAATATACGAGTATATACCTACACGACAACTCTTGATAGTTTAAATTATAATGCGACCCTAGATTGGTGAAGAAAGTTTTAATTCTTTTTTTAGTGAATTTTCTTTAAAAAAATTCACTAATGAGATCGTGACTTTTGAATTAATTTTTTTTTTCAAATGAGCGCCATTTTTTATATCTCCGGAAATAACAAAGCTATGGTAATTAAATTTAGCACGCTGGTTTATGCCATAAAAATAAAGCCATGCACTAAAATTTGGATCCCTACGTTAAAAGCAAAAGAAGTTATAAGCATTATAGATTTTCTTCTTAAAACGTCAAAAAGTCGCAATTCAAAACGTCAAACTTGACATGTTCTAAATAAAAAACTTGAAACTAACATTACGGGCGATGTAGCAGACATTTTGTTACAAGTGTGTTCTATAAAACCTCAGGTTTCAGCTTCAGCCACAATTATCCTTCATTTTACTGAAATATGTGTAGAAAATGAATTTCAAATAGATCATTTTTCTGATGCTTTAGCTGTGGTTTCAACTATAGGGTTATAATACATGAAGAAAAACTTTGCACCTACCCCTTGTTAAGCACATTGCGCGCACGAAGCAGTGTGAGATTTGGCATAGTTAAAGTGCATATAAACAAGGAGAGCAGAAAGATAAAATGTATGTATAATATGTGATTAATAGATTAAACATTGCTTTCTTCTAATTAGACGAGCGTCTCGCCACAGTAAAAACTTTCATGAGTTTTTTGTCGTTTTAACCAAATAAAAGACCTCCCTGACTCTGCTGTGTACGTACAATCCTTCCTGACTTGTCCTGACATCAGTTTGCCCAATCAAAAGCTAAAAGGGAAAGGAAAAGTTCATTATGCTCACATAACCTTGATATATGGCAGGGTTGATTTTCCTCGTCCTTTTAGCTTTAAATTAGGCAAACTGATGTCAGGGCAGGTCAGAAAAGTCAGTTGGTAGGATTTTTTGTAACATCACGTTAGGGAGGTCTTTTATTTCCTTAAAACAACAAAAAATTGACCCAAGTGTTTACTGTCGCGAGACGCTCGTCTAATTAGACAGTAGGATTGATTCCCAGTGTGACGGGTAATATATTCATCTCAATCTAAAGCACATATTACTCTATGGTAGTACATATGCTTTTTAGTGAATTTTCTTAAAAAAAATTCACTAATGAGGAGATCTCGACTTTCGAATTTTGAAAAAATTTCTTCAAATGAGCGCTATATAGGACCCC
Source organism: Tillus elongatus (assembly GCA_964006375.1). Lineage (NCBI taxonomy): Eukaryota > Metazoa > Arthropoda > Insecta > Coleoptera > Cleridae > Tillus > Tillus elongatus. Next base: position 7,498,199 of record OZ023264.1, on the reverse strand, counting down.
CGGAACCCAAATCCGAGGTCAGTTTCAGACTTTATATGTTTATATATATATATATATATATATATATATATATATATATATATATATATATATATATATATATATATATATATATATATATATATATATTATGTGTCACACCTATAACTTAAAAAATAATGGACCGATTTTGATAAAATTTGGCACATACCTTCCTTTCGCAAGTCGCTTGGATAAGTTCGTTATCCAGGAAAATCCGCCAAGGTTTTCCCGGAAAATTTTGTGTTTTCTTTCGAAAAAAATCGAAAAAAATTTATATTTCCAAAATTAACAAAGTAAGGGCAACCAAATTTCATACGCGGGTTTATATCATTAAAGGAAAGTCACCTACCAAAATTTGGCTCCGTAGGTTAAATGACAAAAAAGTTACAGGCATTCAAAGAAAAATAAATTTGGGTTCTCCTCAAAACGTCAAAATCGCGATTTTAAACGTCAAGATTGGTGAGTACCTTCCTTTTGCAAGTGGCTTGGATATGTTCGTTATTTAGGAAAATCCGACGTGGTTTTCCCGGAAAATTTTGTGTTTTCTTTCGAAAAAAATTTATATCTCCAAAATTAACAAAGTAAGGGCAACCAAATTTTATACGCGGGTTTATATCATTATAGCGAAGTTACCTACCAAAATTTAGCTCTGTAGGTCAAAAGACAAAAAAGTTATAGGCATTTAAACAAAAATAAATTGGGGTTTTTCACAAAACGTCAAAGTTGCGATTTAAACGTCAAAATTGGCAACATTTAGGAAAAGAACTTAAATCTAATACCGGCTATGGAAATAAAATGTCTCAAGAAGAATGTTTTACAAACCCTGAAGTCTTAGCTTCAACCGTCATTGTCCTTAATTTTAATAAAATGTTTCCAGAAAATTTATTTCAAATAGACCCTTTCTCTGACACTTGGCAGTAGTCTTAGCTATAGAGTTTATCGTTAAGAGGGGGGTTCAATAAAATGCTTAAAATACACTATATTTGTAGCTTGTTGAACTGTCCCAATTAAAGCCTTAGACTGAAAATATAGTATACAATAGATAGATTGAGGTTTGAGGAAGGCAATAAAGATTTTTGTAAGCAAATATCCCGTTTATAACGAAAATACAACGTTTTTGCCAAACCATGATTTGACAATTTTTTATCACAGAATTAGCTCAAAATCCCTCTTTGCCTAGATTAGGTATCCAAGAATAAGTTTCTTAAATTTCAGGTCTTTTGGATTCCAAATAAAAACGTAATGCAAAGTGAAATGTAAAATATGACATACCTTAATTATTTAGTCAATATGTGTTGTCAAACTAGCGCGTTTCGGCACCATCCGTAGACCAGCTATTTTCTAAAAGATGGCGCACTAAAATTGTGATTCCACGAACGCATTTCATTTTCATTCATAATATGTCAAATCATCTTTAAGGTTACATGCCATTAGTAACATTTGAATGTTATTTAAGACCGAAACAGTCTACACTCGAATATGTTTCAGCGATCGGCGAAATAAATCAATCAATTCTGCAATTTGCTATTTAGCTAGCCACTTACATTTAATTTCCGATACCAAATTCCTGACGGTAAGGTGCTGTATGTGTAAATACAATGTAAAGAATTCGTTTATTACGAAGCGTCGGTAGCTCATTGGAAGAGTACTTTGTATGTCAAGCGGACGATGCTGGTTCGAGTCCGGCCCGGTCCGTTTCTTCTTTTAGTGAATTTTTATTGGGAAAAATTAACTAAATTCAAATGGAGAGGTATCTATGGTGAGATTTGACAAACATTTTTTTCAAATGACTGCGAAATAGGACACATAGGACAAATATCCTGGGTCAGTTTCAATTTTTATATGTTTATATAAATATAATATAAATAAAAATTTTAAGTTTTCTTTCGAAAAAAATGTTTATCTCCGAAAATTACAAAGCTATTTTGATGAAATTTATGTGAATATGTTGTCTTGGTAAAGGCCTTATCACGTGCCAAAATTCAACCTTCTAGGTTTATAGAAAATTGAGTTATTCAAATTTGAAGCATTTAATGAAAATTGATTACCATAACGCACTTGCTGCGTTCAGACTTTTTTTGTTTCCGCGACTTAAGCGGTTTGACCTTTGCTTTTTTTTATATTTAAAAAATGGTTAATCTTGCTGGTGCGTATGGATGCAGTAATGAATATAGTTCATAAAAACTAATTTCTTTCTTTTGTGCAAGTAAAAGATATTTAACGGTAATTATGCAGATGATCGACATACGTGAGTTTTGAAAAATATTTCAGTAAACATGCTTAAAAGACTCAATGTGTGCATAAGCAACAAGATATATGTTGTGGAATCAACCCCTCCAAAAGTTACGAGACCCTGAGTGAATAGGGATGCTCGGCGGAGAAGGAAATATAAAGGAAAAATCAGTAAAAACAACTTAGTTCGACCTCTATAAGCAGCCTTTTCACTTTTTGTATCAACACTTTCTCCTAAACATGTTTTTCCCCTGCACAACGTATATTTGCTCCTAGTCCCCCGCAGCTTTTTGGGGGTTGAAGGGACACCATTTTTCATGTTTATGCACTAAACACTCTACGAAGCAGACCTGAACGACCTAACCTGACCTAACCTGACCTGACCTGATCCGGACCTGACCCGGATCCTTTTACCTAACCCATACCTAACCCTGGACTGACAAAAAAACGTAGAAGAAAACCGAAAAGCAGAATAACATGCATTTTAAAAAAAAATCTTATGATTTAAAATATTTTTGATACCGCTAGCTATTCCTCGAGACACAGTATCAATGGGCTCTATCCTGAATCTATATAAGCTACACAAACAAATTTTGTTAAAAAATAAAAAACTATAGTGAAAAAGCAAAAGCGACTACTTAAAAACTCAAAGACGCAGCAAGTGCGTTATGGTAGTGAATTTTCATAGAAATGATCTGGCACCAAATATTTTATTATAACTTTTTTTTCTTGCAACATAGAAATCTAAATTTTTGTGTATAGTTTACTTTTTAGTGAATTTTAGTCATATGCGGATTTATATCATTATACGCAAGTTACCTACCAAAATTTAGCTCCGTAGGTTAAAGGATAAAAAAGTTACAGGCATTCAAAGAAAAATAAATTTGGATTTTCCTCAAAACGTCAAAATTGCGATTTTAAACGTCAAAATTGGTGAGTACATTCCTTTCGCAAGTCGCTTGGATAATTTTGTTAGCCAGGAAAATCCTCCGAGGTTTTCCCGGAAAAATTTGTGTTTTCTTTCGCAAAATATTTATATCTCCAAAATTAACAAAGTAAGGGCAACCAAATTTGGTAATCTGGTTTATATCGTTATAGGTGTGCCACCTACCAAAATTTAGCTCTGTAGGTCAAAAGAAAAAAAGTTATGGGCATTTAAAAAAAATAAATTGGGGGTTTCCTCAAAACGTCAAAGTGACAATTGAAAACGTCAAAATTCGCAACATTTAGGCAAATAACTTGAATCTAATATGGGCTCTGGAAAGAAAATGCCTCAAGAAGAATGTTTTACATACACCGAACTCCTAGTTTCAACCGTCATTGTCCTTCATTTTACTAAAATGTTTCCAGAAAATTCATTTCTAATAGACCCTTTCTCTGATGCTTGGCAGTAGCCTTAGCTATAGAGTTTATTGTTTAATGGTATATAATTTTTGTCGAATTTTCGTAAAAAATCAATAAAGCTCAATATATTCGTTATTATACAAGATATGAAAAAATATTGTATACATTAATTATACGGTGTTTTGAGCTACATCTTAAAAAATTATTGCGACAATCACAGGGTGGCCCATAAGTCTTTGGTGATACAAATAATTTTTTTTTGTCGAAAACGCCTAATTTTTTTGCATTTTCCATCGAAATATAATGCATGTTTGTAAGTTAAGAAATTCTGGAGGCAGCAAGTGCGTTGTGGTTGCGAATTTTGATTAAATGCTTCATA